>OU015503.1:69072279-69194779 GCA_907164885.2 Dolomedes plantarius | reverse complement strand
GAGAAAACTTTTGATTTATTAGTACTGATATTAATAAGTATCTGATGAATTTATTTCCTGAATTTTAAACCATGTGATTTCACTAACGCTTATCTCTTTTCAGGTATGTGAAAATTTATGAAATTTACTAATTGAAATTTGAAAAAAATGCAGGTAAGTTTTTAGAATGGTATTTTCCTTATGGCATCAGTAGTGGATAAATGTGTCTAATCTCATACACGAAAGCATGAAAAAAGATGTATGCGAGTGTGTATCTTTGTAGAGTTAGTTAACAAGAAATAATATTTTAATACTGTCTGTGAATATGTTAATTACTAATTGGAAAAAGTAAATTAAAAAGATCACGTGAGAGTTGCGCATAAATATGGACAAGAAACGTTGCAAAAAAATTTGGGTTATAAAATTATTTCTTTCTACAATACTGTTACGAATTTGGTAAATATTGCAATTTTTTCGTTAAAATGGCTTCCATGGCAGAGCTCCCATAGCTATGTATTTAACATGGGGGTCTATGGGAATCTCGGAAAATATGAGAGTTATCGTCAAATTGGCGATAAATTTTGCGACATATTTTGGTCGCCAGATTAGGCGAAATTTCACCAAATTTGACGACATTTCGCCAACTTGCTGACTAAACCTTTCTGGATCTTTCTAGAAATATCTAGCTGTGACTGGCTTCTAGAGGGCGCTTTGGAAATCTATAAATATACCTGACATTGACATTGAAACTTTGTTCTGTTTCCTAGTGAGAATTGAATGTGTTGTAACTGATTTAATTGGCGTGTATTCATTGAAAATTCTGGTATCCTGATTAGTGTTTTTAGAATTTTCTGCTGTACAGAAGACAGTTGTTACCTCTTGTATGTTTGAATTTGTGTATACGCCTGAAGAATTTACAAAATAATAAATTTATTTTGTGTGAACTTTCTGAAGAGATTCTTATTCAATCCTAACAAACCCAGGAAAATGGAACAGTACCTTTTCTACAAGACAATGCTTAAAAATGTGCGTAAAAAAGCTGGAATGAAAGCCAGGAATTTTTAATTTAACATGTTTCACATTTGTTCTAAAACTTAATGCCACTTTGTGAAATACGATATTTTAACTTTAAATCATGCTTATAATGCCACTGCAGAGTTATAGTTAAATTACATTTCTATTTTCTAACAAAATTATAGTCAAATGATGCAATTCCCTTGGAATCTAAATGAGTAATGATTTCTGGTAATTTGATAGTTTCTTTAAAACATAAATATTAGAAATAAAATAAATTTGAAACTTTAGCATGGCAATATTTGAATTTAACTGTTAGCACACACACACACACACACACACACACACACACACAACTACGCACACACACACGTACATATGTATGTGTGTATATATATATATATATATATATATATATATATATATATATATATATATATATTACACTTTTATTACTTTCAACTTCGTTTTTCAATGAACTACTAGATCATTGAACTACTAGAGAATAACTTTTCAAAATTAAACAAATTGATTAAAGTACAAGGTGTTTCAAAAAGAATCAACCGTTTTGAGATGAGTATATTATGAAAAATATTGAACATAGAAACTTAAAATTAATTTTATACTACATAGCTAATTATAAAGTTATTTTATACAAACCAAATTAAAGGTGCTCAATATGCCCACCTTTGTATGCACGACATATGTCCATACGGTAGGCAAATTCGTCCCAAACTTGTCTGCGTATATTGCTTGTACACAGTGTCTTGGAATTGTTTATACCGTCGCATAATGCTCTGAAAGGTAGGAACTTCACTCTACCAGGGTTTTCTTGACGAAAATCACGCTGAACAGTAGTTCTGGACTCGCACTTCGCAAAGAGAAGAGCACAAAATGATTTCTGTTGTGCAGTCGCCATCTTTACAAACACAGAAGTGGCGGGCGAAGGAAGAGCGTTAGCGCTACTTGTAGGTAGCTGCGTGAAACTCGGGATTTCCCTCTTTCTGCCTATATATTTTTAGATCAAAACGGATTAAAAGATGAATAGTTATGATTTTTATAAATAGTTATGATTTTTATAAATAGTTATGATTTTTATAAATCTTTTTCAAACACCCTGCATATTTGACAGTCATTAAAAAATGACTTCTTCTGAATTTCGAAATTTTTGCTGAAAATTGTTCATTTTGACTAAACTCGTTATATTCTCGTGCTATATAATTTTTTTAATAGAGAAAATGAAACCTCAGAAAAACTTTCGACTCAAATTTTATATAATTTTTTAAGGGTCGCCGTCATTACGAGGAAAAGGATTTAAAATATTTTGGATTAACAAGAATTTTCGTGCAGAATATTTGACTAGCAATCTAAAAATGAAAACACAGTGACATGTAGCGACTTTTAAGGCAAGTCAAGAATACTCCAAATTGTATTTTATATATATATATATATATATATATATATATATATATATATATATATGACAGGCGTGTAGGTGCCTGCTCTCACATCTTAAAATGCAGTCATCATCCGTTAATATCAGTGGCGAGTAGAATAATAGTGAAACAGAGAATTAGTCCATAACTTGAATCAATTCACTTTATTTCCTTTTCATATTAACCAAGCTCCAAATCAGCGCGTTTCGCTCTCGCCATTTTGAACTTAGAGACGCGACGAACACACGTCCGTCGACATTGAGTTCTATCCCACGCTCTCCTGATTTCGAGGTCAAAACCGCGCGTCCACTCTCTTGGCACATGCGCAAAGCCCAATTTAGAATTTTCTAGAAGTTTCTTCCCGCCAAACCTGTACAGTATCAAAAATAATCTCTCTGCATGGAGCTTCATCTCACCGCGAATCGAAGGTCAATTACTAAAAACGGGTATTCCCCTGATTTCACCCGTGCCGCGTCTTGAAATATGAAAACTGGTGGCTTTTTCACGCCACGAAAATGTTTAATCCCTAAGCCCCCTTTAAATTTAACTTAATTATTCTTTTCCCAATTAATTTCTGACATATATATATATTTACTGGACTCAAAATAGGGATATATCTAGGGGAATAATTTAATTAATCCTCCACTTAGAAAATGGAAAAGAAATGGATAGAAATTCTATATAGAAAATAAGATGCCAGAAATACTTTGAACTTATATTTTACACTATTGATAGGATTGGTGCGATTACCGGCAAAAGGATCAAAAACTTTTGGATTAACTAACATACAGAAGGTCGTTTTCACTCAATGGAAACGATTTTGCAATTTATTTTTGGCCGTTGCATTTTGAGATAAAAATTTGGCAACTACAGAATAATCGCCTGCTACTGTTTTGTTTTGATTGGAATGTAAAATAGAAGATTTATTTTGAAAATGGCTCCTAAAATCGATAGATGGCACGGAGGTTCCGTAACTGCGCTTTCCGGGGAGAAATATTCGTGTCAACAAATTATAAAGCGGTGTAAACATCTCGGTCATGGCATTTCAAATAAAAGGTATTTATATTACATTAGTTATGAAAGGAAAACAAACGTCTAACAGCAAGTAGATATGAAAACATGGCCGCGAAACCTCATCCTCAGACTGTTTGAACGTACGTAAATATCAAGAGTGAAGTCTCTGATCCTAAAAGAGAATCCGCCGACCCAAAGATCCATTGCATCGAAATGAGGAATGTCTTCTGGCACTGTAAGTAAAACCATTCATAACGATTTGAAGTTAAAAAAGATGTTTAAACCTGAAGTTCATCTGATTTTGCCAAAGCATATTGCGGTTGCAAAAACAAATTGTAGAAAATTATATGAAAAACACCTAGCTGCTGAAAAATGTAAATTTGTGGTAACACTCGATGAGGCACGGATGTATTTAAGTGACTGTAATAAAAAAGATAATTTTTCTATTACTCAAATGGCGAGAATGACCATACGAAATGGCTTCGTTAGTGTACAGAAATGTTCTCAATGGGATTCATGATAGTTGCAGGATTTAGTTCCAACAACAAATTAAAAATCAAAAAAGTCTCAAGTAAATCCAAACTTAATTCACTCTACTATCAGCAGAATATTTTAGAACCATTTTTTGAAGAAGAAATTCAATCCTCATATGGAAAGGACATTGATAAATTAGAGTTTCATATGGACAAAGCCTCTAGTCACACGTCTAAATCAACTGCCGCTTATTTAGCAAAGAAAGAATCAGAAACAGGAATAAAGTGAAATGAAACACCATTAATGAAACCATTTAATGAAACACCTGTAAAATCACTCGACGCTTCTCCAATGGACTTTTGCGCTTTCGGTTTACTAAAATGAGCCTTAGGAAAACAGTATCCAAGAATACTGAACGGACTTTGGAAAACGGTCCAAGAGGAATGGAGTAAAATTGACTTGACAGTATGTAGAGAATATAACTCACTTCTGCCCGCACTTGGGCGTATATAATTTGAAGTGGCACTCTAAAGGAATTTGATACAAACACAGTTTATACATGAAACAATGTTTATTGAATTCGTTGCACATATAGAATTTGCTTTTACAGCAATAAGCATACGTACTACTTGTACGGAATATATATATATTAGCATTCAATAAAAATACACTTTGCCATACTCACAAACCAGCAGAGAGTCAAACCAGCAGTTCTGCTACGTAAATTTTGGGCCTGCTAAGCACAAGCGCCGATTAACACCTGGAACTGCTTACCCCGTAGATCCCTCTGGCTTATCTATCAACCTTAACAAAACCTTCTTCAACCTAATCAAGCTGCTTGGTATTTATACCAAGCGCGTATGCCGAAATTAGCATATCTCAAGCAGCTTCTTTAATTCATTCACTCAAAAGTTCGATTCTTGTGAATCGAATCTTATGTATACCTTACAAGTACTAAGAAAGTTTACTTTCATGCAAAATTCGAGCTAGAGCAATTGTCGAGAACCATGGCTATCAGATAGTAGGAAATCGCCTAAAAAAATACGGCATTTATACATAAAACTTAACTATCAAAATCGTTTCCATAAATTTCGAACGACTTTCTGTAGCAACGGGGAATTTTGACTAGCGATCCTAAAAAGGAAAACGTAGCTTCGTAACCTTTACGCCAACTCCATAATACAGAAAATTGTATTTTCAATTTCTGAATTTTAAATTACTCTTGACGATGAATTATTTTCACCATCAATATAGAAAAATGTATAAAAAATGGATAGAAATTGTATGTAGAAAGTATATAGAGAAAATATAATGACAGAATTTCTTTCTACTCAAATTTTATGCAATTTTGTAAGCAATATATTTTTTAGATCAATTGTATACATTGATCGTCCTATTTATTACAAATAAATAAATAAATATATATATATATATATATATATATATATATATATATATATATATATATATATATATATATATATATATATATATATATATATATATATATTTATTTATTTATTTATTTATTTATTTATTTTTATATATATTTTCTTTTTGGCATTTATTGCATACATTGACCGTTGTACTTAATTTGAATGTACTCCGTAGTGAAGTGCGGGTTTTCAGCTAGTCTATACAGGAATAGAGATTAAAAATATGGATTGGAATTCTATGTAGAAAATGGCTACAGAATACCTAATGTCAGAATAACTTTACTGTGATTACCAGAAAAGACATCAAAAAACGTTTGAATTTACAAGCATCGTCGTACGGGGAAAGTTTGGCTGGCAATCTTAAAAATTGAAAAACGCATCGCCGTGAGGAGACCTTTACTACAAATTCCAGAATGTTGCAAATTGTATTTTCAATTACTGGACTTTCAATTATTCCCTCTCCCAGATGATGAATTTTACTCTTGGCAGTATATTTCAAGTTTGAACTTTTGCCGATTAAGGGATCATCCAGCCTCAATCGACGCAAATAAATGCGCTCGGTTTTTGTTTTTTTTGGCCCTGCGTAAATGATTAAATCAATAAACTGGTCCATTAATTTCGATTACTTCCTGGAAAGCGATAAAAACCTTGGCGTGGGTAGTTAACGGGACACACTGGATGCTTTTAATGGGACATTTCCAGATCATCTACTGCTACATTTAGTATGACGTTACGCATGTATAATTTGGTTTTTTCCTGTGGGTGAGAAACATATTTTCTGTGTTTTCAATACAAATGGCGGAAAAAGTGGCAGTATTTTGCTTTCAATGGAGCGTTTAATCATTGGTCGTTTAAAATTGTGTCGCTAAATCCTAAAGATTTAAATTTTAAACCAATGTCTTCTTAAATGTATTTTTCTCTTTCTTTAAATTTAAGAATACGATTAAGTTTATCTGCATCTATATTTGTGCATTTTGAATTTTTACGCTTTTATTAATGTATAGTGTACAAGTATGCCGGACGTAAAAACTAGCACTCAAATTATATATATATATATATATATATATACATATACAGTGGAATCTCGATCGATCGTTTTCGGATCCATCGGTTTTCCGCATGTGTCGTTCCTTTTATCCAGTCCCAACGATCATATTGCTTTGTTTTGTTTCCACATCTATTGTTTTCCAGCATTTATTGTTCATTTCAATCGGTCGATAGATCGAGATTCCACTGTATACACACACACACACACACACACACACACACATATATATATATATATATATATATGTGTGTTAGGAACGTAATCTGTAATTAACCAAATTTCATTGAGTTAAAATTAGGCAAATTAGCGTTAAACGGTAACTTACTATGAGAAATGCACTATTTATTAACACAGGAGTACGCTTTCAATCTCTCGGGTTAAGAGAGACCTTGAGCGAATCGCAAAGCATTGCGTCACATTCTCGAATGTTTGATAGAGCATGAGAGTGAATCATCGGTCACAGAACGCTGACTGACGCCCGCGCCTTTGCATAAGCGAGAAAAAAGAACAAAGGATAGATTAGAGTTGCCCGCCGTTGGACGAGGTCGCGTCGCGTGTCGTGAGATGAGAATGAAGGGAATGCCGTTTTAGCTGGGTTGGTTAGTTTTTTAATTAATGTTTAACTAGTTCTTTGCCACAAGCCTACTTTGATGACTGCTTATAGATTAACCTTTTAGTTAAAGGTTACGTGGTGTAAGCACCGTGTCATATATATATATATATATATATATATATATATATATATATATATATATATATATATATATATATATATATATACTGGCATTATTGCCCGGCGATGCCCGGGTAGATATATAGATATAAAAATGTTGATGCATTCCATCAAAAAAATACTGGGCTGCACCCATCGCTCTTCATGTTCATCTGGCTAGACAAATTGCGCTTGGCGCGTTTCTACTGAAATGATATACAAACAATAACAAAGAAAGAAACTTTGAGCTTGCGGACCTTCGTCTGATTATACGTCTGATTTTATTGAGAATTAATAACACAGTGTTGCGTGATTCGCACGTTTGGATTGAATAAGTTTACTGCTAAATTATATTTGTTAGATACTGTTTAATTAGATTTATTAGATTTGTTTGATCCACTGTTTAATTAGAAATAAGTTTTATAATTTACATTTGCCTTTATTATTTATTTTTCCCTTAAAAGCTCAGTTTGTTCAACAACACCCAAGAGACGCACTTTTTTCCGCATCACCCAAGAGGTAAAGTGAAAAATACATTATCCCCTTTATCTATTCAAAGAAGGGAGCGATTTCACATGATGCCTATTTTCCTTACTTTGGTGATTCGGTTTTTTATTGTCGACAGGCCATAAACCGTATCGGTTTTTAATTTTCTCAAGGCCAAAAACCGTTGAAAAAGAAAATTGTAAATCGGTTCAAGCGATGAGAAAAACTGCAAATAACAAAGGACGAAAAGCAGAGCTGGGAAAGTTGTGTTAAAACATACTTATTTGAACTGCATTCATAAAAAACTCCCATCTCAGTTAGTCCAGTGGTTAAATTTTATTTTTTACCGTATTTTAATATTTCTTTTGTCAATTTATTTCGTTGTTATGCACGTAACGCAAAATTAATTTAAAGTATCACAAAAAGAAAAGAAACCACGTGATCAGCATTTCATAAATTACATTCTAAAAATTAATCTTTAAAAATTCATCAAAAATCAGAAAAGGGAGGTAGGTAAAGATTCGAAAAAGATTTCGTTTTAAAGGAATTTTTATGATATTTCTCGTGATATAAATTTGATAACTCTTGGATTATCATTTTAAATGCAAACTTAAAAATATTAGAAAATCAGCTTTAAAATTTAATTTTAAAAAAATCGAAGAAGAATTTTTCAAAAATCTTTCTCAGTTCACCCCTCCACTATAAACTCCACTATAGAAGAATCACCATGCAAATTTTCAGCTTTTTATGTCCAACGGTTTGGACTGTGCGTTATCTCTCAGTTAGGCTTCAAGGTAATAAACAGGCCAAAGTTTATTACCATGAAGCTCTCCCCTCTTCTCCCGCGCGGGGGAAGAGGGATAGGTTCGGATTTCACTGAACGTCTGTATCCACAGGGGGTACCTCGCACCTCTTACGGGCACAAAAAATCATTAAAAATTAATTTTAAAAAAACTAATTGAGACCCGAACTTCGTTTTTGCTGATTTAAGTTTCTCGGGTCCTAAATATTAACTGTGCCGAATCTGGTCCCTGTGAGTGAAACAGTCTATGATTCTATAGCGGACAAACAAACAGACAACCTCTTTTATATATATAGATAAATATATATATATATATATATATATTACACCCACCTATGTGTACCCAATAGTATGTATAAAGAAGAGCTTTAAAACAGGAAGCGTCGTAGCCTAGATTGCCAAGGAAATCTCTAACATAGAATACTCTCTAATGTAGAGTAACATATTTGAGAACACTAAATCAAAAAGCTGTTTAGTTATTGTATAATCTTTTTTATCTATGTCAATTGTTTTACCTAATATATGCCCAAATACAAATTTTCCATAACTCCAAACCTTATTTTATTTTTTTCTATAACTACTTTTTTATTATTAAAATTTTTATGACTTTTTTATCACCAATGTAATATTTTATAAATATATTTTAATTTTGCTTTTTCAGTGTCTTTGAGGTTGGATTAATATTTTGCCATACCCTTTTTCCCTATGTAGTGTAAATTAACCCTTATGTTGTTCCCTTATTGAACTTTCTTAGTACATTTTGCTCTCTAGCCAATATCTAACGCATATGTTGAACTCCGTTTCTTAAATTCAGCATTTATGGTCCGCCATGTAATTTCACTATTTTTTTGCCTATTTCATTCAGTATATGTTTAATGATTTCCTCTGACTATCCAGATCCTTTCGAAGCATTTATTACAGTTGGTTTTCCATAATATTAATTGTTATTAATGGGAAATACATTTCTGAAAACATTTAAGCATAAAAAAAGCTTTAAATTTTTACTACGTGATACAATTCAATTTCGGAAGGATTTTCTGTGACACAGTGACTGTATTTGATAAAATGGCTTGCTGCAGAATTTTGGATGAATCGAAAACAATTTCTTCCAAATTCTAAGGAGATATTGGTCGACACCTTTGCATTGAAGCATAGGTGCTGTCAAAAAATCTAAAGGTAAAGCTGATCTGTCATAATAAACCCGTTTTTAATGCATACCTACGTTTCTGTCAAAACTCTTTCGATGACATCATTGTGCACGCTTTCAAACAAAGCAGTTTATTATCTATATATTTAAGTTGCTAAGCCGACTTTTTGGGCAGTCCGTGAGAGAAAACTACTGCATAAATTTACTTCATTTTGGTCTTAAACGAAAGATTGTAATCTGTAGATTTGTCAAATTTGGATTTTGTAACTGCACTTTTTATTAATGAGTTATAATTTACAGTTGAAATTTGATTTCTGCGCATACTGAGTGGCATGTTTCAATCTGGCTTTAGAAACTCACAGTTAATGCGCATGCTCAGTAACATGTTTCAATGCCGAGAAGTCTCTCTAGCCATTTTTATTTTTATGATAATTACATTTGTGAAATATAAGATTAAACCTGATAGAATTGTTTATTTCGCGCTGTTTAATTAGAGATAATTTACAATTAAAAATTTGCTTTCTGCGCATGCTCAGTGACATTTTTAAATATGGCTTTAGATACTCATTAAGCCTGAGGCCGCATAAACATTAATTTGTTTCTGCGCATTATTATGATTTTCAACATTTGGCAATGATGTGTTGAGTATAATTTGTGTATTAGTACATTTATTTACTATTTAGCCTTCATGTTTTGACGGGTATCAACTAGTAATTATTAACAATTTGAAGAGGAAGGAGGGAATTTGAATTCTAATTTAGAACTACAAAATTGTGTTCGTTGAATACCTCATTATAGTTCACAGTAATAAAAACATTACACAGTGCTGGACTCGCAGATGGCCGAATTTTGATATTGTATTTCAATTATTTCGCTGTAATGTCTTTATTGAAATATTTTACAAACGTTTAAATTTTTCTTATAGGCACAACTTTTTAAAGACATGATCAAAGACGAATAGTTATTTTAAAAAACATTTATTAAGATCGTAAATTTGTAACTTAGTAAAATTATCTTACCCTATTGTACTTACCCTATTGTACTTACCCTATTGTACTTACCCTATTGTACTTACCTTCTTGTACTCACCCTATTGTACTCACCCTATTGTACTCACCCTATTGTACTCACCCTATTGTACTTACCCTATTGTACTTACCCTATTGAACTTACCTTATAGTACTCACCCTATTGTACTCACCCTATTGTACTTACCCTATTGTACTTACCCTATTGTACTCACCCTATTGTACTTACCCTATTGTACTCACCCTATTGTAATCACCCTATTGTACTCACCCTATTGAACTTACCCTATTGAACTTACCCTGTTGTACTTACCCTACTGGACCCACCCTTCTGGACTTGCCGTATTGGACATAACCTACAGGAGTCGCTCACCACAATGTTAACCTATGGAAAAAATGTGTCTAATATTTACAGCTACATAAATGCTGATAATCCTATAATAATGGTGTTTTTAGATAGCCTGAACTTCTCAGCACATTCAAAGAGGATTCCTTTTATAAATTTCGGCCACCAAAGGAAATGATGAGAGTTTCAAACACACTGTACTAGATTTTTTCTCGAATAATTCAACTTTTAAAGTATTATTTGCATTGTTGTTAGTAAATGTAAAATACCTCAAGGTGTAAAATTTCTTTCTATCTTTTACGGAGTACAATAAAAAATAATCTTTCAATCCAAGTCGGCAATCCTTGGACTACTAACCCTATTGGATTCGCTCACCTCAATGGTAACCTATGGAAAAATTTTCTCCATAGGTTAACATTAAGGTGAGCGAATCCAATAGGGTTACTACCCAGCAGCCATAAACCAACATTATTAAATACTGTGGAGCTATACTTGAATGTTTAATCATTGCCTGAAATGAAAATAAGTAACTCTAATGGATATTTAAATAAAATTTACCTTAAAAATATTAAAATATTTAAAAATATTTAAATATTAAGGTAAATTTTATTTACCTTAATATTTTTAAGGTAAATAAAATTTACCTTAAAAATATTAAAATATTTCCATCATATATAAATATTGATGGAAATAAAGTATTCTTTAGCAATTTACTATGATTTTAACGTTAACATTTTAACAATCGCATAATTTTCAAGAAAAAAAAGGTAATAAAAGTGCCTATTTTTTCCAGGAGATTCTATTTATTTCTTGATCTGCCACATCTAGTTTTAGAAAAACCCATCCCCAACTATAGTATGGGGCTGCCATCTGGTATTTAAAATAAGAAATAAAAAATTTTCAGGGTAAATGAAATGGATTGTTTTAATATTTTTGGTGCGTTACTTTTTAAACACTCTAGCCCGGAAATAGAAGACGAAACATCACACCGTAATTTTGATACGAGAGAGAAGGAAGGGGTTAACTTTTACATACATTAGCTCTTGGAGAAAAATTAAATAGTCTTTACTACATAAATAAACGTCACACTGAAATGTGAACAAAAAATCAGTATTTGTCTCACATGAAAAATATCCAATATATATATTATTTACAATGATTAACGTAATGTTTAAAATGACTGTAAAATTTAGCTTCTTCTCTGTCACTAAAGAATTATATATACACTGCTGGCCACCCAAATTGCAACACCAAGAAAGACAAGAGATATCACAACAAAATTTATTTTGTAGATAACATGTTGACCAAGTATCAAATGATTAAATTTATAGACTTCTGTGAAGTGTGGTTCCTGCCAAAATCAGTAGCCAGAGTAGCCGCCATTGTTGGAGATAACCGCTGCCACACGCCTCGGCATTGATTCAAAGAGACTTTGGATGAGTTCTTGGGGTACAGCAGACCAAGCAGCTTCCACACGTTGCCAAAGTTGATCTGCTGTGGCAGCTGGGGATGGAATCTGTGTCAATCGTAGAGCAACCATGGACCACATGTTTTCTATCGGCGAAAGATCCGGAGAGCGAGGCGGCCAGGGAAGCAATTCAATCTGACGATTGACGGAGAACCGTTGGACAATACGTGCCACGTGTGGTCGCGCATTATCCTGTTGAAATATGGCTGTCGGCAAGCCCTGAAGGCAAGGAAGGACAACTGGCTCCAACACCTCGGAGATGTAGCGCTGGCTGTTTAAAGTACCGGCAATGCGTACTAGAGGTGTGCGAGAGTGATATCCAATACCGCTCCATACCATAATACCCGGTGCAGGACCAGTGTTGCGTTGCATAATGCAGCTGTTCAGCATCCTCTCTCCACGGTGTCCCCAGACTCGAATGCGACCATCGTGGTGTTGCAGACAGAAGCGTGACTCGTCAGTAAAGACAATTTCATTCCATTCTGCCGTCCACATCCTTCTGTCATCGCACCAGTGGCGGCGGAGACGTCTGTGGTTCTGCGTCAAGGGTAGACAAATCAATAGACGTCTTGCGGACAGACCACTCTGCTGTAAACGGCAGGTCGAATGGTACGCGCAGACACTGGAGGATGCGTTACAGACTGCATGTGCTGTGCTATGGTTCGTGATGTGACTGAGCGATCCGTCACTGCCATGCGCACAATTTGCCTGTCATCACGTGAAGTGGTGCGCTGAGGTGGATGCGATCGGACACGCCTGTCCGTCGTACCCTCCTGCATCCAACGATCACATATCCTCATTACAGTTGTTTGGTTTCGTCCAACACGACTACCGATTTCCCTGAAAGATAATCCACAATCTCGGTAGGCCACTATCCTTCCTCTGTCGATCTCGAATACGTGATCAAAAGATGATCGCTGTTTTCGACGAGGCATAATTGATCTTTTTTTGAAAAAAACACAAGAAAAACACAATTGCCGAACTTGAAATCGTCGAAAACTCCAAGCCTTAAATAGCGCTTTGAAGTGGCGCCACAGGCGCTCGTTATGTGCGTCTGCGCTGAAATTCTAATCATTTGCATATCTCACCTCCGCTAATGCATGTTTTAAATTTCATGTTATTTGCATGTTTCCTTAAGGGTGTTGCATTTACAGTGGCCAGCAGAGTATATTCATTTCGTATGATATTGTGAAACGCAGCTAGACATTTTCCTTGCTATTAACCTTTAGCTTACGGGGCCCATTTTTCAGAGTCCCTCTAAAGAACGGGAAATTTCATACCCCGTATGTAAGAATGGCCATTAAGGGGGTTACATATATATATATATATATATATATATATATATATATATATATATATATATATATATATATATATATATATATACAGTGAAGCACGCAGGGGGTGGGCCAAGGGGCCCTGCTCCCTCCAAAGAAATAGAAATGGAATTATGAATATTGAATTTACATTTTAAATATTTTTATTCGTTTAACTCAGCCCCCTCCAAGGCGCCACTGCATATATATATATATATATATATATATATATATATATATATATATATATATATATATATATATATACACATTCTTGGGCCTGTATTGTTGGGATACATGCTATCCCACCCCGTAAGGAAAAGGTTAAGGGGATGGTGGACATTAGAAAGCACTTTATGAAATTTTTACCTCAGGGATATGAAATTTTCCATATATATATTCATTGAAGTATAACTATATCAAACATCTTATAAAATTTTATAATTTTTTTAAAAAATTTATATTTTAAAAATTGAAATTTTTATTATGTTTTTTAAAATGTCCCTTGCGACACAATTTTTAACTCCCCCCCTTAATTTTGCATTTATATTGCTTATAAATAAATTTTGAACAGAGTTATGTATTATTTTGTGTTTTCGTTGAATAGACAATTTTTAGGAAATATTTTTATGCTTGTACACTGAATTTTCGTAAAATTTTTGTGCTTTTCTACACTTAAGTTAAACTTTGATAATCTTAATGATGTCGAAACCTGAAGTGGATACATAACTTTATTTTATTGTATAAGAGCAGTCTTTATTATAAATTTTATAAAATTTCGTCAGAAATTGTGATGCAAGGAGCATTTCAAATACTTGCAAATCTGGAAATTACTCATTTTAATAAAATGGCCTTTAAAAGATATTTTTTCACTCTACCTTTAATATTTACTTTTCTAAAGCCACCAAGTTTTCATTTTACATTTTATTACATATTTTAAATGCATTTTATTCCAATATTTACATACTTTTAAAATATTAAAACACCCCCCAAAAAATTCCAATTTTCGTTCGATTTTTCGTAATTTGAAAGTTCACCATCCCCTTAATACCTTTTTTTGTGTTCTCGTGCAAATTATTCTTCATTGTGTGCGAATATACCGCATTTAAAGTGGCCTGAAACTGTGGTGTTTAATGATAGTTGTTAACTACGTTTTTTATAAAAACCAAACGCTCCCTACCAACTCTTTACACAAAAACACTCAAATTAACTCCAGCAAACTATCCAATCAACCGGAAAACGTCTCCTTAAATGATTTAATAAATAAATAAATAAAAAAAATATTAGCAAGCTTTCGAGCGTAATTATTGAAAATGTTTGTTTATATATATATAAGTATCTAATTATTTCCTTTAGATATATTTACCACAAACAATATGAAGTCATTAAAAATTTGTTCTAGTAATAAAATAAATTTCTGCTTTGTTGGGACATATGCAATTAACAAAACACGATTAATATGTTTGTAAAATTCAATTAAGCATTACTTTTCTTATTGTTACCTGGTATTTAATTAAATATATCTTTCATGAATAATAATAAAATTTTATAAAATTCCCCCTAAATTATGGGCTTGCGATTATAATTAATATGTTTGGAAATTTACAATTAAAATATTTTATTTATGCCATTAATGTTATATTTACTCATTATTGTAGGCATATAATCATGTGTGAAGTTATTCTAAATATAATTTAAATTACATTTTTCTGTCATGTTACATTATATTTGAATCATTGATTTCTATAGATGAAATAATAACCGTTACCTGTTATATGTGATTCAGATTTTTTATTAAATTGTTAAAAATTTTAAAATATAATTATATTAAAGTTTTTGGAGACTTTAGATAATTTTAAATTTCAATTATAACAGTTTTGTTACATTAATTAATAACCTTATTAAATTGAAGCAAATATTCAGTGCATATCTGTGAAGAAATACATGCAAACCATATTAATTACATTGAATAACTAGTAATATTTAATTAGAACGGTAAATTTTCTTTTTATCTGTGTTTAGAGATTGCACTTATCTGCTTCAAGTTGTAATACATACACTTAACAACTTATAAATACAACTGTAACAATATTCTCATGGTGATATCAAATCACTTCTTAGCTGCCAACATTTATTGCATAAATATTAAATGATAAAAATTTATAAATTAGACGAATAGTTCATCTTGATAAATTGATATAAGATAGGAAATTAATATTAAAATAAATTTTTTTTTAAATGTCTATAATAAAAATTTTTCTAAACTTTCGAGAATTATGAGAGACTAAAATTAATGAACGTCTTGGTACAATGAACAAATGGCTAAGACTTGAGAAGAAAAAAACTGACAGTCAATTTACGGCTTCATAAGTAGGTCCGATATTTCACGGTCTCGCCTATTAAGAGAAAAATTTCTGTCATCGAGGGAAAAGGTCGGGAATGATGAAGTGAAAAGTGATAACGAGCAGTATAAAGTTGAAATATCGGAAAAAGTAAGCGCCACTTATTGATGTTGATGGAAGTATTTGTTTAACCACATGCCAATAGCAACTGCTCCTCGCACATCAATTAAAAGCGGTTTCCATGATGAGGTGTTAAGAGGAGAAAAAATCTTGGAAAGTTTTCACAGATTTTATTTTATGTTGTGTTCGGTTACTCGTTTTGTGATTGTGAGATATTTATTTTCCTAGGCAATAAAGAAATTTCTGTAAATGTGTGAAAAAGATTTAATGATTATGGCTTTTGAATCCTTTGTAACTTTCCTGGCTCCTAAATTAAAAATATTCAAGAGAATAGATATTTTTATGCTCCTAATAAATGTTATTTATCAGGTGCATAAAAGTATTCAAAATATTCCTAGACAACATTCAATTCATAGGAATGTCTTTTTATTCTCCTAATAAACTAAACGTTTACTAAAATCTCTTTTAGAATATCAATATTCAATATTAATATTAAATGCGTAGGAATATTGTTATGCTACTGATACACTTAACGTTTATTGCAAACACATATGAAATATATGCAACCATATACAATTTTTAAAAAAAACATATTGTAAGCATATAGAATTAAAAGCGGTTTCCAGGATTAGGTGTTATAAGGAAAAAAATCTTGGAAAGTTTTCAGATTTTATTTTATGTTGTATTTAGTTATGCGTTTTGTGATCGAGAGATATTAATTTTCTTAGGCAATAAAGCAATTTCTGTAAATGTATGAAAAAGATTTAATGATCATGACGTTTGAATCCTTTGTAATTTCTCTGGCTTCTATAGGAAAATTATTCAAGATAAAAGATATTTTTATGCTCCTAATAAATGTTGTTTATCAGGTGCATAAAAAGTACTCAAAATATTCCTAGACAATATCCAATTTATAGGAATATTTTTTTTCTCCTAATAAACTAAACGTTTGCTAATATCTCTTTTAGAATATTCCTATGTAATATTAAATGCATATGACTATTTTTATGTTATTGATACACTTAACGTTTATTGCAAACATATGCAAAACTTACGTAACCATATAGAACTTAAAAAGAAATATTGTAAACATGTAGATTTAAAAGTAGCTTCGATGATGAGGTGTTAAGAGGAGAAAAAATCTTGGAAAGTTTTCACAGATTTTATTTTATGTTGTGTTCGGTTACTCGTTTTGTGATTGTGAGATATTTATTTTCCTAGGCAATAAAGAAATTTCTGTAAATGTGTGAAAAAGATTTAATGATTATGGCTTTTGAATCCTTTGTAACTTTCCTGGCTCCTAAATTAAAAATATTCAAGAGAATAGATATTTTTATGCTCCTAATAAATGTTATTTATCAGGTGCATAAAAAGTATTCAAAATATTCCTAGACAACATTCAATTCATAGGAATGTCTTTTTATTCTCCTAATAAACTAAACGTTTACTAAAATCTCTTTTAGAATATCAATATTCAATATTAATATTAAATGCGTAGGAATATTGTTATGCTACTGATACACTTAACGTTTATTGCAAACACATATGAAATATATGCAACCATATACAATTTTTAAAAAAAACATATTGTAAGCATATAGAATTAAAAGCGGTTTCCAGGATTAGGTGTTATAAGGAAAAAAATCTTGGAAAGTTTTCAGATTTTATTTTATGTTGTATTTAGTTATGCGTTTTGTGATCGAGAGATATTAATTTTCTTAGGCAATAAAGCAATTTCTGTAAATGTATGAAAAAGATTTAATGATCATGACGTTTGAATCCTTTGTAATTTCTCTGGCTTCTATAGGAAAATTATTCAAGATAAAAGATATTTTTATGCTCCTAATAAATGTTGTTTATCAGGTGCATAAAAAGTACTCAAAATATTCCTAGACAATATCCAATTTATAGGAATATTTTTTTTCTCCTAATAAACTAAACGTTTGCTAATATCTCTTTTAGAATATTCCTATGTAATATTAAATGCATATGACTATTTTTATGTTATTGATACACTTAACGTTTATTGCAAACATATGCAAAACTTACGTAACCATATAGAACTTAAAAAGAAATATTGTAAACATGTAGATTTAAAAGTAGCTTCGATGATGAGGTGTTAAGAGGAGAAAAAATCTTGGGAAAGTTTTCACAGATTTTATTTTATGTTGTCTTTGGTTACTCGTTTTGTGATTGTGAGATATTTATTTTCCTAGGCAATAAAGCAATTTCTGTAAATGTATGAAAAAGATTTTATGACCATGGCTTTTCAATCCTTTGTAATTTCCCTGGCTTCTACAGGAAAATTATTCAAGAGAATAGATATTTTTATGCTCCTAATAAATGTTGTTTATCAGGTGCGTAGAATATATTCCTATTAAATATTCCTATGCATAGAAATATTTTCATGCTCCTGATAAACTAAACTTTTACTAATGCCCCTTTTTTAAATATTTCTCTGCAATATTAAATGCATAGGAATATTTTTATGACACTGATACACATATCGTTTATTGCAAGCATAAATATCTCCAGATTACATGATAGCTCTGATGGGCATGATTAGTTCATACTTTGGTTTAAGATTTTTGACTATATTTATGTCTAAGTTTTATAACGCTATTACCACGAAGTGTGATTGCAATTTTACCGGTTAAAATCCAAAATTGTGTCCGTCATGACACCATTTATACGTTCCTGTTATTTTGCACACAAAGAGAGCTAAAACTTACGCTTATATATCTACGTACCTTATAAATAGTTATTAGTCAATCCTGTTCGTTTTTATCAACTTGTGATTATAAAAATTATTTCTTGGATTATCTATCGTATTAACCAAACTTTTTTTAAGTATATCGATGTAATTTCGTCAAATAGAAAACTCAGCTAACATTTATTCATGAAAATAAAAATTGAAACTATTGTCTAGAAAAGTTTTTTTTTAAAAAAAAAGCATGATTTCCTCTATATTGAGTGTTGCAACAAATCATGACATTTTCACTGTAGCCTAGCATTCATGGTTGTTAGGCAAATGAACTCTAAAAGGGCTATATAAACTTCAGTTTATAAGATCTAGTTTACTTGTATTACTTTCCGACATTCATGCTATCGTTTTAGACTGAAGTAGCCCTTGTTACCTAACAGCTAATGGCGTCACGGAAAATTTGACGTCATACATCTGAGAAACGGGGTTTTCAATTTATTTTCCCCATGCTTTATTATTTTTCCTTTCCAGTGTATAAGGCGAAACGTCGCAACGTCATTGGCTACGTCAGTTTTCGTCTACTATAGATCATGTGATTATCGGGTGGCAGAAAACAGAAGCCGTTCCTATGCGTTTGCATGTTTTGGACGATACCTTCATTTTGAGTTAAATAATTTAAGTTTATTTATTAAATTCCTCATATTAGTTGTATGTAACAGGTATTTTAACACTTTTTTTCAATATTTCGCAAGGTTTAAGAAAATATAATCATTCTTTGGTTGAGAATGATTATTATTATGTTGAGATATGTATAGATATCAGGATAAGTTACTTCAGGCCAGCGTCTTGTATCGTAACTCCAGTCTTCCTCTGTCAATAAATGCGGGTCAAATACTGAATAAACCTTTTCGGGCTGTACCTGAATGTTTAATTTAGTGATATACCTTTGTTTAGATACCATATCTAAAGACTTTGCGTAATCTGAGAGCATTTTATTCAACAAGCTGTAAGAATGCTCATTGAACGCCATGTTAAATTATGCAATGTTTTCCCACTCCTCGCCAAACAAGAAGTAAAATCTGCAAGAGTTGAGATGTGACATGCTGCGAGACACTGCCCTATTTTATGCAAATATATGTTAATGTTATCTTACTTGCTTGTATAAATACCGCTCGAGTTACAGAGAAGGTGCCGGTAGCAGCACACACAGTTAGACTTACGAGCTGGTGAGATTCATGTGTTAGAAGACTCTGTGTGAGATTATTTTGATTATACAAATATTCTAAGTTATTACATTTAATATTTCTAACTTTTACTGAAGTTCTGAATAAACTTAATATTTTAAACTTAAGTCTTGCTTATTCATGAACACACCCCATACCAGACAACTACAGACTCTGTCATATTGCAACTCTCCGTGATAATGATCTGATCTTAAATGTTTTGAAGGCATTTTAAAAACAGCATCAGTAATCTTGGATGTCGGTTTGCACGAAATATTACCGGATTTCGACATGACACAATAACGAAAATTAATTGAAATTTTTGACAGTGAATTCATTTGCAAAAAATACAGCCAGCAATCTTTGGTGTCGTTTTGCATTAAATGTTAGCTGAAATCTGAAAAGACACACTAAAGATAATTATTTAACCTTTTCCTTACGGGTGGGATAGCATGTATCCCGAAAAGAAAAAAAAAAAAAAAAAAATATATATATATATATATATATATATATATATATATATATATATATATATATATATATATATATATATATATATATACATACATACATACATACATACATACATAGATAGATAGATAGAGAGAGAGAGAGAGAGAGAGAGAGAGAGAGAGAGAGAGATAGTGACATATATACATATACATACATACATACATACATATATATATATATATATATATATATACCCTTAAGGGTCATTCTTACAAAGGGGGTATGAAATTTCCCGTTCTAAAGGGGGAACCGAATAAATGGGCCCCGTAAGCTAAGGGTTAAAATTTTTGATATTTAATTCATTTACAAAAAAATACCAACAAGAAACTCCTCTGTCGAAAGGAATTGGCTATCTAGTGTCCGACATGGCACGCTAATGAAGATTATTTCAAAGTTTCGATTGAAATATTACCTGACTTTTGAACTGAATTATGTAAAATATAAATTGATTCAATTAAAATATCCAGATTTATATGCAGATGAGAAACATCTGCTCTCTTAACGCTGTCGTTCAAAATATCAGCATATCCTGATCAGTTTAAGATTAGCTTACTGAATATTAATTTATACCAGCAAAGTGAAACGAAAATTTTATTATATTAGAAACAGAAAGCGTCACATTTGCAGTTTGCATAATTTGTAAAATTCGCATGCGAACTGAATGAATTAGGAAAGAGCTTGCCACTCAATTTTAATCTGCGTTTCAATTTGGCTTATGCTATCAAACGCCTCAGATCTTAAGAAACGTCTGTTTATTCAATGCATCGCTTTGAATAATCTGCTACAGCTAATTTAATTAAACTCATCTGCTTAGATAGAAGTCCCACATGGTGATAACGGGAAGGAGATTTAGATAAAAGCTTCAAAATCAATGTTTCTGGATGAAAAAGGTGTGGCATATAGAAATACATCTATGAATGGAACAATAAAGGTATTTCTATGATTGTCTATGTGGGATTTATCACATTATGGGAGTTTTAAATTTTGGTTTTAAATTATGTACAGTTTAAGAAAAACACATAAAATTTACCGAATAAAATTTAAAACATAATTTTCAAGGAAATCTATGACTAATTAAATAAGTTAATTACTAGGAATATGAAAGCATTATTTATCAGCTAATTTTTTATATGATATCATAAGCTTAATACCCGTGCTTCGCTACGGAGTACATTCAAATCAAATTCAACGGTCAATGTGTGCAATTAATGACAAATATATATATATATATATATATATATATATATATATATATATATATATATATATATATATATATATATATATATATACACACACACATTCGAACCCCGTTATAGAGAACCTGGTATATAATGAACTCCCGGATATAACGAGCGAAAATTATGGTCCCCACGTTTTTATATTGTATTTAATGCTAATTTATCCTTTTATAGCGAACCTCCGAAATCTTAAGAATCGGCTATAACGAACATTTTTTTGCAGTGGACAGTTGATTTTTTTTTAATTTTTAAAATTTTTAAGTATACAATGAATTTTAAGTATTGAATATACAACGAATGTTGAAGAAGCAAAGAATATTGAAGAAGATTATGATGAAGATTTACCAATCGCGATGTCGATAGAAAAGCAAAAAATTTCATTATTCTCAGATTTTGGCGTGCAAATGTTCGAAAAATGTGATGATGTTTGGCCAGATAGTGTACATTATGCAGATTTCCATTCTGGGTTTTGAAAAGAGTTTTACATGTTCTCCTTTAGACGAATGTTTATACTAAATTTAAACTGGAATTTGGGTTATTATATAATAGACCATCCATTATAAAAGATTGAAGCTAATTTCAACATAACGCTAATTGAATACTAAGTAATCTATTAAATCGTAGTATTTTTAGAACTTTGCAGTAAAAAGTGGTGGATTTCTTTTTTAAATCTGTGTAGTAATTCTCGTATGTTTGCGATTAAATAAATATAATCATAAATAAATGTATATGCGTTTTTTCATAAACTCTATTATATCACAGTGTTCTAAAAATAGAGTAAAAAGCGCCTATATAAGTATTTAATAATAATATTATACATATATATATATATATATATATATATATATATATATATACTTATTTAAACAAATACGATTTTTTTCGATTGTTCTCTTTATTTAATTTCTAAATATTTAGTTGCTTATGTTCAGATTTCAAAGAAAAGCTTTCGAATAAATAAATATTTAATGTTACATTAATTTTTGCATTTTTCCTGCTGCGCGTTCAAAATAAGATTTCAGAACGTTTCGAATAATTTAATACCCTTTTCTGATTTTGCATTTCAAGATGAAAAAAAAGTAACACTAAGGCTGTTTTCTATTTCATTGACTGCGACATATGGATAAACGTGAAAAGCATTCTCAGTTTACACAGGGGAATTTAGTTCGCTTTTCAGCCCTGTTTACTAAGTCTATTTATAAAATCATTTAATCGATATCGTAAAAAGGGGGAAATAAAAAACAGTTTGATATTTTTAGTACTGAATCGCACTGTTAAATTATTGTCTTCGCAGAGAGATTCCCTAAACAGATGCAAAAATTGTTTTAAATATGCGAGCGCTCGCCAGCATATTTCTCTGCGATGATGCTTTGTTTATTGTTAAAAAGAACTAAAGTTTATCTATTGGAAATATTGCATTTTCAGCAAATTGTTTTTGTTTTCGGAGCAATTATTCACCCGCGCTGAATACGGTTTGTGAAATATATTATTTGGATTGAGAACAGTCCATTCGTAGTTATACTTATAAATAATACTGAAGGACTAAATTGAAAATTTATTTTTATTTCTGGCTTTTTATTCAAATTGGTTCAGTTTTGTAATTTGTGACTCACCATCTGTTCATGTAAATTCAACACTAAGTTGTTGTTTTTTCCGGCTACTCCATGGTATATCTGCAGTTTGTTTTTGTTCTCGGATCAATTATTCACTCTCACTGAATACTCTTTATGGAATTTATGTACTTGGGATTGATGACAGTCCATTCGTAGTTATACTTATAAATAATACTGAAGGACTAAATTGAAAATTTATTTTTATTTCTGCCTTTTTATTCAAATTGGTTCAGTTTTGTAATTTGTGACTCACCAGGTGTTAATGTAAATTCAACGCTAAGTTGTTGTTTTTTCCGGCTACTCAATGGTATATCTGCAGTTTGTTTTTGTTCTCGGATCAATTATTCACTCTCACTGAATACTCTTTATGGAATTTATGTACTTGGGATTGATGACAGTCCATTCGTAGTTATACTTATAAATAATACTGAAGGACTAAATTGAAAATTTTATTTTTATTTCTGGCTTTGTTTGAAATTGGTTTAGTGTTGTAATTTGTGACTCACCATCTGTTCATGTAAATTCAACACTAAGTTGCTGTTTTTTCCGGCTACTCCATGGTATATCTGCAGTTTGTTTTTGTTCTCGGATCAATTATTCACTCTCACTGAATACTCTTTATGAAATTTATGTACTTGGGATTGATGACAGTCCATTTGTAGTTATACTTATAAATAATACTGAAGGACTAAATTGAAAATTTTATTTTTATTTCTGGCTTTGTTTGAAATTGGTTTAGTGTTGTAATTTGTGACTCACCAGGTGTTAATGTAAATTCAACGCTAAGTTGTTGTTTTTTCCGGCTACTCAATGGTATATCTGCAGTTTGTTTTTGTTCTAGGGTCAATTATTTCCTCTCGTTGAATACTCTTTATGAAATATATTTACTTTGGATTGAGGACAGTGCATTCGTAGTTATACTTATAAACAAAACTGAACTACTAAATTGAAAATTTATTTTTATTGCTGGCATTTTTATTGAAATTGGTTCAGTTTTGTAATTTGAGACTCACCATCTGTTAATGTAAATTCAGCGCTAAGTTGTTGTTGTATTTTCCGGCTACTCAATGGTATATCTGCAGTTTGTTTTTGTTCTCGGGTCAATAATTCCCTCTCGCTGAATACTCTTTGTGAAATATATTTATTTGGATTGAGAACAGTCCATTCGTAGTTATACTTATAAACAAAACTGAACTACTAAATTGAAAATTTATTTTTATTGCTGGCATTTTTATTGAAATTGGTTCAGTTTTGTAATTTGAGACTCACCATCTGTTAATGTAAATTCAGCGCTAAGTTGTTGTTGTATTTTCCGGCTACTCAATGGTATATCTGCAGTTTGTTTTTGTTCTCGGGTCAATAATTCCCTCTCGCTGAATACTCTTTGTGAAATATATTTATTTGGATTGAGAACAGTCCATTCGTAGTTATACTTATAAACAAAACTGAACGACTAAATTGAAAATTTATTTTTATTTCTGGCCTTTTTATTGAAATTGGTTCAGTTTTGTAATATGTGACTCACCATCTGTGAATGTAAATTCAAAGCTCAGTTCCCGCTTTATCTGGCTATTCAATGGTATAGAGATAATGAGGTATATTGGAATTTCGTGCAATTCATTAAATAACGAAGCCTCGGGGCAATCAATTGGTAGCGCTTTGTATTTTTGGGGCTGAGGTTTCTCGGATCGAATCTCGACAATTACCATTCTCGACAATTGGCATGGAACCGCATTATTATGCATTCCGCGTTCTTGTATAAAATGTAACTTCTTTAGCCAGCCGCAAAACGGTCTCTAAACGGTCATATTTTGTTCAGAACCGATTCAAAATCTCCATATAGCGAATGTTATGGAAGAAACTTTTTTTGGACTGCCATTAGTTTTCGGAACCATGACTCGGCGCCACAGAGAAGTTTCAATATATATATATATATATATATATATATATATATATATATATATATATATATATATATATATATATGACAGGCGTCGTATTTCGCCTCTTCACTAATTACATAAATACGCTGTCTTTCTATTCTATCAGTTCGTGGCGGAGTAGAGATAAACCCACACAATTCGGACACCAACATTATTCCATGTAATGAATCTTTATTCCTTTCAACTTCTACAAAACCACCTCTCCAAGATCGCGCACATCGTAGCGTTCGCCATTTAAAAAACCCGCGGACCCGGCTAGCGCACGTCTGCTATCAACGACTTAATCCCATCGATCTGATAAACTTACCCATTGTGTTAGAGCTCCCAATACAACCGCGCATGACCATGACGGCTACACCGAAGATAGGGAATGGGCGGGAGCAAATTTGATACTATTTTTAGATTCTCATAAAAGGGAATTTCCCTCCTCGCAGTGCGTTTCGAAATACGATAATTAATGATATTTAATGTTAGAAATTTGATTATTTTGAAATCCCCTGTAAATTGCCTAATTATTATTGTTTTCTAATTAATTCTTAAAACAAACACACACACACACACACACACACACACACACACATATATATATATATATATATATATATATATATATATATATATATATATATATATATATATATATATATATATATATATATATATATATATATATATATCAGAGTTAGCCCAGTGGTAGCGATTGACTTTCGGTAGTTATGTTACTCGGATATAATCTCGACAAGTTCCATTAAATACCTTTGTGTCCAGGTCGGATATGGGCACGTTAAATCCGTAGACCGGAAAGTCCCTCTATGAGGTCAGAGAGGTTGGGAGACGGTACGACCCCCCGCAGATGTCAATCCTGGTTTTACTTGGTCAAAATTGAGGTTGTACCTGGCTAAATCGAAATCCAAACCTTGTGGTGACATTCTACCCTTGTGGTGACCAGCTTTCCTATATGGGCCTGGTCTGGGGAATACTTCCGGTCAAGGGGTATTACAAGCGACAGCAACCACAATCAAATAAGGAAGACCATAGTTACAGCATAACGAACTTCACAGTAACAAAGTATTCTCTTTAACGGACTTTTCTACAGAACAAGACTTATATTCCAAATTATTCTGTATAAGCTCAAATGATGCGTCGTTCCACCAGTTACGCATGAGAGATTACGAATGATTTCGCTTAAGGGGACAAGGAATCTTCAACCTGAATTTTTTTTAATTTTCGTTTTTCAACTCTATATACAGAATGAGAATAATTAATAATCTGTTTTTCTACATTGAAGACCCTTGGAATTCGTAATAAAGCTTTTTTGGCAGACTAATGTCTGATTTTCAAAAAAATTGTCAAAAATGGAAGCATCTTTCAAAATGTTCCGTGTACATTCCACATCCTTTAAATACCTTAATTTTTTTTTAATATTAGTTTACCATATAAATGTAATTATAACTGTGCACTGAAATTTTTTTAGTATGAATTTAAAGCAACAAATAATTTTTTCATCAATCTGGCTGTTATTTTTTTATGTTTTTGCATGTTTTTACCTTATTTTGTGGTCTAAAAATTTCAAAAATATTTGTGGTTTCCCAGAATGATGCACAGTTTTGTGACAAACACTTCCATTAAAAATCCCGAGAATTTTCGAAGAAATCGAGCACGCATGGAGCATTTTGGAAAATTCTAGAATTTTTGAAGAATTTTCTGATAAACAGGCCTTATTCTGTGCCCAAATATTTATTTGTGAATTCTAAGTCTATTCAATGAAGTAAAAAATAATATTAAATATTCTCCTTTTGTATATAGACTTAAATATTGAAAATTTTATAAAAACGAGGTTGGAGGTCCCTTGTCCCTTTAATCCGAAAAATTCGTTAATCCGAAAAGGGTCTGGTCCCAATCAATTCTGATTATCGGGACTCTACTGTATAATGGAATTCTCTATTCACTTGATTTTTCAATTGAACTTAAAAATATAGAAACAGAGACCTAAAAAAATATTCTCTATACTATCCTTCCTATTTAATGTTTATTCAGTACAGATAAGCTTGACATCACTCTCATAGAAATATAGTTTCGCGTCACTGGTATAGGTAAACAGTTCCAATATTTTAAAATATATTAATAATTTTAAGAAAAAAACTGTAAAATGTCAAATAAGCAATTTTATTTTACTATTTTTCATATACAAGGACTCCGCAGTAATTAATTTTCCATATTACGATGAAGTTTTTTATGTAAAAAGTTTTATGCTACATAAAAATATAAAGTATTAAGAACTATTTTTTATGATTTAAAACTTTTGCACTAATTTTTTGTTCTATGCCGGTAGGACATGTGTGTAGAGAAAATAAAGATTTATAATTTTTTTTCATAAAAGTTCCTACAATTTTAATGAAAAAAATGTTGAGGGGCAAACTTCTGTATATTAGAATTATACTACTTTACGGGTTTTGAATATACAAAAATATGCGCAATTATCAACCTCCAATTACAGAAATGAAGTTCTGTATAATAATTTTTTTTGTATTATATGTATGTATGCAAATATGTATGTGTGTATATATGTATTATATATATATATATATATATATATATATATATATATATATATATATATATATATATATATATGTATGTTTACGTATATATGTGTCTATTCCTATATGTATATATATATATGAATGAATGTGTGTGTCTGTCTTTATTTATATATCTTAGTATTTATGCATGAATATATATATATATATATATATATATGTGTGTGTGTGTGTGTGTGTGTATTTTTGTTTGTTCGTTTACATACGTATATGTGAAAGTATGTATATGAATGTAGATATATCTATGTGTATGCATCCATATATATATATATATATATATATATATATATATATATATATATATATATATATATATATATATATATATATATATATATAATTAGTTAAATTCTTTGGGAAGCGTAGTCAAGTAATTAAATTGCAGACTCGAGACACTAATTACTTTCTATTTAGTGAGTTTCGGCCTTAAAACTTGACACTAGTTTCTGATTAGGCTCCTCTAAAAATATTTCAAGAATCTGAAAGAAAATATCCTTCCCATATAAACTTGTGTCTGTGAGGCAGTTTTATTTAAGACAGTGCCAGGAATGAAATGCGATACTTAAATTAATGTCCGAGCATTTAACGTCTTGTCTTATCTCTCATTAATTAAGATTTCTGCCGCGTGTAGTTAATGGTGCTCTTTAAATTTCATACATCATCTTTGTGTTAGAAGCTAAATTAAAGTCTTGGTTGTCTACTTTTAGAGGACGTAGCTTAATTTAGAAGATATTTTTTGTTTATTTTTTTGTTTCTCTGGTTAAAATATTAAATTCCTTAAAAAGATGTGAAACACAGTAAATTAGTCACCGTAATAAAATAAATTGTTTTATTTTTAAAGATTTTCTTATTTAGGTATTCTTGGAATATTTATTTCTAGTCATTTAAATTTTTAATAGGCGATTATATTCATTTCATATACTGAAGTAAACAAGAACACCCTAAAATTTGTTAATAAGTTCTTTGTAGGCATGAGAAATTCAGATAAATGTACTATTGATTGTAATGAAATTTTTCGTTATATAAATAAATTGAATACATGTATTTGTAGAAGTTTGGTTAAAACAATATTTTTTATCGACTCTCCAGATATTATGGGTAGTTAATTTTTTTTTCTATTTCGTTTTTTTTTTTAAAATATCAATGGATTCTTATCAATGATAACTGGAAATAGTGAGACAAATAGTGATCAGAAATGATCAAATTCCAATTTTTATTTTACTTTAGGAGATAGGGGACATAACAAAGCAATTTTTGAAATTTTTACCTCAAAGATAAGAAACTTTTCATATATATTCATTAACACTCCATCGGTCGCGTTGATGAGACATATACACGTGGTCAATATCTCTGCTTTTGCCCCCTAAAACTTGTTCTTACGACCTTGACCTTATCAGTATTTGTTCATCTGACCACCTGCTCCTTTGGAATGCAGTAACGACCAGTTCCGTGTAGGAGTATTTCCCGTTTTGAAGATTGTTTGAAGTTTTGTATCTCTTCGATACACGCGACCGATAACGTTTGTCTCTTGAAGCTTTACGGAAGTATCAAGATTCTCTGTACGTTTTTGATTTATCTTTTCCCATGATGAGTGCTAAACGCATTTTAGATTTGAATAATCAAAAAAACCTCGAGCTAGTTCATAGTATTCTATTCAGTGATGGAAATGAGGAATTAAATCCTGAAGAATTTGATGAAAGTGATGATGACGAAGAAGATATTTTAGAAACATGTGAAGTTGATTCTCATAGCAGTGAAAGCGATTATAATGACTCAGAATTTGATGATGATGCTAATAATGATTATTTTTATGTAGGAAAAGACAATAGTACTAAATGGGCAAAATTGATCGGAAGAAAAAATGTCAAAGGTAGATCGCAGAATATTATCACAAAATTACCTGGAGTAATCGGAAGTGCGAAAGGTATAAAACCTATATACGGCTCTTGGAGCTGATTTTTTTTCTGATGAAATACATTGAAAATAATTGTGAAATGCACTAAAGAATACATTTCTGCAGTTTCTAATCTATGTAGTAGAGAAAGAGATTCAAGTCTAACAGATAATATTCAAATAAAAGCCTTTATCGGTTTACTTCTATTAGCTGGTGTTTTGTAAAAAATAAAAATTGTAAAAAAATAAAAAAAATAAAAAAAGGACCGGGTGTAAAACCTTGAACCTAAAAAGAATATAAATAGAAGATTTAAAGTAATACAAATTAACAGAAAACACATAAAAGAGACATGTGTCTGACAGATACACCGCGCCCGATGACGTAAGTTTTCAGACGGGCCCGGCTGAGTGTTAAATTATAACTATATCCAAACACCTTATAAAATTTTATAACTACTTTTAAAAAAATTTATATTTTAAAGATTGAAATTTTTATTATGTGTTTTACAAGGCTCCTTTCGATCTAATGTGTAACTCCCCTCCTTAATTTTGCATTTATAATGCTTATAAATACATTTTTAACAGATATATGTATTATTTTATGCTTTCATTGAATAGTTAATTTTTAGGAAATACTTTTATGCTTGTACTGTGAATTTTCGTTAAATTTTTCTACTTTTCTACAGTGAAGATAAATTTTGATAATCTGAATGATGTCGAAACCTAAAATGAATTATAATTTTATTTTAAAGTATAAGAGGAGTCTTCATTATAAATTTTATAAAATTTCGTCAAAAATTGTGACGCAAGGAACATTTCAAAGACTCGGAAATCTGGAAATTATTCATTTTGATAAAAAGCCAATTAAAATATATTTTCCCCTACCTTTAATATTTACTATTCTAAAGCCACCAAGTTTTCCTTTCACTTTTCATTACATATTTTAAATTGTATTCCAATATTTACATATTTTTAAAATATTAATACATCCCTAAAAAAAATAAAGTAAAATTTAAAAAAAAAAAAATTGTAATTTTAAAGTCCACATCCTCTTTGTATAAGGTTTATATTATTTCAATATTTAAAATAATAATATATATATATATATATATATATATATATATATATATATATATATATATATATATATATATATATATATATATATATATATATATATATATATATTACTTAGTTACTTTAAATTTCCCCATGTGCACTTTTTCTCATTCCAGTACAGGGATTTTTAAAAGATAGTTGCCGTTATTTGAAAATAAACATAGAATATATTGCTGTGATTAATTGGATTTGTGATAAAAAAATATTTTAAATTTATTTTAATATCCCCTGTTTTATCAAAAGGTGAACTGCTCTTCAACTGTATGGGAAAGAATACTCTATTTTCATACACTTATATCATGCGTTTTTTAAAAAATAAAACGTGCTCTGTTGTGAAATACCAAAGCATATTATTTTTATAATAGGGCGTGATTTGATTTGTTATTCACTGTAAGGCCTAACTCATATTGTATTCGCATAAGGGTGTAGCGTCAAGGAATAAAAAAAATGAACCAATCAGAAATCGGTAATGAACATCGGCTTGAAACCCGTTGTTTTAGTACAAGGGGAGGCAGCAGCCGCAGCACGGGAGACTGTAGGCGTGTCTAAAAGATCCTCATCCTGGAGTGAAGAGTTCAGGATCTGATATGCAACTAATCTTTCGATTACCCCTGACACACAGTAGGCACAGGGTCTCAAGAATTTTTACATGGTAATGAATGGTCTTTCATGGTAATGAATTTAAGTGAAAATATTTGAAACTTAAGACTGTCTTTAGAAAGTGGTAGTTAAAATATTTGCAAAAAACTACAAGAAATAAAACATATTAAAATTTCTATTAGAAAAAAGTGGTAACTAGGTCCGAATTAAAAATTCAGGGAAAAGATGGAAGACAGCCAAATTCCAAACATACAAGTCAGGAAAAATAACTTTTATTAACAACACTATTGTTTGATCTCGAGAAAACTCGTGTTCACACAAACGCAGCATTGTTCCCACAAACGTTTGCACAAACGTTTGTAACAAGTAACGAGTTAACTCTTATTTAGCGTGAAAGCTAAAGACTATGACTGTTCAATATATGTATATATATATATATATATACACTAGCTGAATACAAGTGCTTCGCTACGGAGTATATTCAAATTAAATACAACGGCCAATGTATATAATTTATTTGTATGTTTAATATCCATAATACAAACTAATTTGAATTAAATTTTTAAAAAAACTTCCATCTCAATTAGTCTAGGGGTTAAATTTTATCTTTTACCGTATTTTAATGTTTTTTTTGTCAATTTGTTTCGTTGTTATGCATATGACGCAAAATTATATTAGTATCACAAAAAGAAAAGAAACCACGTGATCAGCATTTAATAAATTGATTTTTAGCATTTTATCTTTAAAAATTCAAAAAAAAAATCAGAAAATGGAGGTAAAAATTTGAAAAAATATTTCATTCCAAAGGAATTTTTATGTTCTTTCTCGTGATATAGATTTTATAACCCTTAGATTTTTTTAAAATGCAAACTTAAAAGAATGTTACAAAAACAGCGTAAAAATTTTATTTAAAAAATCTAAGAAGAATTTTTCAAAAATATTTCTTAGTACACCCCTACACTATATAAAGAATCGCCACGAAAAATTCGAACCCTTTAGGTCCAGTGGTTTGGTCTGTGCGTTATATGTCAGTCAGTCAGTTACGGAACTGTTTTATATATATAGATGATACACTTATGTTAAGAAAATTAAGGTTTTTAAATGATATGGAATGCTCATGGACCTTTTTAAAAATGCTAGCATTTTTTGAAACACGGGCATTAATCTGCCAAAAAATATCTATTCAGAAATAAAAGGTTCTTCTATGTAGTAAAAGGATATAAATTACTCTCATTCTGTGTTTAGAGTTAAAAATTGAAAATTAAAGATTCCAATTTGAAGGTACCTTGTCCACTTAATGTTCAGCATTCAGTGCTTTACACTCATCTTTATACTTAGCCTTATCTCTTTCACGAAGACTCTTGAATTTCCTATGTATCGATAAGTATTTATAAGACTGTTTTCACTAATAAATATGCAACTTTTTAACTACAAAACTATGGAAAATCGTCCCTGAAAAGAGCTCTTGAAGTGTCAGATGGAACCTGCAGGATTTTTCGAATTTTTTTTTCAACACAGAAGTCATTAAATCTTCAAGACAGAAGTCTTCAAGACAGAAAATTTTCAAGACAGAAGTCATTAAATCTTATAATGTTTGCAACATCGAAATGTCTCCTTATCACCGCGAGTTTGGGTTTCCCTTATTTAATTTCTTTTTAAACTTTTTAGGATGGTGATAATTTCTGATTCATCGATCTGGATATCGATCGCTACTCCGACATAAAGAGACAGTTTGTTCGACCTGAGGATCAATCGAAAAATCTGTCTGCCACGCGATGTGTGTATTTCACACGCACACACACACACACACACACACATATATATATATATATATATATATATATATATATATATATATATATATATAAAAGAGAGATAGATAGATAGATAGATAGATGTGTGTGTAACGCGGTACACACGTTCTCTTTTAGATACGGTGTCAGCGCTAACTTGATGAATGTTCATATTTATGCCATCTTTGAGTCGCAGTCCACTACCGTAATCGAGTGAAGACAACTTTACGTTTAAATTAATTTATTCGTCTATATTAAAATTTCAAACACTGTCCCATCTAAACGATTCAATATGGCCGAACGCCATTTCGTTTCCACGCCACGGACTAACCTGCGTCTGCTCAGCACGCGTTTATCCTGGAACCTCGCCTAATTCTCTTTCCGCTCGTCGAAAAGCGTATCTCGAAACTTGTACACTCGAATGTTCTTGAACAGTGGTCGGCAAACCGTGGCTCGCGAGCCACATGTGGCTCTTTGGCCCCTTGAGTGTGGCTCTTCCACAAAATACCACGTGCGGGAGCGCACGTATAGTGAGATTGAAACTTCGTGATGACGTTTTCTTATTTCTATTTTTACATACTTAGTTGGTGTTTATGTGTCTATCTTTAGGTGAGTGCTCTGAAGCGACTTAATGAGAAAACATTTCTAGACAGATTAAATGTCAACGCGTATCGTCAAGTCGTATCTTAGCATCGTGTTTTACAATGCATTACTTCCGAGAGCGTGTCTCCGTAGAAAACACTAGACTAGTCAAAATGGTCTTCGAATATAACCAACCAGCAAGTCTAAGATCTTAAATTAGTTTCAGCTTTATCAATAGCAGTTGATGAGACTTCTGACATAAATGATACAGAGCTAGTTTCAATTTTTGTACGATTTATTTCATCTACAGATTTTCATTCGTCGGACTGACAGATCTATAATCTAATTTGTACTAGAAATAATTTTTAAAAAATAATTGTTTGAAATTAATTTTTTCCTCTTTTTGCCGAACAGAAGTCTTAAAACACTCTTCTTCAGTACTAGTGAATGCAAAAGAAATATTTGAAGAAAGATTGTCCCAATTTCGTGAAATGAAGTAAACTTAAATTATCCTCTTTCGATTGACTTCAAATTGATAACTTAAAAACGGAAATGGTTGAACTTCACAATAGTGTTGTACGGAGGAATAAATTTGCAGAACTAAACGTAAACTTAGAAAAAAAATTACAAGATATGGAAAATTGTGACGAATATATTTTAACAACAAGTACTTAAAATATTATTTTAACTGAATGGAACTCGTTGCCTAATTCGCTGATCTCAATGAAAAACTTAACAAGAGCTCCTTTGACAATGTTTGGATCAACCTACGTTTGCGAACAGATGTTTTCGACAATGAATTTTATTAAAAGTGAGAATATAAATCGCCTCGGCATCGACTTGTCCGCTGAGTGTGTACGATTAAAAGTTACAAATATCGAACCACGTATAAATAAATTATGGTCCGAAAGACAACAACAAGTGTCACATTAAGTTCGATCATTTTTGTACTTATTTTCATCCTGATATTGATAGTTTTAAACAAATCATAATAAAAAGTTAGATTTGGTTTTGTTTTAAATATATATCGTATAATTTTTTTAATTTCCGAAAGTCTTCCAAAGACCGAAAAAAAAAATTTTAAGTGACACGCGGTTTTAATTTCTACGGATTCAAGACATTTTTTGACACGCGTTAGAAAAAGGTTCGCCATCCCTGAACTAGGAGATGCGAGACCATTGTTCATATTAGTGTTTGTCTGTCATTCTTATGATTCAATTTTATGGATACTTTACAATTTAATTTTATCTATAAATAATATCGATATTAAGTATGATATCAAGTTTTATTCAACATACCTATAGTTTAACTAAGACATAAAACTTTAAGTACAGTTTATTACGTTAATTTTAGGGAGCTCTGTGGAGTGAAAGAAAATGTAGTGTCGAGGATTGAGAAAGGTATGTTGAGATGGTTTGGACATACAGAGAGGATGAACGAATGGAGATAGACGAAATAAATATACAAAACGAGTGTTGGTGGAAGAGTTGGAAGGAGTCGACCTCAGAGCACGTACCTCATTCAGATTGAGGACGTTTTTAGCAAAGACCAACTTTGAAGTATCCTAATTAAATTACTAACAATGCACCTACCTATATAGTTTGAGTTAAAAAAAATTTGGCTCTCAAAAGAAATTTCAATCGTTGTACTGTTGAGATTTGGCTCTGTTGACTAATGAGTTTGCCGACCACTGTTCTTGAATGATCCTTAGTCTGGTGCTGCCATCTATTGGCTCTTTTGTTCACTATCACCTTAATTCTTGTCATTTAGTCAATATGTCCCATTAGTTCACTTAGTCTTTACCCAATTTAACCTAACTTAATCTAGTTTACGTCTCTGGCATGACATATATATATATACACACACATCAAAACCTTGATATATATATCTTCTTCTCATCTTGATATATATATCTTCCTTCTCTCATATATATATATATATATATATATATATATATATATATATATATATATATATATATATATATGAGAGAGAGAGACGTGTTCAGTCTTTATACCCAATTTGATTTTATTTTTTTTCAGGGCTTTTCCTTTAATATAATATTTTAAGTTTGGATAAAATTTAAAGTAACCCTGCATATTTCTGTTTCAGTTATTTCTGAATAGTGAACTTACGCTGGAACAATCTTACTTTGTTTTACTGATTATTAGATGCAATTTTGTTGTTTGGACTTAAATTTCTTGCGTTATATAGATATTTTTTTAAACTATTCAATTTTTTTTCTACAAAACTCTCATTTGATTTTACAAAAAAATTCATCCTTCATAGTTTAGTTCTTAAATTATTCGAGAAAACAGATAACAAACTCCATCCAATCCTGCATTGTTTTCCTTTAAGTTCACCATACCGTAAACATGTTATTTACTCGAGCAATTCGATAACACTATTTTGAGTTATTTTTCAAGAGAGCTATGCGGGGATATTGCATACACGCCACTATGCATATTTCCAAATAAAAACATAATCCTTTTTCCATTTGAAATCTAAAAACATTGAAAAAAAAAAAGACAAGTTCAAGTTTCCCTTAAGAATGAGTTACAGAAGGGAACGTTATGACAGGAATAAAAATAAGTAGTTTTCCAAGAAATACTTAAGATCATATTCCCAGTTATATCAAACGTTCTTACATCTATTATTTACGTAGAAAAATATCGATATATATATATATATTTATTTATATATATATATTTATTTATATATATATATATATATATATATATATATATATATATATATATATATATATTTATTTATATATATATATATATATATATATTTATTTATATATATATATATATATATATATATATATATATATATATATATATTTATTTATATATTTATTTATATATATATATATATATATATATATATATATATATATATATTTATTTATATATATATATATATATATATATATATATATATATATATATATATATATATATATATATATATATATATATATATATATATTTATTTATTTATATATATATATATATATATATATATATATATATATATATATATATATATAAATATATATATATATATATATAAATATATATAAATAAATATATATATATATATATATATATATATATATATATATATATATATATATATATATATATATATATATATATATATATATATGTGTGTGTGTGTGAATTTTTTTTTTCTATGGAGAGGAAATACTGTTAAATATTATAATATTGAAAGGAAAGTTTTAATGTATAAAACACACAAAAAAATTATATGATAACTTTGGTATAATAACTTTTTCCTGTGTATCTCAGTAATTATTGTTAAAGAAATAGTAATAATTATAAAACTATTATTATTTTTATAGCTTCTTTTAGAGTAATGAAAGATCTAGGGAAAGAATAAATGATATATACAGAGGCTGTTCACGCATTTTTTAGACGATGTATATTATATTTACAAAACTAAATTACATAAAATTCTTGTGTTTTAAATGTTCTGTTTGACATCCCTTATTCTGAACTATCTTTCGACACCGCAATTTCCAGGATAATAATGCCTTTTGAAGTGTCAGAAGAGGTATTCTATCCCATTCCTCCTGAACAGCTTTCCAGAGTCCTGTAAGGGTTTTGGGACGGCGTTTGGATAATGCAGATTTTAAAAGTCCGAAAGCACAAAAATCCATAGGTGATACATCGGGAGATTTAGTAGGGATATCAGTGAAGGGTATGGCCTTGATACCAGTTTTTGTTCCATTTCTTTTAGGAAATTTACAGTGGATTTTGATGTGTGACTGCTAGCTTTGTCCTGATAGTGTCTCACAGATTGATGGCACTGTGGGTGAAGCGATGGTATTTTATTCAGAAAAATTGGCGATAAAATATGTTCCTGATAGTATTTGGAGTCAATCTTGACATTTTTTTCCACTCTCTTTATTTTTAACTTGCCATTATAAGAAAAATCAGCAACAATCATGAACCCTTAGAAAAACTTTCTTTCGATTCTTTGAACCATGTACTTAAATTTTTTTCTCCCCTTTTATGATAATAAATAGCTCTTTTTTGTTGCAATCATTTAAATACACCCATGATTCATCTATTGTGACAATTGTTTTCCATTTATCTTTTGATAAGTGTTTCTCATATAGAATTCTGCAGCGTGTCCTGCGTTCAGCCATATGATTTGGAAGAAGACGATGCACATTGCGTTTTTTCGCTTTCTTAAGATTTAAAACAACGTTTATCATTTTGTTTACAGCGGACACCAAGCATTTTAATGATTTTGCAACTGTCCTTTGACTAGGGGGATTTTCTTTTAACATTAAACAACGTACCTTTGCAATAGTCGAAGATGTCCGTTTTTTCCTTGGATACTTGTTTGTAATTTTTGTCCCACTTGAGGCTCCAATTTGACGTTTTTTCTTTCTTGTTGACGATATTACCTATCGACGCTTTAGATATCACAAAACCATGACTCTCACATCGTTTTTGGATAGCGGAGTATGCATATTTTTTTCGGAAAGAGCATAAATATAGCCTTCGAACCACTGCTTTGTTAAAAACGCCATTTTGAATAAAAACTAAACTTTCAAGCCGCAGACGATAATTTTGACTTTTAAAAACATAGTTCAATTGCAATTATTTCTTTTGCGGCAAATGATTTTTTATTACCGCTTACCAAAGTCGTCTAAAAAATGTGCGAACAGCCTCTGTATATATATATATATATATATATATATATATATATATATACATAATAAGTGTGTAATATATGTTTTTTTGCAATGGAGAAGAAATACCGTTAAATATTATAATATTGAAAGGAATGTTTTAATGTATAAAACACCAAAAAAATTATATGAAAACTTCGGTATAGTAATTTTTTCCTGTGTATGTCAGTATTAATTGCTAAAGGAATAGTAATAATTATCGGACTATTATTCTTTTTATTGATTCGTTTAGAATAATCAAGGATGATGGTAAAGAATAAATGAAGTTTTCAACTAAAGTTTCAGTTATACTTAATTGCAAATGGCAATGCTGAGAAAGAAAAAGAACAGTTACATCACATCTAATGTTGTTTTAATCCCCTTAAGATTGCGACTTAAATTTAAATACAGTTATTTAGCAATGATGTAACGCTCATTTATATCTTCGATTTCCCAACAATTAACTCTTAATGTGTTTTTCAATTTGTCGGGATAGGACATAATTCCCACCAAAAATTTCTACTCTAAACTCCTGAGTTTCATTCATAGTGTGTACTGAAATTATGCCTGGTGTTAATTAAGAAGGATAACATGTCGTACATTTTATATACGAAAAAATAAATGTTTTAAATATTTAAAAAATTAAATATACAATTTTAATTAAAAAAATGTGAAGTCTTAATTTTTCAAACTTAATTTATATATATATATATATATATATATATATATATATATATATATATATATATATATACACAGGGTGTATAAGCACAGCGGTTACAAACTTTCAGGTGAGATAGAGAACACCTAGACGATGGGAAATCACATAGCAATACTGTAGGAGAATTTTAAATTTTTCATGTTCAGGGGTTGCCCTGTATATAAATTCAAACTGTAATAACTCAGCCCGTAATTTCCGTAGAGATATGCGGTTTGTACCAGAAGACTGTATTCGATCTTCTCTTCTAGAAAATGACCTTGACTCATTTGACTTTGAAAAATAAAATGAAATTTTGGATGGTTCAATAGACGCTTGTGTTTTGTGTAGTCACTATTGCGCTAGGAAAGCGTTTCCGACCATGCATTGCTATGTGATTTGCCATCGTTTAGGTGTACACTATATCTCCTGAAAGTTTGTAACCACTGTGCTGATACACCCTATATATATATATATATATATACTAGTTGGTACCCGTCAAAACATCCCGGCTGGATAGTAAATAAATGTATTAATACATAAATTATACTGAACACATCATTGCCAAATGTTGAAAATCATAATAGTGAGAATAGAGAAATACACTTCAAAAAATTACTATTTAACCCAAGAAAAAGAAATATGGTTACTCAACAGAGCGAAAGAAACAATTTCCGTCAGGTTTAATTCTATATCTCACAAAAATAAATAAAAAATAAAAATGGCAGAGAGAGATCTAGAGAGATTCCTCGGAATAAACAAATTTACGTGTTTATGCGGCCTCGTGCTTAGTAAGTATTTAAAACCAGATTTAAACATGTCATTGAGCATGAGCAGAAACAAATTAATGTGTGTATACGGCTACGCGCTTAGTGAGTATCTAAAGCCAGAATTAAGCATGTCACTGAGCATGCGCAGAAAGCAATTTTTATTTGTAAATTTTCGCTAATGATTGGAAATTGCGGTTTCAAAAGCAAAATTTTACACATCTATGGATTAAAATCTTCCGTTTAAGACCAAATTGAAGTAAATTGATGCTGTAGTTTTTTCTCACGGTCAGCCTAAATACTCGGCTTAACAACTTAAATATATAGATATATTCATATATAAAAAAAAATTCTCTCTAAAAATATTTTGAAAGGTGTAATAAATAATTAAAGTTCAGTGGCAGGTGCAATAGAATTCATGCATTATTTCAGAATGCTATTACTATACCATTTCAGCCATAAAAACCAAAGTTTCGGTACAATCTAAGTCCTTTTCAAAAATTCCAAGACTATTATATACAGAAAAGCAAGTTCGATAAAAGTAAGCATAAAGTGCTTGTCCCGAATGATAAGAGGCAATCCCCCAGTTGCCTCAAAGTTTTGAATTTCCAATATTTACGGAAAACAAAGTCCATGCAATACTATTTTTTCTTCTTCTGCAGAAATGGAAAATGCAATTACATATTTCAATATTGACATACTTTCCTATTCGAGATCTTTCTCTTCCAGGAAATCTAGCTTGCCTCGTCGCGGGGCTCTAAAATTTTATTGCATGTTGCCATTTAAGGTTACTACTGTTAGCTTGTTCATTTATTGTTGTAAAATGTAGTTTTTAGAAACTATATTTTTATTTTAATGCATCGTATATAGTACAAAAAAGCAGAAAAAAAAACTTGGTTCGGGATATCAAATATGCACCAACAATGTTTTTTGACAACATGTTATTGACCTAATGATAATGTTACTCACCTAAGAAAAGAATGGTTTTGACAGCATGTTATTAACTTAATGATAATGTTATTGACCTACAAATAACATGTCATTGTCAACATAGTAAAAAAAAATTTAGTATATGTCAATATAGTACAAAAAAAGAAAAACAAGTGGTTCGGGATTTCAAATATGCACCAACAATGTTTTTGACAACATGCTATTGACCTACTGATAATGTTATTCACCTATTAATAGTATGTTTTTGACAACATGTTATTGACCTACTAATAACATGTCATTGTCAACATAGTACAAAAAGATAGTATATGTCAATATAGTACAAAAAAAGAAGAAAAATTGTGGTTCGGGATTTCAAATATGCACCAACGATGGTTTTGACAACATTCTATTGACCTACTGATAATGTTATTCACCTACCAATAGCATATTTTTTACCACATGTTATTGATTTACTGATAATGATATTTATCTAATAATAAGATGTCAGTGTCAACATGTTACAAAAAATAGTACATGTCAATATAGTACGAAAAAAAGAAGAAAAAAACGTTGTTCGGGATTTCAGATATGCACCAACAATGTTTTTGACAACGCTTTTGACCTACAGATAATGGTATTCACCTAATAATAGCATGTTTTTGACAACACATTATTGACCTAATGATAATGCTATTGACTTAATAATAACTGTCATTGTCAACACGCTACTGACCTAATTCGTTATTTTTTTCTACTTCTGTTAAACATCTCCAAGGCATTTTACTGTTTTGGGCATTGCTATAAGGAATTACTTTCTGTTTTATCACCTCTGTTAAACGTCGCTAAGTCATAGCTACGTTAACTCTTTTTTTTCCTCCCTCTCTTAAGAATGCTGTGTACTAAACCTATTGGATTCTTTCACCTCAATGATAATCTATCCTGAAAATATGTCCACTGTTTGCAGCTAAACAAATGCTGATAATCGATTTAAAATGGTCTTTTCAGATAGCCTGAACATTTCTGCGCCATGCATTTTGTAAATTCCACCCACCAAAGGAATTTAGGAGCGTTTAAAAGACATGATACCGGATTTTCCCCGTATAATTCAAATTTCAAAGTATTTGCATTAAAAAATTTCACAAGTTGTAAAATTTCTTTCTCTATTACGGAGTACAATTAGAAAAAAAATCTTTCAATCCAAGTCGGCAATCCTTGGACACATTTTTTTTCCATAGGTTAACATTTACGTCAGCGAATACAATAGAGGGTTATTACACAGCAGCCATAATGGTATCCAAGGTTTTGATGTGTTGAGTATTGTCAACCTTTCTGACTTAATTGAAGTACTTTCCAGTTTATAGATTTAAGATGACTTTATCCGGCCTAGACATGAAATTTTGAATGTCGTTAGTCGGAATTGGATCCGAGCACCCCCAGTTTCAAGCCCAATGCTCTACCACTAACTACATCAGGCTCTAGACTTACAAAATGTGCCTGCGTGTATCATTTATTGTGACTTCATCAGAAGAATTTTAAAAAAAAATTAATCAGAGTTATGAGATGTCCATTCGAAAAAGAATTAGCACACTACGTCGTGACAATTTTTAGGAGAAAATATATTGAAAAAGAAAATCTGACAGATGCAAGAAGTGAGAAAAATTTTGATGAGAATTTTTCCTAAATATTTATGAACAAACAACTAAAATTGCGAAACTCGAAACCTTATAAAAACAAGATTTATTTTTTTATTTATTTATTGCTCTGACGCGAGAATTTTAAAGCTCTGGATGAAGAACTTCCTCGCAGAAGTTCTACTATCAACACTGATTTCTTCTCATCTTTTTTTGGAACTCTCCCGTTTCGGGAAAAGTGTATTTACAGAAGTAGCGAGGGATTTCCTCGGTTTAATAAAGTATGGGTCAGGAATAAAACTGATAATATTGACACATTCGGACCTGAGGTACGTCAGATGTTTAAATAAGAAGTGGGATTGCGATTTAATTTTATTTATTTTCCAGCAAAAGTGCAAATATTCTGGAGCGATAAAACATTTCATTACACGGTGTTTAATTTACTTAGGAGTTGTTTCTTTATTTATTATCACCTTGGTGTCAAGTGATTTCCTATATTTATGTCTAAATTGCGTAACCGTAAAAAAGCCCATACAGCCTATATATATATATATATATATATATATATATATATATATATATATATATATATATATATATATATATATATATATATATATATATACAGGGTGACCATAATTAAAGTCCCACTTTCAAAAGGCTGCAAAAAAAAGAACCACTGGTCAGAATGACTTCAAATTTGAACTGAATATACTGGAAGAAGGGGGAAACGATTTGGCATAGTAAAAAAAAATTCCAAAATGTTACAGCGCCATCTATTGATACATTTTGGAACCTTTTAGGGTATTATCGGGTTAGCAAATTATCGGGTAGCAAATTATCGGGTGCGCCATATCTTCCCCTCGAGAGCGCCATATCTTCCCCTAACGGCTACTTTTGAAAGTATTTTTTTTCACGGGAAAACTCTTTCCCATGTTTTCCTTAGTCCCTCTCTCAATTTTGGTGGAATTCCGGGTTATAGATCGCGCTGCAGATGTCTCTGAGTACTGTCATTTGAAAACAATAACCCTGTATATACTCGCACCTCCCCCCCTCTCTGACTTAATAAAATACATTCCGTTTTATAGATTTAACGTGACAATATCCGGCCTAGTTTTCGAATGTCATTTGTCCGAATTCGATCCGAGCAAACCCAGTTTCCAAGCCCAATGCCCATGAAAAAATAAAGTTGGAAACTGCACCGTACTGAAATTGCGATAAAAATTAATGGTTTCAAGACTTATCAAACTTTCAAATAGTACTTTCAGAAAGTTACCAAATAAACACTCATTATGTGTATCACCTGATAGTAAGGGCGGAAAAAGAAAACGTAAAATTAAACTTATTTCCTTCCCCATCTCCCCCCCCCCCAATGCTGTGTTGCATCGGGAATTACTGATATATGCTTCAGAAGATCTCAGAATTTCAATAATGAATATCATCGCCACTCCGTAGAAGTAGTTTTTACGGATGGCTACAATTAAATAAAATGGCGCAAGTTCATAGAAAACTTTTCGTTCAGTAAAATATAATAGCTCTTCAAAAAGCGGAGTCCTACTTACTTTTGCATCATCGTTAAGCCTAACGTGGAGGTCCATAAAATTGACGTATTGCGCCGTTAATGTCCTAATTTCGAGTAACATTTTTATCTCCGTAGCTTTTTAAAAGAAAGATGTAGCTTTCGTTTAAGATCTGCAGCGCAGTATATGAGAAACAAAAAGAATAAAAAATAAACAGTTAAAGGGAAGAAATATGGCTCGAGAGATACTTCCTATTTTAGAAATATTTTCATAGCAATTTTTCCGACATTTTTAGCTGGGTTATCAATATCGGAGCAATTTCATATTCCTGGCTTATTAGCGAAGCAGTGCGTTTTCGGTAAACTGTATGTTGCATTTTTCATCTTTGTTACTTAAATTGTGTTTCCGAAAGGAGAGAGTAACATTTTTGCTACAATATATCTAAACGAATTTGCCGTCTGGAAAATATGACAGTTTTACTAAGCCGACTTTCACTAATTTAATATGTCTGTCTGTTATTACTGTAAGAAATCCTAGAGTAATAAATTTTTTTTTCCAAGTTGTTCTTTCAACGAATCTTTTCGTATTTTTGAAGGCCCTTAAGTTAGCTGTAAGTGACATCTCGTTTACTAAGGTAAATGTGTGCTTAAGTGCCATAAATATCTCGGAGAGCTGAAGGAAAGTTTGTAAAGAGTTCTTAAAAGTGTAAGATAAATATTCGTGAAGGTGCTAATAGAATAAAACTCTATCATTGTAGAAAATGATTTAGATCAAGTAAAAATTTCGTTGCAGACGGAATAATTTTCCTGGAATAAATGTATCTTCCATAAAAATCATACGTAAAAAAATTATTACCAATTGTTGACTTGAGATTTCTTGTTGTTGTGTTTCTGTATTCACCATGGAATGAAAAGAATTCAAGAAAGTACAGGTAAAGGGGAAAAAATCTTGGAAGAACATAAAGTTCAGGAATCCAGGATGCTAGTTGAAGTTAATCAGGAATTTAAATAAAGCAAGAATGCTGAAAACATTCAGAAAGAACAGAAAGTACAGGAATTTGGGATAGTAGTTTAAGTGAATCAGGAAGTTAATCATCAGTAGTAAATCACAAGTAGGAAAATTCAAGAAGATCAGAAAGTACAGGGATTTGGGATACTAGTTTATGTTTTTCAGGAATTTAGCAATCAGTCGTAATACACGAGTAGGAAAATTCAGGAAGATCAGAAAGTACAGGAATTCGGGATACTAGTTGAAGTTTATCAGGAATTGAACAATCACTGGTAAAACACAAGTAGAAAAATTCAGGAAGAACAGGAATTCGGGATACTCGTTGAAGTTAATCGGGTATTTAATAATCAGTAGTAAAGCACGAGTAGAAAAATTCAGGGAGAACAGAAAGTACAGGAATTTGAGATACTTGTTGAAGTTCAATAAGGATTTAACAATCAGTAATAAAACACGAGTAGGAAAATTCAGGAAGAACAGAAAGTACAGGAATTTGGGATACTAGTTGAAGTTTATCAGGAATTTAACTATCAGTGTTAAAACACGAGTAGAAAAATTCAGGAAGAACATAAAGTACAGGTATTCGGGATACTGATTGAATTTCATCAGGGATTTAAAAATCAATCGTAAAGCAAGAGTGTGGGGGAAAAATTAGGAAGTACACAAATTACAGAAATTCAGTGTCATACTAAAAGTTAATAAATGATTTAAAAATCAATTGTAATTTTTTTTTTACATAACTTATAAATACTCTGAATTTCTTATCAGCGGGAATGGGAAGTTTTGTGACGTCAAAAAACTATCTACAACAGAATATAAAGCATTTATTAATGGAGTCGTTCTGGAACTGAGCACGCACTCTTTCAGAATATTTCTTACATATTTAGAACCTACAAAAAACAATTTCAGATTTTTAAGTGTTGAATCTGACTAATAAATTACCCTTCAAGTCATTCTTAAATTTAAATAAATGAGATGAAAAAATATCTTTAGCCTTTTTCTTTATCAAACCTTTTTTGCTGCATTATTTGGTACGGAAGGCTACTTTTTAAGAGAGTTTTTTTACTATCATTATTCATCAAAAGTTAACCAAGGCCTGTTTTTGCGTCAAGGTGAAGAAATATATATATTTTTTTTAAAATTTGGATGGGAATGCCCAGTTACGAGATAAGAGCACGGAATACAATGGAAGAAAACGATCTAATCAGTTGTGGCGTCACGACAAGTAGTAAGGCATTATCTCTTTGAGGTATTTTGAAGAAATTTCACAACTATTGATCCATACCAAGAAAGACAGAGTTCTAATTAACAAACGAAGGCCAAATTTTTAAAACAAAACTTAACAAGTAGATTTATTTACAAAAAGAATTAAATATTAAACACTTCCGACATAATCACTTAATTTACGTGCAGATTCACAAATACACGCTCCAGGGCCCATTCTCGGCCCTACAACCCAGGAGCCTAGCAAAACACGTCTATCCCGCTCGGATTTTATACAGCGTCGCCCTTCAATGTCTGGATTTTCAGAAGGGGTGGAGGGGGCGGCAGATGCCGGCAGATTATCGGCTGACAGCTTTATTGGCTTGGAATCGAACAACACATTCCTTGAAAACACGCAGCTGTGTTCCAAGCGCTTGTGGGTTCTTTGGAAAAATAGCCTCATCTTTCCAGTACGCTACACAGTGTTTTGTCTGTTGTCTCGTTACTTCCCATTTAAGTTCATTATTTGGTCTGAACGTAATCGGATTCGTCCTTAGTCCATCGCACTGCATTTCCAGTCATGGATTTAAGGACAATTTGAGTAACTTTAATTTAACTGAGATTTTGAATATATCTGTTGTTATTGTTCCTAAAGCCACATGACCGGAAGTTCCAGACCAGGTCTATATAGGGTTCGGGATGAGCAGTGCGAACCGTATATGGATCTGGGTCCGATATCGCATCTAGATATCTCCTATATCGGTGCCAGATATAGGGGATGTCCAATCTGGAATATCCCCTATATCTGGATATAGGGGGGCCAATATTTCGATGTTTACCATGTTTTTATTAACTCGCTTTCTTTTTTGTTTGTGTGTTTGTGTGTTTGTCCAGTACAAATCTTGCAATCGATGTTTAACTAACTTCCCGACTAGCTAGACATTTGAAACTTTTAGAATAGCTCAGAGCACGATGACAATGCATTATTTTAATAATTTTAGCTATCTTTAAGCAGATTTAAATTCATTTTCAGTTATTTTCAGTTAATTTTGTTTTGTAGACTGGTGCAGCCATCAATTGGCTGGGGCGGGAACGAAAAGTTAAAAGTTGATGGGATAATTTATCAAAAAAAATTTTTTTTTAATTATTTATTAATACATAGAATTGTCAAGTTTATATAATTCAACATAAAATCTAAAAACATGGTATATAAAAAGTTCTTTTTATCTTGTAATTTATTATGATAGCACAACAAGGGCTGGAGTTCGACTTGACTAAGCGCCACCCAAATTTTAATCGAGCACCCCAGGGGTGACATATGGGGGATCGTACATTCCCCACCCATTGATCTCATAGAAGGGGTTTTCGGTCTACAGATTTAACGTGCCCATATCCGCCTTAGGCATGAACGGCGCGCGCGTCGGGATTCGATCCGAGCACCCCCCAGTACCGAAAGCCGACGCTCTACCAATATGCTACCACGGGTCATTCAAAATATGTGTGCAGACATTAATCGAATCTACTTTAGTAATAGACAATTTTGTTAAGTTAAAATATTTAAATTAATCATAAAATTAAAGTTAGTATTATATCTACAAGTCTTCGCTGACTGGTACTTTACTTCCTTTTGTGGCAACTCAAAAGTAACATGAATTCATATACCATATGGGTCGATGTATCATTGATTGTGGTACCATTGAAGATATCATTAGAGGTACCATTGGAGATACCGATTTTAGTTTGGTACCATTAGTGGAGCGAATTTGGTACTTTTCTATTTAACTGTCTTCTGCCAAGTGATACAGACTGGGTGTGGTGCGCTACCAAAATTCTAACTCGCGAGCTACGGACGGACGGTTTTAGCGTCTGAAATTTTGCTCTCTGGGATACCGTTATGGAGGAACGTAATCCTACGGTAAAAGTAAATATTGATGGAAAAAATGCCTTATTTATGTGCAGCCTAGGATTGAAAAAACTGAAAAAGAGGACTCCTCTGATACATAAAGAACGAAAAACAGTAAAAAGTTTTAACAGTGGTAACCAATGCTTTTTGCTTCAGTAGAGGACCATTTACATGAAGTCAGCAATATAAATTTCAAATAATTACAAGATAAAAAGAACTTTTTATATGCCATGTTTTTAAATTTTCTGTTGAATCACATAAACTTGACAATTCTGTGTATTAATAAATACAGTGATTTCCGCTTATAAGAATCACGTTTGTTATTACTGATTTGATTCTTATAAGCGGTTGATTCTTATAGCCGAAATTTAGGTTTTTGGACAGGCACACACACCTCTATATACATATATTAAATAATTTACCATAAAATATTCTTTAATTTACGTTAATTATCTTTTATTAAAATTATTTTTTATAATTTTAAAAATTCAACTTAATTTTTAGACCTATAAGTAGATACACATGATTATAGTACAGGGAAGAAAAAATCTAATATTTCTTACAACATACCTGCTTAACAGTTTTAACATTTCAACTACAGGAAGGGAGCAAGAAAAAGTTTTCTATGGTAGTTTGACGTAAGGAATTTTTCAGGAGGCTGTTTATACCTCTTTCAATACTAATAGTCTCAGACGAAGATTCACCTTCTAACTTACGTTTCACGGTTAGATAACGCGCTGAATCTACTAATGTCACGTTTCCCTAAGCATAGTGGACACTTCGTCGAAGATTTATGTGTTTCAGGGTCCAGGAAGCCGCAACCGAGATGTGGGAGGTGGGAAAAAAGAGTCCCTACTTTTGTTTGTCAGTGGAGAAAAGTGAAATGGGACCCGGACGGGTAAGGGGTCAAGGTAATAGGACAGTGTTGTGCGTTTAAGGGGAAACTATTATGTTATGCCTAACAAAGAAAGGGATGAATTTTATGACTATATTCCATCCCATCTTATCAATCTTTCTTTTAAAAAAAGAAAGAACTTCGTGACTTTTGAGGGTTTAAGTGGCTTTTTTGGAAAAAATGAAAGGAAAGCGAAGAGTGTAAACTGATTCTTAAAACCGGTGGATTGATTCTTTAAAGCCAAAATTTTAACATGGAAATAATATATTTGTTTTTGTTTTCGCGATATTGATTCTTATAAACGGTTGATTCTTATAACCACTGATCACTATGAGCGGTGGTTACTGTACTTTTTAAAAAAATTTTTGATGCTAAAATTTTTGTCCCATCAACTTAAAAGAAAATGAAAATAATTGGAAGTTAACTTGCGTTTAACTTTTCGTTCCCGGTCCGATCGATAGATGGCTGCTCCAGTCTACAAAACAAAATTAACTGAAAATGAATTCAAAATCTGCTTAAAGATGGCTAAAAGTATTAAAATAATGCATTGTCATCATGTTCTGAGCTATTCTAAGAGTTTCAAATGTCTAGCTGGTCGGTAAATTATTTAAAAATCGATTGCAAGATTTGTAAGGGACAAACACGCACACAAACAAACAAACAAGGAAGCTACTTAATAAAAACATGGTAAACAATTCATTTGTCTTCTGCTTGCCTGCACATTTGGCTACGTAATCATCGTTTTATATATGTTTCTTTGTTCAACTGCTAGTGATTAGACACAAAGATTTGAAAACTTGTGAACGAGAAGTTTTCTGTGTGGAATTTGGTCAACACGCTTATGGGAGGAAAAACTCAAAAGGTTTTCTGTTTGCAAGGAGCAAATTGAAAAAGAAATTCATGAATTTTAGTTCTATGTATTTGAAAGAAAACAAAAAGGAAAGCATATCAGTTCCATTAGCGCAGAACAAATATTTGAGCAAAAATGTAATAGTCAGTCACTGGTATCTCAAACGTTGATGACATAGAGCCGTTTTCTCAACATAAATATAGCACGCGATGCGTGAAATTCAATCACCCCAAAATGAAAAATCAGGGAAGATACTTTTTTTTGGTACATGACTGATGTGGATGGAAATAAATGAATTTTGGTTCGACGCCCATGGAATGTTATATTTTTTTATTAAAAAGCAGATATATAAAAAAATCGTGATACTCACTTCTAAAAAAGAAGCCGTTACTATTCACAGCACAAAAATCACCAGAACTGTAACATTCAGATATTCGTCTTTAAAAATTTGAAGACATGGAACGTATGTTTCGCACAACACCTCTACAGAATATAATGCCGAAAATTCAGTGACTAACACCTGAAAAGCGAAATCTTTGAGGGATTTTATTACACTGATTTCCGTACTTTTCTGACCATAAAAGGGCAGCAGACGATAAGTAGTAACACAAATTTATGGGAAGATTTTTAGAAAATAATATCTCGTATTTTGTTAGGTATATAAAGATATTTTCAATCACTTACGTAATAATGATATATATATATATATATATATATATATATATATATATATATATATATATATATATATATATATATATATATATATATATATATACACATACATACATACATACATACATACATATATATATATATATATATATATATATATATATATATATATATATATATATATATATATATATATATATATGGGAAATTATATCCATCTCCATCTCCAAACGTTACGCGGCGCTACTGTCTGTGTGACGTCAGTGCGTGCGCCCGCATGATGTATTCCCGCCTTATCAGACGATCGCTGTACTCCGAGATGGGAAGACGTCCCTCTCGAGCTGTTTACTTTTATTTTTATAATATTTAACTAATAAAGGATGTTTATATCCAATGCTGCTGTGGTCGTTGCTTCCCCCACATTTGGGGGCTCGACCTTTCTTTCGCTTTCCCTGCGTGAATTGTTCCCCCTAGACCCGTTTTCCGTTTAAAAAAGAAGTATCATCCCAGCAGACGGCTGTGAACACTTTTGTTTTTGAATTTAGTTGTGGCTGACGTGCCAATTGCAGCAGACGGCTGCTCTCACCAAGGATATTTATTTTGATCTACTAAAAATTATACTAGAAGACCTGTAACAAACCAACGAATCTACAAACTTTTCGCCACGGACGTTGAAATCGAAACGAAATAATTGCTGCATTGCTGAACTGTGTAATCTTCAAGAACTTAGTGCAATTCCTACACTACTGGATATAGTGCCATTCTATTGGATAACGTGATTTTGGGATAGTGACATTCACCTATATTATAAAAAAAAATAGACTGGACTTTCATGGACTATTCTACCTATTCTCATTGGATACCCTTCGAGCCACAAGGACTGTTCCCTTAAGCGAGGTAGGCCCCATTTTTTTTTTGTTTTCCCCGTTAGTTTGTGTTTCAAAATTTTGTAATTTCTTAAGTTTAAAATTTTCCCCCCTCAGTTGTGTTATTAATTTGTTTCAATTTTCATTATGGCCCTAACCTTAAGCGATATCCCTCTAATTGCTAACTCACTCACATATGGCACAACCCAAAACGTAAAATTATTAAATAAAGTACTCGGTTATACCGAATTCGACCGCTTATCGCGAAAAAAAATGCGTCAATTTTCCTCATTCCCCTCAAAATTCGATGTCGCGAAACATAAAGAAAGCTTAATGAAGGATCTTTCACTCGCAGATTTTATTTCTGTTGCTAATTTATTACATTTAGATAATGTCAGTACTAACAAAATTGAGTTATGCGATAATATTCTTTATGCCCTCTCCAATTTATTAAAATTTCAAAATTCTTTAGATACGAGTTTTTTATGCGACGCTGAAAACGAAATTATCCTTTCTTCCGAGTCTACCGCAAATGATTCAAATGTAGGTCAAAGTACTTCCAGCCCTTTACAAAACATTCCCGCGTTTCACTCAGATACTCAGACTAAACAACTGTGGCTTGACGCCTCTCCTAGCAGAAATGATGTTTTGATAAACAATAACGATGTTTTGATTCCCGATTCTATGAGTTCTCACTTCTGGTTGTTGTTGCGAGACCTTTCAACCTCGTGTCGCCAGTTCACAGGCAATAATTTATATTCCGTCCACAATTTTTTTGCCGACGTAGAGGATAACTTTAATTTATTTCCCGCTATCAGTGATCAACAAAAATTGGTTTTTGCCAAACGCCTCGTTACAGGAAATGCTAAAACTTTTTTGTTTTCACAAAGAAATCTGAATTCGTATGATTCATTTAAGACCGCGTTAATAAATGAATTTTCTGATAGAATCACATCCATTGAAATTCATAGACAACTTGAAAGACGTCACATGCGTTCTAATGAAAGTTTAATGCAGTATTTTATAGCGATGCGTGAAATTGCAAACAGCACTACTAATACTATTGCTGAATGTTCCGTCATTCAGTATACTATACAAGGAATACAGGGTACCCCATCAGAGAAAATTATTCTTTACGGTGCAAAATCTTATACCGAATTCAAAGAAAAACTCCGAACATACGAAACCGTAGTTAGTCAAAAGAACACAATTAGTTCGAATTTTCGACGTGCCGGCGATGGCCAAAGACGCTGCACGGAACCAAACACTGCACTCCAAAGACGTGACTCAAAATTTACTGTTGCTAGCTCATCTAAATCTCATCAACGCTGTTTTAATTGTAATGCAATTGGACATATCTCAAAGACGTGCCCTAGTCGTTCTCTTGGCCCTCTTTGCTTTTCTTGTAATTTATTTGGACATAAGTCCGCGGATTGCCGCCGTACTCCTCGTATTGAAAGCTCCGCGACGCATGACGGTGTCAACACGGTGCATGTTGTTACTTCTCCCACTAATATATGCAAAACGGTTGTTATTTTTGATAATACATTTTCGGGATTAGTGGATACTGGCAGTCATTCGACACTTCTTAAACATTCCGCGTGGATTAAACTAGGATCACCACCGTTGACGAATAGCACTACTATGCTAACTGGTTTTGGTTTTTCAAAAACTAAAGTCATTGGTTCTTTTGCTTCCGAAATTAAAATAGATGATCACATTTTTCCGGCGAATATCTCCGTTGTTCCAAATAACTGTATGACTTTCGATCTCATACTAGGTTGCGATGTAATCCAACAGGCGAATTTAACTATTACACCTGACGGTGCTATGTTTTCCAAAATTTCAAAACCTGATGATTCTGCCGCACATGACGATTTTGTAATGACAATTTCAGCCGACCCTCCTTCTTTTGATATTGGTCCTAACATTTCTCGCCAAACCCGTAGTGACGTTGAACAGCAATTGTTAGCCTACAAACCTAACAAAACGAAAACTGCAAACATCGAACTTGATATAACGCTTACTGACGATAAGCCAATTTTCCATACACCCCGACGCTTACCATTTGCAGAACGTGATATAGTGGATGCTCAAATTGACGAATGGTTAACAAATGGAATTATAGAACCATGTTCTTTCCCCTACGCTAGTCAAGTCGTTGTCGTTCGTAAAAAGAACGGTCAGCCGAGAGTTTGCATAGACTATAGGCAGTTAAATCGTAAGTTAGTCAAGGATCATTACCCTTTACCTTTGATCGACGATATTTTGGATCGTCTCCAAAATGCCAACATATTCAGTACACTCGATTTGCGTAATGGATTTTTTCACGTCCCCGTAAACGAAAAAAGTCGTCGTTACACCAGTTTTGTGACGCATTCAGGTCAATTTCAATTCCGATATATGCCATTTGGATTAAGCTCTTGTCCTTCTGTTTTCATGCGATACATAAATGCCGTTTTTCGTGATCTTATTGCCAAAGGTATTGTACTCCCATACATGGATGATCTCATCATTCCAGCAAATAATGAGTCTGAAGCTCTTGAACGTCTGAACACTGTTTTAATTGTAGCTCGTGATTATGGACTTGACATAAACTTTAATAAGTGCCAATTTCTGTATAACAAAATTGAATTTCTAGGCCACGTTGTGGAGCACGGAAAACTGTTCCCCTCCCCCTCCAAAACTAAAGCTGTTCTTAATTATCCTGATCCCAAAAGCACAAAAGATGTCCAACGTTTTTTAGGTCTTACTGGATATTTTCGTAAATTTCTTCCCTCTTATTCTACCATAGCAAAACCCCTTAGTGATCTGCTTCGTAAGGACACCCCATTTCAATTTCAGACTGATCAGAAAGCCGCATTTCAAAAATTAAAACACCTCCTTTCCCAACAGCCCGTTTTAAGTATTTTTAACCAAAAGAGTCCTATTGAAATTCACACTGACGCATCAATTGATGGCTTGGGGGCAGTCCTGCTACAAAAATCCAAGGAAGATAATTGTTTCCATCCCGTCTACTACATGTCCAAGAAGACGTCGGACAACGAACGCAAATATACCAGCTACGAACTTGAAGTACTCGCCATTGTGGAAGCACTTAAAAAATTCCGTATCTACGTTCTTGGTTCACATTTTAAAATAGTTACTGACTGTAATGCATTTGTGAAAACCTTAAGTAAAAAAGAACTTAACTCACGTATAGCTCGATGGGCATTGTATCTTCAAGACTTTGACTACGAAATCGTACACCGTACTGGTTCAAAAATGGCTCACGTTGATGCCCTTAGTAGAAGCCCATGTTGCATGATTATTCAGGACAGTGTCCTTATACAACTTCTTAAAGCACAACAATCAGACGAGCATATCGAAACTATAAAAAAACTGCTTTCAACCGCACCATATGACGACTATATAGTTAAAAATAATCTGCTATATAAAACTGTTCAAGGAACTGATTTACTTGTTGTGCCCGAAGGTATGCAGGCGAAAATAATTAAGGCAGCTCACGAACGAGGCCACTTCGCAGTACTACGCACTCACAAACTGTTGCAAAAAGAATTTTTTATCCCGAACTTGAAAGAGAAAATACAGCGATGCATCAATAACTGTGTCACATGCATCCTCAATAATAGAAAACGTGGAAAGCAAGATGAAATGCTGCATCCCATCGAAAAAGACGACACACCCCTGCACACGTACCATATTGACCATCTAGGCCCACTTGCCGTACTTTCTAAACTCTCTATCGACAACCCGGAAAAATGGTATTCCCATGTTCCAGCCGTTCAACAAATCACCAACTCCACCTTCCAACGTAGTATCAATTCCACTCCATTCGAAATTCTTTTTGGGACTAAAATGCATTCTCCCCATGACATCAAAATTGTTGATATGATCAACGAGGAAATAAAATCTACATTTCTCCAAAAACGTGATGATCTCCGTAAAGACGCTAAACGACAAATATGCAAGGTTCAAGACGAAAATCGTCGTACTTACAATCTGAGACGCAAACAAGCTCACCCCTTCCACCTCGACGACCTTGTAGCAATCAAGCGTACCCAGTTTCGTCCTGGTCTCAAACTCAAACAAAAATTTCTTGGACCATATAAAATTACTAAAGTAAAACCAAACAACACTTATGATGTTGAAAAGTGTGCATTCTTCGACGGACCAGTGAAAACATCAACTTGTGCAGAATATCTGAAACCTTGGTCCAACACCATTGAGCATATAACTTGATATTTTTATTCTACTGAACTTATTTTTTTTTTACAACAGACTATTGACAATTGACTCTCAAGAACTTTATTATTTTTTTTTCTCCTGTGCATACACTAATATTGTTTTTTCTTTTAGTTATTTCGTACTTGCTGTGTTTTTTTTTGCCAGTTTATTTCCAGCCAACTATGGTATTGTATCACTATTTTCATTTTTTCCATTTTATATTTTGCATTTTTACTGTTATTTTATATTTGTATTAACTGTGTTCTAATGTTTTTGATAAATTTTTGCTGTGTACCTTAAGGCGAGGTCGCCTTTCCGGTCATGATGGCCGAATATGGGAAATTATATCCCATCTCCATCTCCAAACGTTACGCGGCGCTACTGTCTGTGTGACGTCAGTGCGTGCGCCCGCATGATGTATTCCCGCCTTATCAGACGATCGCTGTACTCCGAGATGGGAAGACGTCCCTCTCGAGCTGTTTACTTTTATTTTTATAATATTTAACTAATAAAGGATGTTTATATCCAATGCTGCTGTGGTCGTTGCTTCCCCCACATATATATATATATATATATATATATATATACCGGGTGGCCATAATTAAACTGACAGTGCTAACAGTGTTGTGTAGCGCGATCTATTTGCGAGAATGACGCCACATTTTGTAGGAAGATTAAACAAGATGGGGGACGAAGGATTCGGCGAAAACATAAATTAGTTCCAAAAGTCACCGCTAGGGGAATATTTGGCGCTGTGAAATAGAAAATAGAGTGTTAACAAATGCAAATTAATACGGAATAAAATTACCTTTTATTATGCACATTTCCTTATTTAGTCCAAGTGCAATATGGCAACACTTTTAAAAAGGCGTAAAATCTACATAAACACCGATAAAGTCTCGTGATCTGCAATATCACGTACGCTGAGCAGAAGAAGAAGTTCTTTATTCAAATTTCACGTTACATCCATTGGCACAGTGCCAGCTGCTTGGGTTTTAAAAGGCAATGTGTTACGTTTCGAATCAATCGGATTGAAAGTTTATGTGCAATGTCTCCTTCTTTAGTCGAGTGTGCGTTACTGGTCAAATTCTTTTACCTCAACCAGTGCAACGCGTCAGCCGCTCTTCGTGCTTTTAGAACGCACAAAAAAATGCGTAAAGGTAACGATCCTGTGTCAGTTAATGGGCTAAAAGCAATGGTTGCGACGTTTGAGAAAACAGGTTCTCTGTAGGTTCAGTCAGGCAGGTTGCCATATTGCACTTGAACTAAATAAGAAAATGTGCATAATAAAAGATAATTTTATTCCGTATTAATTTGCATTTGTTAACACTCTATTTTCTATCACACAGCGCCAAATATTCCCCTAACGGTGACTTTTGGAACTAATTTATTTTTCGCGAAATCCTTCGTCCCCCGTCTTGTTTAATCTTCCTATAAAATGTGGCGTCATTCTCGCAAATAGATCGCGCTACAGAACACTGTGAGCACTGTCAGTTTAATTATGGCCATCCGGTATATATATATATATATATACAATACAGTTCCGTAACTGACTGACTGACTAATATACAACGCACATGCCAAACCGCTGGACCAAAAGGGCTGAAATTTTGCATGGCGATTCTTCTTATAGTGTAGGGATGCACTAAGAAAGATTTTTGAAAAATTCTTTTTTGGTTTTTTAAATTAAATTGTTAATCTGCTTTAGTAAATGTTTATAAGTTTGCATTTAAAATAATAATTTGATGGTTATAAAACTTATATCATGAAAAAGACCATAAAAATTCCTTTAAAATGAAATATTTTTCGAACCTTTACCTGAATTTTGTGATTTTTGATGAATTTTTAAATATTAATTTTTAGAATTTAATATATTAGATGCTGATCACGTGATATCTTTTTCTGGTACTTTGAATGAATTTATCGCATAACAATGAACTAGACAAAAGAATATTTTTTATCTTGCTATTGCGGCAGACGATTGGACATTATCCAAAAAAATATTAAAATACAGTAAAAGAAATGTTCCTCAAACTATACTATATTCTTTAGTATGTCCTATTAGATTTAATTTGAATATTTTGTTCAACATTATTTTGTCTATAAAAATATCCCTTAATTTTTTATAAATACATATATTTTTTTACATCAATTGCATATATTGATCGTCGTATTATATATATATATATATATATATATATATATAATATATATTAAATAGGCCTGATTTATCTTAATTCTTTCTGATTTATATCATTGGACCATGTTTTTGCACCTAAATTTATGATATTTACATAGAGTTTGGATTAAAAATTTTCTTAACCTTTTCTAAGTATTCACCTTATCTCTAATAAAATCTCCTGACTCAGCTATAAACCTATGCATAAAAATTATAAAGGAAGTTATTCTACATTTATTTGGCTTTTCTGTTTGTTCGTACACAACACGTATGGATAGTAATGCGCGATTTTCTATTTATTCGAAAACCGGATAACAGACATTTCACACAGCAGATATACAAAGAGAAATGCTGGAAATGCAATTATCTTCACCTGGAACGTGGAAGTTGGGTGCTTTAGATCATACTTCATATGTATACGGGAGATATGCATGGAATTTATTTTGTCGTTCCTAATAAGCGATAGAAACGGGGTACATTTAAAAGGGCTTATATAAAAGAATGATGTCAGGAAATTTAATAAAATGTGACAGAAAAGAAAAGAACGACTTATTTCGACTCAGAACAAATACTGGAAGAAATGCGTGACAATCATTTTTATGCTTTCGATAAGTGAAAAATATAGAAGGTTGTTTTCAAACGACATGAACTTAGGAAGAAATGTAGGAAATGCAATAAAATATGTCGGAAAAGTAATATGCAAAAAAATGTACGGTGCAGAGAAAATTTTAGAATAAATACCTGACATTCATATTGACGTGCTAGAAATGTGTTAGACATACAGGGGGTTATTTCCACCGCAATACACGAATGGCAAGAAATATTTTCATCGTATTAACATGTTAAGATAGTAAGACTGTTTTAGAATAATTCAAATATTGGGAGAAATACAAGAAATACAACTGGAAGGAAGAGTGAAAGAACAGATATTTATCGGCACAATACTAATATATGAAGAAATTAATTAAGTTCAACTTGAAGAAAGAGTGAAAGAACAAATATTTATCCGCACAATACTAGTATATGAAGAAATTATTGAAGTTCAACTTGAAGGAAGAGTGAAAGAACAGACATTTATCCGCACAATACTAATATATGAAGAAATTAATGAAGTTCAACTTGAAGGAAGAGTGAAAGAACAGATATTTATCGGACCAATATATGAAGAAATTAATGAAGTTCAACTTGAAGGAAGAGTGAAAGAACACACATTTATCCGCACAATACTAATATATGAAGAAATTAATGAAGTTCAACTTGAAAGAAGAGTGAAAGAACAGATATTTATCGGACCAATATATGAAGAAATTAATGAAGTTCAACTTGAAGGAAGAGTGAAAAATCATAGGTTTTACAACACTCTACTTTTATATGGAAGAAATGGAGGAAATATAAAAAGACGAAAAAGCAAAAGAACATAAAATGTTGGCACAATACTGACATAGGAAACATTAAATGAGATACAACTTTTCGCTCCGGTAAAATCACGCAAATATGGCTTGTTTGATACTTCTAACATACAGGGGGAAATACCAGATGGACGCTATTTGAAAAGCCAAGAAAGTTAAAATCACTCCAAACTTCTCTGCCTGAAATCAAATACAAGAAGAAAATAATTGATGTTCGTGGTCTAACTTGTATATTAACTATAATTACAAGATAAAAAGGACTTTTTATGTACCATGTTTTTAAATTTTCTGTTGAATCATATAAATTTGACTATTCTATGTATTAATAAATAATTATTTTTAAATGTATTTATTAATACATAGAAATAAAATAAAAAAAATTTTTAATTGAAGTTTTAAGCTGTTTCTGTACCATTCTTTAAAGTTTGCATTTAAAATAATAATTCGAGGGTTATAAAATTTATATCACGAGAAATACCATAAAAATTCCTTTATAATGAGATCTGTTTCGAATCTTTACCTCCATTTTCTGATTTTTGGTGAATTTTTAAAGATTAATTTTTAGAATTTAATTTATTAAATGCTGATCACGTGGTTTCTTTTCTTTTTGTGATACTTTCAACTAATTTTGCGCCAAGTGCATAACAACGAAATAGAGAAAAAAAATTCTTGCCAATGCGACAAAGGATGGGACGTTATCCAAAAAAATATTAAAATATGGTAAAATGAATGTTCGTCAAACTGTACTATATTCTTTGTGTTCTATCAGATTTAATTTGAATATTTTCTTCTTCATTATTTTGTCTATGAAAATATACTTTACGATTTTTATGAATATATTTTTTCTTTTTTTTTTTACATCAGTTGCATACATTGATCGTTGTATCTATTATAAATATACATACACACACACACACATATATATATATATATATATATATATATATATATATATATATATATATATATATATATATAATATTAAAAAACTAGTACTTTCTTAATTCAACACTCTAAACATTTAAAAACTATTAATTCATCACTTTACTATTCAAAATTACATACCACTTTTTTAATCCCTTAAGTTATTCAATTCCCTTTGGGCATTCGCGTTAAATTCCATTATTACAGCCTTCGGCAAAATCATTAAAGATCGCTGTCTTTTTTACTTAAAGAGACGCGGCGCGGCGTCAGTACAAATTTAAATCAGTTCTTCACATCAACAACAACTTTAAACCAATCAACTATTAAGACACACCCTTCAATCACGTGATGGATTGAAGTTTATATAAGTGTTGACATCCAGAATTAGAACGGATTCCTGTACTTCCACTTGCTGCATTCATCCCGGTGGAGTCGCCAAAGGAAACAATAAAAATGTTCTCGTAAATTACACGTATTCATCGTTTTAGTCGTGAGGTGAATTTATTTTCAAGCATAACTGCATCTCCTCACCGTAGCATGGGAGATTAGATATCTTCTGAGTCTGCGATCTGTCTCCCATGTTACTTACACACACACACACACACACACACATATATATATATATATATATATATATATATATATATATATATATATATATATATATATATATATATATATATATATATATATGTTTGACATTAATTGCATACATTGACCATTGTATTTAATTTGAAAGTACTCCGTAGTGAAGTACAGGTTTTCAGCTAGTACTAAATAAGCTTGTAAAGATTATTTTGTTTGGCACTGGCTACTATATCATCATTTTACCAGATTTTATAACGTCAATAAGTAAATTTTCGCTTTTTGTGTTCTCGGTATAATGGCTGAATATTTAACAAATATTTTTATTTCTTTTTATTTATCATCCAATGCGTTTCTCAAGATCTTTATACTATCTATGTAACGACACTCGTACGTACTTACAATCAGGATATCAGAAAATCTCAAATTGGACACCCCAATCTTTTATCGACATTCGATCACAAAACAGCAAGGAAGAACAGTATTACGCCCCCTGAAGTGTCTTTAATTAAAAAAAATGCCTCAGATAAATAAATTACACTTATTAAAAATTTCTGGTTTCGACAGAAAAATAAAATCACTAGTACCATACAGAAAATTACTGCAGGAGAAAAAGGACTGAATGTGTCAGTGCTTTAGAGAGAACAATCCCATTTCTCCTCCCGGACATTTTGCGCAAATATTGAAGTTCGGGAAGAGTGAAGTTTAAATTGAATTGCCCTCCATTTCTATGGGAAGTACCTCTCGGTAAGGAGGTCACATGCTTTATCCGTCAATTTCTGTTTGAGGTTGGAAAGACGAATTTCGCGATCGATACTGCAATAGTTTTAATCTAATCTCCTGGCATCAGATCACAAGAGGAAATTAAAAACAGAAAGGTTAAAAATTGTTTTGACAGGTAGGGATGTAAAACGCATTATAAAAGTATCGAAGTTTAACAGAAAGAGCCAGGTGGGGCTGTTACGTTTTTTCATTTTGTGATGTAGGTAAAATACACTTAATAATTAAGATTATAGCATATAATTAATAAATAAAGCCCGTTATTTATTAATTATATGCTATAATTTTAATTATTAAGTGTATTTTACCTACATCACAGGGCAAATTAAATGTACTTTCAATTGAACTAAACAGTTCAATTGAACATAAAGAGTTCAATTTCAGTTTATAGTTAAATAAATCAGCCCTGTTATGAAAATAATTGAGTATTTATAGGGTCACCTGTATTTGATACGTGATACAGGCGTGACAAGGCAACATAAAATGATTAAAACAAGTGAAAAAAATGGAAATTTTATGAACTTAAAACTTGTAGAAAACGCGAATATCCCATTTATGAAAAAAAGAAGAAAATTGTATAGGAAATAAAACACTTACTAGAAGCAATATTTTTTTAAATGATAAGCATTTCATAGTATTCATATTTCCTAGACTCTTTCTTGGTATGATACGCATTTTATAGAGGTAATATTTCCCAGAAGCATTGTTGATATGATACGCATTTCATGGAGGTAATATTTCCCAGAAGCATAATTGGTAAGATACGCATTTCATAGTAGTATTTCCCAGAAGCATAGTTGGTATGATACGCATTTCGTAGAAGTAATATTCCCCAGACGCATATTTTATATGATACGCATTTCCTAGAAGTAATATTTTTCCTAACGCATAGTTGGTATGATACTCATTTCATAGAAGTAATATTTCCCAGAAGCATAAATGGTATGATACGTATTTTATAGGAGTAGCGTATCCCTGAAGCATAGTTGGTATGATTAGCATTTCATAGGAGTAATAATTTAAAGAAGCAAAGTTGGTATGATACACATTTCACAGAAGTAATATTTCCCAGAAGCATTGTTGGTGGGAAAACGTCTCCCTACATATTCCAGTTCAAAGTGATTTTTTGTGTCAAATAACTGCGTCGTGGTAATAGCACGTCCCGGCGAGATTAATAGAATAAGTATAACGTGATTTCTTTTGTCGTCCGCGGCTGGAGAGTTAATTTAATGAATTTCTTCAAGCTTTTGGTAATTATTTATTTGGAATTCTTCATTGCGCACTATTTTAGTAAGGTTGAGATAAACAAATAATGTTATGTTTTGTTGTTGTTGTTGTTAATGTACGAACTTTTAAAACTGCTCAAGTTCCAAGAACTACATAGCGGCAATTGTGTACATATTAAAACTGTTTTGCCATCAGTGAAAGATTAATCTTTCAGCCTACAGATGACAGTAGTGGAAATCTGACGTAAACCGTATTTCGTGTAAACTCGTAGCTGAATAGATTTTAAACGGCCTATCGTTTTGAGATTAGTTGTCATGCCTGTTTTTGTGACCTTTTCTGGTAATTTCTTAACAAATTTGTCAACTTGCAAGCACTGAAATTTCAATAGAAGGAACATTTAATTTCATGTTTAGCAGTATAACAATCATTTGAAAATCAGGTGTTATTGAAGTGCAAATTTTCATCAAACTGCTCAAGTGCATTCAGAAATTAAAATCTACCATCAAAAATAAGAAAGCCCTCCTAAAATGAGATTCTGATAGCGCTTCTGCCTACTGCTAACACATACTGAGTCAAAAACTAATACATTTGTTTCTATACTGTACAGCATAATGCAGAACAAAACTTCGGAAATTAATTATTTCTTGATTATCAATTGATTTTCAACAATTTGTTTAGTTGTAACTTACAACAAACGTGTGGAAAACGCTTATGGGAAACTGGGTAGTAAACACAAGAAAATATGAAATTTTGGGAACTAATTTCGACCGCTTTAAGTGTTCTTCAAGAGGCCGAGGAATTTTAGACGGAATAGTCTGTTTAAAGTGTTCGAAAATACAGTAAGACCTAAAGATACTAAAGCAGAACTATTAATTAGTTCTAAACTAGTTGCCACCCTTTTATTATTTAATGTGTAGTTTAAGAATCTATGATCTCCTGTTCTACACTGTAGTGATGAATATGTTTTGGGCATCGTGCAAAAATTGAACTAGAGGGTAAGAACATATGTGTAAGGCTTCTGTGGTCTAACCCAATTGGATTCGCTTACCTCAATGTTAACCTGTAGGGGAAATGTGTCCAAGGGTTCCCGACTTGGATTGAAAGATTTATTATTTTAATTGTACTTCAAAATAGAGAAAAAAAATTTTACACCTTGGGATATTTTTGGTTTTTTTTAAATGTAAATAATATTTTTAAATTTAAATTATTGGGGGAAAACGTGGTGTAGTGTGTTTTAAACGCTCTTAAATTCCTTTGGTGGACGAAATTTATAAAATGAATCCTGTTGCAAGGTGCACAAAAGGTAAGCCTATCTGAAAATACCATTTTTAATGGATTATCAATATTTATGTAGCTGTAAATAGTAGACACATTTTGGTCCATAAGTTAATGTTGAGTTGGATGAATCCAACAGGGTTAGTATACAGTAGAATTAAGCTGAGGACACTTGGCTCTTAGTCCAGTGTAGTGTTTCAATTTAGGAGGTAGTTACAAGTGTTTATCTAGAGATATGACCACTGTATTTATCGTAGATATTTATTGCAACCTTCAGATACAAAAGTAGTATACACAAAACAGGTAAACTAACTACCAAGAAACATTACACTCTTAAAGAGGCAACTTTTTATAAACCTAAAGGAGCATTTCTTCTTTACAGTGTAGTTTTTATTTATTTATTTATAGTAAAAAGTTACAGATAGCATTCGGTCCAGAGCGTGTGGGTTCGAGTCCCATTGTTGACATACATGCTTGTAGCCGGTCCGAATCGAATTTAAAATGTAGCTGCCAGTCTTATTTGTGTAGTGAAAGTTGGATGTAGTGCTATCAACCAACCAACCACAACTTGCAAATGAAAACCTTATTTGAATAGTGGTCCAACTCCATTCTTGTTCATTTTGAGATACAGAGCCTTAAGGGGACTGGGACGTCTGCGACAACTAAGAAGTTGGAAATTTGGGCTATTCTTTTAAAGCCCATATCTTATATAAATATGCCTGTATCATTATGAGTTTTTTATGTTAGTTTAGTAAGACATTTATGAATATTTTAAGATACAAAAACGTTTTGGATTTAAAGGTAAATTTAAAATAACAATGTAAACAAGCATATTTTTCCCCGTGAAATTCTTGATGTATTAATTTTGGTACACTTTTTGAAAAATCTTGTGAAAATCTTACCTTGAAATCTTGTGAGATGATTAAACACAGATTATTTTATATAGGGAACTTATTTAAATCTAATGATTGCCAAGAAACACCTGCTGAAGTATGATTCGTAATGCCCTCTATTGGCAGCAAATATAAGCTGGAGGTGTAGCAGCTTAAAAATAAGATAGCAATGTCTTGTATGAATGTGAAAGTGAGGCTTAGTTCATTTATTTTAAAGTGGAGCTGGACCTCTATTCAAATAAGGCCTTCAAATAAAAGTAGAGGTAAGTTTTAGGAGCGTCTAGAAAAAAAATATTTTAATAAACCTAGCCTTCTAATTATGATTAAACAGAAGTTGTTAATGACAACGGCAAGTGGGTTGTATTGTAGTTTGTGTATGGCAATAAATTATGGTTTTAAGAAAGCCGCTTAGTTTACTTCCAATTTCCTGACCACCGGAAAACTTCACGATGGAGTATTTGTATGGCATACACTTCCCCCGGGGAAAGAAAAATTGAAAAAATTGTCTAAACGGATCCGACAAAGCGCAGGCTATAGAAAAACGAAATGCGACAATGGTGGAGTGAGCATTCCAATTTTTATTTTCTTCGGGGTTTTGCTTTGGGCAAATATTGTAGCTTGGAAAGAGTGAAGTTTAAATTCTATTGTGTCTTGTTTCCAAGGGAAAAGCTTCTTGGTTTAGGATCACATGTTTTATTCATCTTCTTTTCTTTCGAGTTATAAAAAAGGCCACGAACTCGGATCGGTATAGGGAAATACGAGGTTTTAATCCAACTCTTTAACACACACTTGGACAAACACACACACAAACAAGAAAGCGAGTAAATAAAAACATGGTAAAAATAATAAATTATGTACATAACATGGCTGGATACCTAACGAGAAAATGCAGGGTAAATGCCGCAATTTCTAACATATACACCACCAAAATTGCTGGGTTTGCTTGAGATATTAATACTAATTTCAATAAAAGTTTCAATTATTTTCACAATTTATTTTAAAAGTTTTAACTATTTTCACCACTTAAAAATTTCGTCAGCACTATTTAATACAAGACCTGACATTAATGTAAACTCAAAAATCAAATTGAATACTCTCATATGCCACTATTTTGTGGATTTAAAACTGAGATGATGCAGTTGTGAATGCGTTTTATATACTCTAAGACATTTTAAAGCAATTTTGGGGAATTCTATGAAGCATAGTTAAAGAGCACTCGACGGATAAGTTCTTTTAAATTCATCTTTAGACTAAAGGATCTGATCTCTATTCTGAACTCAAGAGAAATATCCCAATTTATATGACGAAGGAAAAAGGCACAAGATGAAATCATCCAGTCTCTTTACGTTGTACGAAATTACAGATATTCAAATAAATACTAATAAATAGGAAATGCAAAGGAATAAGACTGAAATATGCTGTAAGGACGTCATAGGTGTCAATGAACACAGAACGGTTTTAAATAAATTTTTAAATTTAAATGATATAAAATGTTTGCGAAGAATATCCCAATAATTAGTAACATCTATAGTTTAAAAAAGATAAAAATTATTACTACGTATAGTATCTGTTTGAATATAATGAAAACAGATGCGTATCGGTTGCAATTTGCAAGAAATAAAAATGGACGATAAGGAAAAGTTTTTCTTAAATAAAATGGAAGAAATTTCTGACAATATCACTAATTAAAAAGCCAGTTAAAAGTAGAAATTGACGAAAGGAAAGCTGATGACTTCGCATGCTAATGATTCTGAAGAGAAAACCATTTCGTTGCATTACTCCCCACCCCCAAGAAAAATTATATATATATAATATATAGCTTGGTACAAGAAGTGCCTAAGTAAGTTTTTTCTACGATGACTTTGTTCACTTATGCCCCTTTAAAAAAATATTATTTTCAATGTAAGAAGTACCTAAGTCTGTCCGATGCTGTAAAAGTGTTTTCTAAACCATTGTACAGACTTGGGTAGTTCGTACATTGAAAATAATATTATTTTAAAGAGACATAAGCAAACAAAGTAATTTTGGAAAAAAACTGACTTAGGAATTTCTTGTACCAAGCCATACACACACACACACATATATATCGAGAGAAATCCCAATTAACATAATTAAAACCATTCGAGAACTTCAAGCAATTTTGAGACATTCGGGGTTTAAAAAAAGGAATGATTCACTAACATGACTGTACTGAACTCCACGTTCGGGAAATGTTGTTGTTTTTCGAATAGCAGGGATTCAAGGACAGTCACATCACGCTGCCCCAAGATTTATTATTAGTACGCTCTTTCAGTTAGTTTGCGGGGAGAACACATGGTGTGACTCATTCAACACGCGCTATAAATTCATCGATAATTAATTGCCCACTGTCATAATCGGGTTCATGCGCGGACTGTCCGCTTGTGGGATGTAATAAGTAAATACATGACTTGGATTAACGAGAGAGATAGGGCTCGTGTTTTTCCCACTGGAAGGGATCAGTCGAATTGGCGAATCAGACTGGTTAATTAATATTTAAATAAATGCCACAACATCGTCAGGGAGAGTTTTGTGGTCCTTTATTCTTTAATTGTCTTCAATTTTATGCATCTCGTTTGCACAGGGGACCTTTTTGGGGATTATTCTACAGCTGTCTACGTCTGAGTCCTGTCATATATATATATATATATATATATATATATATATATATATATATATATATATATGTAAAGGATTTAGTGGGAAAAGAATGATTATTCTAAATTTAAAGGGGGCTTGGGAATTAAATTATATTCGTGGCGTAATTCGCCTCTAATTGTTCGTATTTCAAGACGCGAATTGGGAAAGGGAAATTCCCTTTTCATTATATAATCTTGGCGCGCCTCTGGGTTCTGCGGTCGAGGAGGAAGCATTTACATTTTAGCCTTGAAAGATGTCTGGTTCGGGCTCTGCGCATGTGCAGGGAGAGTTGGCGCGCGGAGATGCCCGCGAATTTGGGCAGAGCGTGGAATAGAAGTCGATGCTATCAGATGTGTATTTCGCCGCGGCTCTAAAAAAGAAATGGCGCAAAATGAATGCACTGAGTTGGAGCTGTGGTTTACCTGACAAGAATAAAACTGGACTAAATTGAACTGATGCCTGCTCAATTATTGATTGGAGTACTTATTGCTACACCACCGGATATACCATGACTGCCATAATTTGTAAGATGACGGGCGTAGCCCTACGCGTGTCATATATATATATATATATATATATATATATATATATATATATATATATATATATACATAAAGCAGACGCATTTGGGCAAAATTATTAAGATGTATAGGACATAAGACTGTGCCTTTAAGTGATGCCTAAAATATTAGTAGTGCAAATTTAAAAATTAAAACGAAAAGTATGTCTTTGAATAGTCTCACATTTATACGAAACAGTATCTGGTACTATGCGTAACGCAAAAACAGCAACAAAAATGTGTAAACAGTTCAATACAATAAAACCATATAAATGACCCCATTTTCAAGGAACGTAGTATTTGGCAAATCAGGTTTGGAGCTAGTTTTTATGTAGATAAATAGGTATAGATACACTAATCTATATACAGTGTGTAATAAAATTATAAGACCACTATGGATTTTGTGATTTTTACTATAAATAATATAATTATTTTAAAATCAAATTAGGTTGATGTTAATAAATGAAATTTAAAATATATGTATATTATTTTTAAGACATATTTAAATATACTAATTATTTTATCAACAATTTCAAATTTTTCCAATCAATTATCTCTAACAAAATTATAAGACCACTAGTTAAAATAATTTTTTTAATAAAACTAATATGATGTTGATCCACCATTTTTCTGAATAACTTCAAATACTCGATTTTTCATTGAATTAATTAGATTTTCGAGCAATTTTTGGGAATTTGGTCCCATTCATCCATGATAGCTAGTTCCAATTCATACACAGAATCATACTGAAGATTATTTGCATACACTTGACGAGCCAAATGGCCCCACAACTTTTCGGTGGGATTCAGGTCTGGACTAAGGCTTGGCCAGTTTAAGACCTGGATTTTTTCTTTTTGAAACCAGTTTTTATTTGATTTAGACACAGGGCATGACGCATTGTCTTGCTGAAATTTCCAGTTTGATCCTCCTAAAAATGAGCCAAAAGGTACAAGGTGTTGGTAAAGGAGTTGTTGATAACAAATGGAGTCCATTTTTCCAAGAACTCGCTGCAAATCACATTTCCCATCGTATTGAAAAGCTCCCCACACTATCACAGAGCCATCACCCATCTGTCTACTGAAGAAAACCCAAGGTTCCGTTCGTAAATCATGCCAGTAGGAAATATTACCGTCCGGGCCATCCAAATTAAATTTTTTTTTCGTCGGAAAAAATAATATTTTTCCCAGCAGCATCCCAGGTCATGACTTCCTTTGCCCACTTCAGCCATCCTTCTATATGATTCTTTAACAGTCTTGGTTTTCTTTTTAATTTACGAAGAGCAACATTTGAATTTGATCTTAAAGTGCGCCAGACTGTCATATGTGAAATAGTTTTACTTGTCTGCTGTGTTATTTTACGAGTAGACAAGTTCTGTTTCGTTGCAAGCTTGAAAATTCGTCTATTATTGCGAGCTGATATTATACTCTTTCTGCCAGAGCTTTTATATTTTCCATAAAAATCTCTTTTACTTAAAACGTTATGAATAGCAGTTTTAGAACGTTTAAGTATCTTACTTATTTCAAGTTCCGATTTTCCAGAGCTCTTATAAAACCAAATTTTTCGAACTTCTAGTTCAGATAATTCTCTCCACGCGGCAATGTGAATTTCCTCATAAAAACAAACAAATTAAATTCTATTTTCTTTTACAATATTATCGTTTGGACTTTTTTGTGATGTAAAGTTACAGTTTATCTACGATTTTGAAAAAAAAAAATAAAATAGTTTTAAAAACGCAAACGATTTTAAATAAAATAAAATAAGTGGTCTTATATTTATGTTACACCGAGATTTCAAAAAATCGTTTGCTGTGAGAAATTAACTCAATTTCTTTTCTCCTTTAAGCGATGTATTTGATAAAATATAACTTTTTTCATTTGCATCAAATTTTAAAATTATTCATTTTATGCAGTGTAATATTAAAATGGGTGATATTTTGGGTAGTCTTATAGTTTTATTACACACCGTATGTGCTTATGGCTATATTTTAGTACATATATTGTGTTCCTTTAGTAAATGACCAAAAATTTAAAATGGAAATGTTCCTTATTAATTTAATTAATCCATCATTCGAAATATTCTTTTGACGTTAACTGTTTTCTAGAAGGTTCCTGTAAGCTAATAACGTTTATGAATAATATTCTTTATTGTAGTATATCGTACTATAACAGAGAAAAATTACCGTAAGCTTATAACGTTTATGAATAATATTCTTTATTGTAGTATATCGTACTATAATAGAGAAAAATTCTCTCGAAACACACACAAAATATTAAAGTAAAGAAAAAAAGTCTTGAGAAGAAAAATGTTTTATTGCATCCGTTCTAAACCTAAACGGGAAATAATGGCAAGAAATAAAACAAATCTGCAGCACTTTCCCGTTCAGACAGTTGCTGAGAGGCATGAAGGAAATTTATGGGATTCATTTTTATTTCCAGAAAAAAAAAAATCGTAAAAGTTTTTTACTCTGTTCAGAAAGAGGATGAAATGTTACGAAGCACATGCTTTCAATAGTGTGAACTTCAGTATTTAAACTGACTCAATGGTTGGTAACATCTCCAGAGGGTGTGCCAATTCTACTTCGGGTTACAAACAAAAGAAATTGCAGAAAAAAGAGTAAATGTGATTGCTAATGATTTAGTTCTGTCAATCTCTAAGGAAATAAATCACCATTTCTGAAAAAAAGTGTTACTCAGAGTATGCGTCAAAAGGGTGAATTTAATCTTTATAAAACAAATAAATGTTTGTTAACCCTTTGAGGGACAAAACCTATTCCGTTTGCACTGTACAGATTTTTTCCCGATTTTTTTTCACCCAAAGAATTTTGCAAAACTTTCCAATTAAAGGTTGCAAAATGTTTTTACATCTTTAAACTGATACCAGATGGCAGTACTAACCATTTTTTTACTCATTTAACTGGAATACATTGAATGCAAGTGAATAAAAGATAAGTTTTAGACGTTTGCCCTGTGCAAACGGCGTCCCTAAAGGAGCCCCTCAAGGATTGAAATTTGTTGCATAAATATTGGATTGAAATTTGTTTAAATTTGTTCAAGGATTGAAATTTGTTGCAAGTATAAGCAGAGTTGATAATCTAAAATGATATGAGTGTTTAAGGTACCTTTTTACTAGGTTGTGGTATATTATAAAGTATCTTTTTTTAATTAAAGGTTGAAATTTATACAATATATATATATTATATAAGGAAAAGAAAGACGAGTGTTCAAAATTAAATAACATATAAAATTTCTTAAATTTTTCTCAGAAAAGGAATTTTTATAAGATCTACTAAAAATTACGAGAAAACTGGACCTTTTTATAAAAAATGCAATAATTAAAACTTATATTTAAGTAATGAATAAATATTAAAATATTAAAAGTGATAAAACAATGTATGTATAGCTATATGTTCATATACACATATACGTATATTTGCATGCATGACTGTATGTATTATTATATATGCATTCATGTCTATGTATATGCATATGTGCACTAATGCCTGCTTATATATATGCATGCATGTGTTTATAGGCAAGTGTGTTTTTGTATGTGTTCTTGTAGGCATGATTGTATATTCGTGCGTGCAAGTATGCGCTCATGTATCTATATATGCATGCATGTTAGCACAGGTATGAGTCTGATTGTATATACACTCAAGAGCCAAAAAATTATGACCACCTGTCAATAACGAGTTGGCCCACCTTTGGCGCGCAACACAGCTTCAACCCGCCTTGGTATGGATGCCACAAGTCCTTGGCAGATGGCCGGAGACAGATTGTACCAGATGTTTAAGCAACAGTCACGCACATCCGAGATATTGCGAATTGGTGGTCTTTGAACTCTGAGCTGCCGTCCCATGACATCCCAAATGTGTTCTATCGGATTGAGAGCCGGTGAGTTACGCGGCCAGGACATTAACTGGAATTCAGCATCATGTTCCTGGAACCACTCCAACACAATTTTTGCCTTGTGACACAGGGCTTTGTCCTGTTGGAACATTCCATTTCCAGCTGGAAAAACAGAGGTCATGTAAGGGTGCAACTGGTCCGCAATGATGTTCAGATACCCTGTAGCGTTCATGGTCTGCTCTACCACAACCACGGATCCCAGAGAAGCCCAAGAGAACGTCCCCCAACGCATAATACCGCCACCTCCGGCCTGTGTATGACCTAATGTACATTGAGGGAGCAACAGTTCCCTGCCAGTCCGCAGCCTGGAAGACGGCGTATCCTGACACGGCCATCGGCGTGATGAATGACAAACCGTGATTCATCTGACCAGGCAACTCTCTCCCACTGATCCATGAACCAGTCGCGATGTTCCCGGGCCCAGCGCAGGCGCAGTTGGCGATGACGCTTGGTCAGCAAAGGCACACGAGTGGGACGTTTGCAACAGTGTCCGCTGAACAGTGTGCTGCGATACTATTCTACTTGGCCCTGCATTGTATTGGGCTGTCAGCTGAGCCACTGTCTGGCTCCACTTTTGCTTCACCATGCGAGACAGACTCCGACGACCTTTTTCTTTTATAGCGTGTGGACGTCCAACACCATGTCGACTACTGCTGGTTTCACCGTCATTCATCCACTTTGTATAAGTACTAACAACTGTAGGTCGCGAACAACCCACGAGTCGTGCAGTTTCGGAAATACTTGTTCCGAGCCTTCGAGCCATTACAATCTGCCCTCTATCAAAGTCGCTTAGATCCGCAGCCTTTCCCATCACACACAGAAGTAAGTGAAAGAATGATTCTTCAGACTCTCCAGCAGCAGTTCAATACCACTTCCATCTGATCACGTGCCTTCCACGTCATCCAAGCGAATTCGTTGCAAAATGTAGGGGTGGTCATAATGGTTTGGCTCTTGAGTGTATATATATATATATAAAAATATATATATATATATATATATATATATATATAAACACTACATAATGAAATACAAATTACAGTTATTGCTGAAAGATAAGCAAAGGTGTGTGTTAATAATTTTATTTAGTTAATTTCTTCGGAATAATTCTCCATTTTTCAAACAAAATCATGTTACTACTGTAAGCCAACAGGGGAAATGTCACCATTTCAAAACTTAACAATGTTTGAAAAATCTCTAGTAACTGTAGATACACTCTTCCACAAAGAAATACAAACAATAGAATTTGAAAATCAAAAAATAAAATCATATGTGCCTGTTAATGATTTCTAGCCAACCTCTGCGAAATAATTCCCCATTTTTAAGAAATATTATATGATACAGCATGCTTTAACAGTAAGTTTTTCCTCTCTGTCTCACAAAGTATTAACTATTCAGGAAAACAATAAAAATTAAAAATTTATGCTGTTTTCTAGTGGCGTTATATTACGAATATTGATTTTCCTTCACTTGAGGAAGCATTATATCCATCAGGTATCACATTAAGGGTTGACCTGTGCATTTCATTTAGGGCCAGGGTAAAAAAAAAAAAGTATATCATAACAAGAAATACTAAAGATATTAGCTTATGTACATATCAAAATGAAGACGTTTCTGGGAGATTTATAACAAATTTCAATTTATGCTTTGTGATGGTATTTTTTTTCTCATATTCGCCTACTTAAAAAAAATTCTTATGAACTAAAATGGTGCTAAAAATGTTTAAAATTTTCAAATTAAAAATTTCGCTCATGATTAGTTTTGATATATTTGACTAACCACTCAATTAGTTAGCATTTCATTTTCCTTGTGTACATGGTAAAAAGGTTTTAAAATAATTTGTCGTCAGGGTTTAAAAAAAATATAAAATTTGAAATTAATTTAAAGTAAAAAAGATAAGAACAGTCAGTTTTAGAGAATTTCGCTTCTGCGACAATATTTTCAGAATGTTTACTCTAAATCAAAGATTCGAAAGAGAAAGCAATAAAAGTAGAACAAAGGGTGCTGTAAAACAACCGTATATATATATATATATATATATATATATATATATATATATATATATATATATATATATATATATATATATATATATATACTAGCATTATTGCCCGGCGTTGCCCGGGTAGATATATAGATATAAAATTTTTCATGCATTCCATCAAAAAAATACTGGACTGCACTCCCGCTCTTCATGTTCATCTGGCCAGTTGTGTTTATTTGGAGAGCCAGGGCCAAAGGTCATTTCCAACCCTCTCCCTCCCGCTCATTGGAATTTGCCCCCCGTCACCCCCCAAACCATCTCTCTTAACGCAGCTGGCTGTGGTGAAGGGGCTCCACAGGTGGTCGCGCACCTCTAAGAGGCAAAAAAATCTTAAAAAATTAATTTAAAAAAAAATAATTGAGCCCCAAATTTCGTTTTTCCTGATTTAAGTTTCTCGGGTCCTAAACATTAACTGTGCCGAATTTGGTCCCGGTGGGTGAAACAGTCTATGATTCTATAGCGGACAAACAAACAGACGAGCTCTTATATATATATATATATATTTATATATATAACGCTTCTTCTCCACGTCACTATGAAATCCAGTTCCTAGAGACAAATCCGGGAAATTACAGTTGTGGCTGGACTCCTGCCTTACGGAGCCTGCCCCGGTGGGTGAAACAGTCTATGATTCTATAGCGGACAAACAAACAGACGAGACATATATATATATATATATATATATATATATATATATATATATATATATATATATATATATATATATATATATATATATATATATATATATATATATAACGCTTCTTCTCCACGTCACTATGAAATCCAGTTCCTAGAGACAAATCCTGGAAATTACGGTTGGGGCTGGACTCCTGACTTACGGAACTCTCTTTGACGGTGCAGTCGTTATAGCTTGAGTAAGGCAAGTCATAGTCCTTTAAATTCGTTTATTTACTAATAAAAGCATCTCCAGCTCCATCGTCCGTATTAAGATAATATCCAATGCTTAACTTGCTACGCCATTCAAATAATTTAATTAATCTCAATCCTGTACGTCCCCACCCCACGACGGCATACGTCTTACCCGTTCGACTTTCCTACATGCTTCTCCTCTAATTCTTTCTTTCCAAACCCGCCTAAACTAATTTGGGAATGCTCGCTCGAACATCGCTCTGACGTCACTTACTATGCTGATCTCTACATAGTCTGCAGTATTTACGCGCGACACTCTAAAAATAGCTTTTCCCTCTTCGTGAATTCCCCAAGGTCGCACCGCTAAATAGTAACCGTTGGATAAGTAACATCATCTGTAGATCAAACTAAACTCTATTTTATCTGCAAAATTTCTATTTTAGTGATTTAATCCAGTTTTCTCTCGAAAAAATCCCCTTTTATCTCCCTTAAGATCCCGTCCCTTAATAAAAATCCTTACTTACTTACTCACACACACACACACACACATATATATATATATTTATATATATATATATATATATATATATGGCACGGAGCTTGTTTTGCTCCCGTGTTTAAATATTAATAACGCAGTTCACATCTTCTTTAAATACTTGGACGAGTGGCAGGGAATGGATTCACGATACAGTCGATAATCTTTAATCCTTATTTATTGCGTTTCTTGAAATAACCACCCTCCAGGGTAAGCAATTCGCCCCGCCATTTTCTCGACCTTTCCCGGCACAACTGCCGCGAGCATCCGCTAGCAATGAAATTCCCACTCAATCTGCCACCAAAAACTTAATTTTCTCCGAGCTCCTGCTGCACGGCGCATGTGCAGACCTCATCCTTGGGCATCTGGACCCTCATTAGTGGTGATCGTGTATCCTTAACTTCGCGCCCAAAACCTGTACACTTCTAAAAATAAATCCTCTCACCTAGAATTATTCACTTTCCACTCAAAGTCGCTTTTAAAAGATGATTTTCCCCACAGCAAAATACACGCGCTTTGTAAATGGATTGTTAGATTCTTATTATTTTAAGCCCCCCCTTCCCCGTACTTCTCAACTATATTTTCCCAGTTCAGTTATGTTTTGACATATATATATATATAGATTTATTCATACACAAAAATGCATGTACATTCAGACTCATATACGTATGCTAACAGACGTGCATATAGACAATCATGCGTACAAGCACACAAACAAAAACATACATGCCTATAAACACATACATATACATACACACATGCACATATGCATATACATAAAGTCATGGATGCATATATTATATATTCGTGCATACAGTCATACATGCATATATAGATATATATGTATACGAAAATATATCTGTACATACATTGTTTCATCACTTTTATTATTTTAGTATTTATTCATTAGTTAGATATAAGTTTTAACTATTACATTTTTTATAGGAAGGTGCTGCAGTTTTCTCGTAATTTTTGAAGATCTTATAAAAATTTCATTTCTTTCAGTAAATCAAATTTTTTATACGTTATTGAATTTTGAACACTCGTCTACATTTCCTTCTATTATATATATATATATATATATATATATATATATATATATATATATAATATGAGTTCCAACCTTTATTTTTTTAATGATCCTTTATAATGTACCTCAACCTAGCAAAACCGTACCTTAAACATTCATATCATTTTATATTATCAACTCTGCTCTGTTATGCAACATCAAAAATTGCCTATAAATCCAAAAAATGGATCTTATCTTGTATCATGATAAAGATTTATTGCCCCTTATGAAGGAAAATAATATCCTAAAAATGAAAAGGCAATTTAATTTTCTGGAACATCTTAACTCAAATATCTTTTCTGTTTACGCGCAGCTAAAAACTGTTCAAAAGTCTAGAGAATTCCTGATATTTACTCCTCAAATTCCGGAGAATGGAACATTTTCATTCGAATTTTATCCTCCGACATCCCCCGAAATTTAATACAGACGTGTTTCTGTATAGCTTTCTATTTTCTACCAAAATGGAATAAATAAATAAAAGTGGAAAAAAAATCGAAGTAATATTGAATGAACTGAATTTTATTTTTCGATTTGACGAAATCGTAATATTTATTTTATTCTGTTTTTGTCTATCACTCCTTTGCAATACAGAGAGATTTTCTTTTGTGCATTCTTAAACAAATGTCTGGGATCCTTTTTCTATTTTTAAAATTTTACGCTTCTAAATCGAAATGAATTTTAATGATATACAATCGGGCTATGCATGTAAAAAAAGTAGAAATCTAACTATTATTTTTCTCTTGTTTTGACATCCAAAACATATAGACAGAATCTCTGGTAGACCTATATACTGCAACGATAGCAAAAGTTTCGATTAAAATTAAATATTTTCGAAATTAGGTATAATTTTTCAAACCTCCCACCAGGGGGCGAAGCCAAAATTCTAATTACTTCCATATTTTCGGAGGACCACGATGTGATCCAGTAGCAATGCATTTTTGTTGTGTTGTATTGCTGTGGCTTATGTCCCTTGACAAATCAGATCAAGTCCATAAATGCTATTGGGCAGAAAAGTGCGGTTCCGGTTTAGAATAGCACCACAAGGGTGGGAGTCCTACTTGGCTAAAGGACCGGTCCCGTAATTTCGAACAGACTCAAGTGAAAAGACCGGTGCACTTGAACCCGCGCCTACAGAGGTAAATTTTGAGAACTTGGAGGACATTGCAGCCATGACGGAATTTTTCGTGTACCAGCCGCCATTAGCGTACACGGCGGTGGATTTGTTAGCAACCGGCATCAAACCAGAGACGTTCAAGATCACTGGCTCGCTGCAACAGGGCCACCGCCCCCCGCGCTGATCAAGCAGTCTTAAAATGCATTTTTAGACTGTCTGATCAGCGGGGTGACATTATTTTCTGGCAAAGTGAATTTTATAAATGTATTTCAATAGAGGCATACGTTATTTCACCAAGTATGCTTTATTAGGAAATATTGCTTTAGCGAAATGCGTATCATTATAACTAAAACTGCGTTTAGGAGAAGTTATTTTTTTATATTCGCTTTTACCACAAACCGTTAGTTAATAAATAATATTTATCTTTAGGGCCCGAGGTAATTCAGTCCGAGGTAGGGCGTAGCCTTAGGACTGGGCGTACTGAGTTCGATTCCCGACGAACAACCAGTGTTGCCAACTTGGGGTTTTTCCCCATAAATTTGAGGGTAAGTTAGATGAAAAGGGGTGTTTTTAGGGGCCACAATTTTAGGGGAATATTGTGGGGGGGGGGAAATTTTTAATATTTTGTACAATCGAGACGCGCCTTTTTTTTATTAGATTATAAATTCCATACATATGTCAAATGTAAAAAAACCTCCATTTCATTATGTAAGTGTGTATTTTCTATTTATTTCAATCTATCTCTCAAACAGGATGCCTATTTGGAACCAGTATTTCTTTAAGGAAGATCTAGGATGATCTCCAGTTGGTGTTAGGGGGAAACAGGGGGATTTCGAGATGGCGCTATTGGGAGGCGCTTCGTAGAGGTTGGCAACACTGCGAACACCGTTGTTGTTGTTGCTTATGTCCCTTGACCGACAGTAATATCAGATCAAGTCCCGAAGGCAATGGACGATGAAGGTGCGGCTCCCGTTTTTGAATTAGCACCACAAGGGTCGGAGTCCGACTTGGCTAAATGACAGGTCCCGTAATTTTGAATCGAGTCAAGCGACGAGACCGGAACACTTGACCCCGCATCTCCAGAGGTAAATTTGAAAACTTCGAGAACATTGTAGCCCCGCCCACCATTAGTGAACTCGGCGGTAGATTTGCAGCGACGAGCATCGGACCAGGGACGTTCAGATCACTGGTCCGCTGCTCTTGCCAACTGGGCCACCGCGCCGTTAAATACCTTCATGTTTAGGCCTGATATGAGAACGTTCAATCTGTAGACCGGAAAAACTCTCTATGACGTCAGATAGGGTGGGAGAAGATACGATACCCCCTAGGTAGGATCTTCTTGTCGTTGGTTGCGTCCAAAAGTAAATTCCGCCGGACAATGGCCTAATGGTTAGGGCGCTGGCTTTCGGTACCAGAGTCTGTGGGGTCCAATCCCGCTGATGGCTTGGATGTTTATAGCCGTTCGGAATAGGCATTAAGCAGTAGGTCCCGGTCTAATTAGCCCACGTGTAGCAAAAAATGACTGTAGCACTCTAAACCAAACCGAACCAAACCAAACCAAACCAAACCAAAAGTAAAGTTCACGGAATGTAGGATTGGAATAAATAAAAGAAATTTTAAATATATATATATTTAAGGGGACTCACTACCCTTAAATCTTTAAAACATTCGATTTTTTGAAAAACATATATGTTAAAGCCTGTTCATTTCTGAACAAAATAAAGCAAACCGCATGAAAATATTTCGCTTAGTTCCGGAGATATCAATATTCTAAATATTTAATTACTGATCAAGCTTATGGTAGGAAAAATTTTAAACTTATTTTTCTCAAAATGAAATTTTGCATCATTCCACAACTGATATATCAAAAACTATGAAACATAATTCCATCAAATTTTTCTCACTGTATAATCGTGTTATTTTATTGCGTCTGAACTAGAGTTATTGCAATCACTGCACATTTTGTTATTTTTTCAGGGGTAAATTAATACAAAAAATTAAGGAAATTTTAAGTATATTTTGATCAGTTTTTAAAAAATTGAAAAAAAATATTTTAATGTTGAATGTTTTATATTCAATTGTATTTTGAATTATTTATTTTAAATATAAAACAGGAATTATACATTTAAGTGTAAAATTAATTTCATAGTTCTGCACACAAGTCAGTATACAATAAAAATACTTAAAAAACAAGGTATATGTAAAGCATTTAAAAAAATCATTTTAAATTATTTTGAGAGTTAAAAATTTGTTTATTAAAATAAATATATCAATTTATCATATACATAAAATTTGGGAAATTTGGGAGTAAATTGAAACAGGTACAAAGAGTCACAAAGTATGAAAATATGTCTTATTTCCTCGACTTAAGGGTCGTGAGTCCCCTGAAACTCCCAACACTATCTTACATTTTTAATGAGTTTTCTTTATAACCGTGTCTTCAGCAGAATAATGGAAATTTCCTTGGTATATGCTCATGAGTAATCAATTACCCTATACAGAGAAGAATTCTAAACCACTTTAAAGTAAGAATTTATAATAATAAGTTACCAACAGTTTTTATGAGGGTTTATCTCTTCTTAAGGGGGAGTATTAATAGCTTCTTTGTTTATCAAATTACGCATATCGATGGCGAAAAAACTGAACATCCATTATTCCGCTTCAGAGACAACCATCATTCCCGGTAGCTTTAATCTAAAGATACAAAAAAAAATATCGTGGTTGGTTATTAAGTTTTATTATCCTAAGCTGTTTTGATACATGAAAGTGGTCCGAGGGTTCCACGATGTAAAGCTGCAGAAAACGCTTCCCAGAATATCTCTAAAAATGAGATATCTTCTAGGAAGGATCAATTTCTATCTTTATTTTCTTGTTAAGAAAATGGGTCTTAAAGAGAAATTCTTTGCAGAACTTTTTCTTAAGCATGTTCCTGTTATTTTATTTATTTATTTTCTTTTATTTCATTACCAAGAGCCGTATCTTTGTTTACCGTTTAAAAGCCCAGAGATACGTTATTCATAAAAACAAAAAGTTTATAGATTTCTGCAAGTATTAAATAAATAGCATATAGTAATTGTCGTTTTAAGCAAAAATTATTTTTGGAACTTTAGTACTTTTTATCACGCTGTATGCAGCCATGACGCTCTACGGATCTACTCATATAAAGATAAATAAAGGGGTCATATCTATCTATATAATAACAGCTGAAGGTAAACAAATGTTAGTTTGTTAGTCAGCAGATACGGGGACGGGCTAATCTAGCGAACCGAGCATAGCAGGATATCGCGACTGGTACCGATAGACGCGGATGGACGAGACGCGTGCACTGGTGTCATCCTCAACTTTAAAAACTTTAAACTTTTTTAATTATAAAATTTAAACCGTCGAACTGAAAACAAGCGGACAGCAGAAACAGATGACATTCCGGGTGGGCCAGCTCCTTTCCGTTTCGCAAATTTCCACTATTTTCATATTTTTATTTTGCTAAATTAAACATTTTCGCCCACCAATCGACAATTTTTTTATTTCAATGTGTTTTACAACTCTTCATCTTTAAGGATATACACATTTTTATAAAGTTAAAAATGTTTTTCATTGCAAACGAAGCTTTTTCCCCAAAGCAGTTTTCCGAATTTCTCGAAATCGACAATTTTGATGGACAAATATTTCGAATTTCTGCACCTATTAATGTCAATTTTACGATTTATCGGCATTTGCTAGACGTTCAGCTTCCAAAATATACCAAATACATTTAATTTAAAAAAAGTTATCATTCTAAAAAAGCATACTTACCAAACTCACTTTTGAAATTTCCCGCACTGATTGCCATAGTATCTTAATGTAACTGAATGGGGAGTTCTTAATTTTTCGACTTATTATTTTACTTAGTAATAATTCCAGCAAGTTCGTGAAATTTGTTTCTAATTAATGAGTAACTGATGAGGATTCTTCCGCCACCAATTTTGAATTCCTGAGAACTGTCTTTCTATTTTTTTAAGCACTTTTTCGTCCAGGAGATTTTCTATTTACATTCGGCCATGTTGCCAAAATGAAAAATTATTAGTTGAGAACGAGTCATTTAATAATTGAAATCCAGAAATAATTTTAAAGCACCAGAAATAATTTTAGTTTCAGAAAAGGAGAAGTTAAAACCTTTAGAATTTTTTTAATTGAATTAGCTTCTTTTTTAGTTTAAAAAGCAAAATTTGAAAACGGAAATTTGAAAGAATTATTTCAAAAGCCAAAAACCAAAATTTGAAAAAGGGAATTTTAAATCATTATTTCGTTTTTTAAAAATTCTAATGTATTTTTAAAAGTGATTAAACAGTTTTCAATCTTTAAGAAATAAAACCATTTCATTTTAAATCGAAAATGCAACACATCGGGTGGCCACTCAGCTAGTCTTACTATTAACAGCTGAAGGTAAAGAAATGTATGTTTGTTAGTGAGCAGACACGGGGACGCGCTAATCTCACGAACCGAGCATAGCAGGATATCGCGAATAGTACCGATGGATGCGGACAGACGAGGAGCGTGCACTGATGCCATCCTCAACTTTCAAAACTTAAAACTTTTTTAATTATTAAATTAAAACCGCCGATCTCAAAAGAAGCGGACAACAGAAACAGCTGACATTCCGGGTGGGCCAGCTCCTTTCCGTTATTCCGCCGGACGATGGTCAAATGGCTAGGGCGCTGGCTTTGGGTACCAGAGTCTGTGGGTTCGAATCGCACTCTTGGCATGGTCGTTTGTAGCCGTTCGGAATCGGCTTTAAGCCGTAGGTCCCGGTCTAATTAGCTCTCGTGTAACAAAAATTGACCGTAGCGCTCCATACCAAACCAAACCTTACCGTTTCTATTTTCATGCATGCAAAATTCAACTTTTCCGTCCTCCAATCGACAAATTTTTTATTTCCATGCGTTCTGCAACTCTTCATCTTTAAGGATATACACCTTTTTATAAAGTTAAAAATGGTTTTCATTGTAAACGAAGCTTTTTCCCCAAAGCAGTTTTCCGAATTTCACGAAATCGATGATTTTGATGGAGAAATATTTCGGTTTTCTGCACCTATTAATATCAATTTTACGATTTATCGGAATTCCCAGATGTTCAGCTTGCAAAATATACCAAATACGTTTAATAATAAAATAAATGTTATCTTTCTCAAAAAGCGTACTTACAAAACTCACTTTTCAAATTTCTTGCTGATCGCCATAGTATCTTAATGTAAGTGAATGCCGTGTTTTTAATTTTTCGACTTCGTATTTTACTCACTAATAATTCCAGCAAGTTCGTGAAATTTGTTTTTAATTAATGAGCAACTGATGAGGATTCTTCCGCCATCAATTTTGAATTCGTCAGAACTGTCTTTCTATTTTTTAAGCACTTTTTCGTCCATGAGATTTAATATTTACATTCGGCCATGTTACCAAAAGGAAAAATTATTAGTTGAGAACGAGTCTGAGAACGAGTCATTTAATAATTGTAATCCAGAAATAATTTTAAAGTACCAGATATAATTTTTGTTTTAGGAAATGAGAAGCTAAAACCTGTAGAATCTTTTCTAATTGAATGAACTTTTTTGTTTAAAAAGCAAAATATGAAAGCGGAAATTTGAAAGAATTATTTCAAAAGCCACAAACCGAAATGAGAAAAAGAGAATTTTAAACAATTATTTCGCTTTCTAAAAATTCTAATATATTTTAAAAGTGATTAAGCAGTTTTTAATCTTAAAGAAACAAAATCATTGCATTTTAATTCGAAAAAGCAACACATCGGGTTGCCACTCAGCTAGTACATAATATATAAAACAGTTCCGTAACTGATTGACTGACATATAACGCACAGACCAAACCGCTGGTCCTAAAGTGCTAAAGTTTTGTATGGTGATTCTTCTTATGGTGTAGGGGTGCACTAAGAAAGATATTTGAAAAACTCTTCTTAGATTTTTTTAAATTAAAATTTTAAGCTGTTTTTCTAACTTTTTTGAGGTTTGCATTTAAAACAATAATCTAAGGGTTATAAAATTTATATATCACGAGGAAGATAATTAAAAATTCCATTAAAATGAAATCATTTTTAAATTTTTACCTCCGTTTTCAGATTTGTGGTGAATTTTTAAATATTTATTTTAAGAATTCAATTTATTAAATGCTGATCACTTGGTTTCTTTTCTTTTTTGTGATACTTTAAATTAACTTTGCATCACGTGCATAACAACGAAATAAATTGACAAAATATATTAAAATACGGTAAAAGATAAAATTTAATCACTACACTAATTGAGATGGAAGTTTTTAAAGAATTTAATTCAAATTAGTATGTTTTATGGATATTAAACATACAAATTAATTACATACATTGACTGATGTATGTAATTTGAATATTTCCTTCTACATTATTTTGTCTATAAAAATATCAGTTACGATTTTTTTTTATAAATATATATTATATATATTTTTTTTTGTACTTTAATTGCATACATTGACCACTGTATTTAATTTCAATGTACTCCGTTGCGAAGTTCGGGTATTCAGCTACTCAAAATAAATAATTGTAACAATGCCGGAATTGAAACACGACTCTGAAATAAGAGCCAAGTGTCTTCAACTTAAGCCTACTGTGTACTAACCCTATTGGATTCGCTCTCCTTAATGTTAACCTATGGAGAAAATTTGCCTACTATTTACAGCTAAGTAAATGCTGATTATCCAATAAAAATGGTACATATTTTCAGATAGCCCGAACTGTTCTGCCCCCTTGTAACAAGATTCAGTTTATAAACTGCGTCCACCCAAAGAATTTATGAGCGTTTAAAAACACTATACCAGATTTTTCCCCCGAACAACTTAAATTTAAAAATATTATTTGCATTTTTTTTAAAAAAAACGAAACATGCCCCAAGATGTAAAATTTCTTTCTCTGTTAAGGCGAACAATTTAAAAAAAAAACTTTCAATCCAAGTCGGAAATCCTTGGACAAATTATGATACAATTGGTCAATAAATTATCAATGACAATTATCAGAGACATAGTATTTACAAATTATTCATTGATTACATAATAAGTTTTCAATACTTCTGGGAAATTACAATTTGAGTAATCGTGCTGTGATATCTAGTTCAAAACAATGACTTGGGAAGTTCCAGTGCAATACCTCTAAATTAAAATTTTCAAGTTCTAAAATAAATGAGCCTCTTTTGAAAAGTTTTATACAAAAGAGGGATCTTTAGCAAGTAACATAACATTTTATAATGCATTGCATCTGTCTTATGATACAAGTATTTTAACGGCATTTCCCCCTGTAATATTTATTCATTCGTAGAGTGAAACGGAATAATCTGCATGTTAAATTAAGTAGAATATTGCACTTGCGAGCTTAAAGTTCTTTTGCTTTTTCTCAGTGAACTCGTAACCTTTCGAGTCCGTGAAAGTTCGTAAGACAAACGGATTAGGCATGATTTATTTTAATCCTTTCTGATTCATAACATTGGGCCATGTTTTTGCCACTAAAAATATGCTATTTACATAGAGAGGGGATTAAAAATTTACTTTAGATTCTCTAATCATTCACATTTTTTCTACGATAATCTGCTAACACAGCTATAAACCCATGCATAAAAATGATACGGGAAGTTATTCTACACCTATTTGGCTTTAGAAATTTTTAATATTAACACTAGCAAAGCTAACAAGGAGTGTGTATGTATGTATGTATATATATATATATATATATATATATATATATATATATATATATACACCGTATTTTTCTGACCATGAGACTCAAATAGGCGCATATCAAATTTAAGGGATGATTTTTAGAAAGGAATTTTTTTATTTTGTTAGGATGTATTCTGTTAGGTATATAAATGTATTTTGAATTTCTTACTTAATAATTATAAATATATATATATATATATATATAACAAGCAGTAGAATATATATATATATATATATATATATATATATATTCTACTGCTTGTTCTACTCCCATCTGGAGAGACGCCTCGATGAACCTTTCTTTAATTTATATTTTATTTTAGCTTAATATATTTATAGATAGCGTATACGTATATTACATATTGGCTGGTGTAAACAAAAATGGCGCTAAGGTTGGTGTGAAAATTTAGGCTTCGCGAGAGAGGGTACATATAAGAAATCTTAGCCTAATTAATATATATATATATATATATATATATATATATATATATATATATATATATATATAACAAATAATATATATAACAAAATATTCCTTTTATTTTAATGTAACCTTCGGACAATAAGACACACCCCATTTTCAAGTCAATTTTTTTTATGTAAAAGGGTGTGTGTTATGGTCCGGTATATATTATATTTTTTAAAATTTCCTCTACTTATTCACCCTATATGAACTTACAGACAGGGCCCGACTTTGACCCAATGGGGCCCTGGGCAAAGCAGACTTTGGGGGCCCCCTCCAAGGACAGATCCAGAGGGAGGCCATGTGCCCTCCCCCTCCAGGAGTAGATTTCCACATGAACAAGTGAGACACTCACCAAGCCCCCCCCCCCCCATAAATTCGGACCGGAAATTCAAGAAATTTTCTACCAAAAAGTCAAACATTTGAAAAATAATAATAATAATAATTTGTTAATTAATTTACTTTTAATGTTAATAAATAAATTTAGGAAATTTTATTTTGAAATGAATATAGTGGGTGCACTGTGCCCCACCCAGAATTTTTTTCTGTATCTGCCACTGCCCACATTTACTGAATTAACCTCCAACCAAATTTTCAAAAATATGTACAACTTAATACTAAATTAGGGGGCCCCATAAATTTGGGGGCCCTGGGCAAGTGCCCCACTTGCCCATGCGAAAATCTGGGCCTGCTTACAGATATCATTCTACTGCAAAAAATCCACTACTGACAATAACGTATTTTAACGTAAACCTTTATCCTATATTTCCGATTGGGAATTCGTAAGCATGCAACTTTTTATGCAAAAATTTAAGCAAGAAATAATCTGGCAGACAATAATGTCTAGATAGAAAATAAAATAAAAACGCTATTTGTCGGAATTAGATCTCCAACAATTAAATCTATACATAAATTTATAATTATATATAATCAGTATATTTAGATAAATCATAGCTAAATATCGGTCTTTTCTACTCGGGGTTAGCAGTACAGCTGGGATTAAATTTAGAACCGCCCCCTCCAGAAATACGAACTTCCTAACACGAAAGAGGTAAAATGGCGCGAAAAAGGAATGGCTCAGTACTGGAAAGGCATTTGCTGCCGAAACTTCGTACAACGCAATTTAAATTCCCATTCCGCCGATCTACAGTGTTTGCGTAAAAACTTAACCTTAGATCTCAATACTTTTTGTAGCATGTTATACAATGAAAGGAAATTTATCAATCTCCAAGTTCAAAACAATTTTTTTATTTTATATTTAAATAAACTTTTTAAGCTTAGTAAAGTAAAGCTTTTCATGCTGAAATGAATATTTGATACGAGAATTTAAAGGAAAATTATAACTTACGGGAAACTTGTGGAAAAATATTTATCACACGCCTTCTTTATATCACCCCCTCCCCAAAAAAGAAGATCAATAACGAGTAAATAAATAAAATATATATATAAATGTTAATAATTGAAAATAAATTAATAAAAATATAATACTAAAAACACTCTGTTTATTAACAATACAAGTCTGTACTGTAGTATTTTGCAACTTTAGATTTTTACTAATTTATTGTTGTTCAGTTTCGTAGAAAATTTTGTTGATAGTAATCAAAATAATAAAATTTCTGTCCATAGCATTCTGAAGTAACATTTGGGAATTTTCGATGTATTTCAACATTTTCATTATATTTGTTTGCTTAAAAATTCAGATTGTTTTTTTTGATTTTATATTGCTGTGGTCTCTTAATTCACTTTAAGTGAAACACTTATTTGATTTTCCACATTCGTGAGCAACTTAAGATAATTTAAAATGTGACATTGGCATGGAACGTTCGAGTTCCATATCAGCGGTAAGGATAATTACTTCTGGCTATATTTCCGTTCCCAGGATTAAAGAAAACGTGTTGACGTTGAATGTAAAAAAAAAATAACGATAAAATACAGTAGGACCTACTTAATATGCGTACGTTTAATACGAGATCATGGGTAAAACGAACAAATTGTTTAATATATTGGTTTCTAATGTGTAATAATGCAAAATTACACGCTTTATACGAGACCTTCACGAATATTACGAGAGCTGAACAATCTAAACTTACTGAATATTTTTAAAAATATTTATATTGCTTGTATTTGTACATAAAAAAATTTGCCCTTTAAACATTAAAACATAATTAAATGTTTTAAAGATAAAAAGGTTAACGATTGATCTTTTGGGGTAATCAAAATTTTGTTTAAAAACTAAAGCAAATATAATTACGCTGAAGTAAAGATAAGTCATTCTAATTATTTAAGTTTAATATGTAGAATTTTTTTAATTTTTAATTATTGTTTAAATTTTTTAAAAACTTTTATAGTAAAAAAGATTAAAATTTATTTTATGCCTAATTGAAGCATTAAAAGATAACCGTCAGGAATATCAGGAGTCAGATATATAAATTTGATGGAGTGCCAAAATGATCACCGTAACCTCTTCTAATACTTCGTCAGATATTGAAACCTTGAATGATTTGGGGTTTCAGTTGACTTAAAGGTGATAATTCTGAACATTTATCACCTGCGTTGAGCAGGCCACGTAGGCCGGAAATCAACAATTTCCAATCCAGAGGCATTCATATGGCAGAGTTGATTCATGAATTTTCCTCCGAGCGAAGAGACGCGTCCGTCAATCCACTGGGGGGTCCATGGCCAATTCAGCTAATCTTTCGATTCCCCTAAGCCCGCCTAGGACTCTGGGTTCGAATGAGGATAATTTATTATTTGACTCAATGTTTATACAATTTAGGCAAAAAATACTTGTTGTTCAAAGTTAACTATAAAAAGTGGTAGTTTAAATATTTGCGAAAAATTACTAGAAATTGTCCAGTTCCACATATTCATCAGAAGATTTTGAAGATAATCACTGGATGGCCAAACTTGCGTATATGGCTGATATTTTTCAGCACCTGAATGAACTGAATAAAAGAATGCAAGGTTGAAGCGAAAATTATCTGACGTGTTTCGACAGGTTAATGGGGTTTATAAATAAGCTCGAAAGAATCACAAAAATGATTTCTAGAAATGTTCCGAAGGACTTTCAAGTCCATGATTAAAAACAAGCAATTAATTCTGGATCTAGCTCAACAACATTTAAATTTATTGCTAGAGAAATTTAATCACTGTTTTTTCATAATTAATACGAAGCAATACAATTGGAAAAGAAATACTTTCCTAGTTGATGCCGAAAATTCAAAAGAAACACTTTCCCTTCAAATTCGAGGGGAATTTATAGAATTGACAAACGACGGTACGCTGAAGCTAAACTTCAGTGAAATGTTATTGGCTGATTTCTGGATTTCAGTTAAGAAAAAATATTCTCAAAATTCTGAGGCCATTGCAATTTTGCTCCCTTTTTCTACGACATACGTATGCGAATAGTTTTTCGACACCGGTTTTAATTAAAAATGGCAAATGATCTTGTTTAAAGGGTCTTGACCATGAACTTCGGGTAGCACTTTCTAATATAGAGCTAAATATAAAACGTATATGTTCATCACAAAAAGCTCAAATATCCCATTAATAAATTAGTTATTATATTTAAACTAAGTTTGATTAATTAGGCTTAAGTATATTTTTGTTTTTGTGTTGGTGTACAGTTCCAAATGATTTATATAAAACTTAAACAATTGTAATTATCTACATACATAGAGCCATTTTGTGTTTTTTTTGTAATAAGAACATACACCTATTATTATAATTTATGTATTTGTAAGTTTTTACATGTGGTGTGCCGCGGAATTATCAAAAAAACGGTTGTTGTGCCGTGGAAGATAAAAGTTTGCGGAGCTCCGTTCTATAATACGTAAGCTGTAACGTATATCTAGTGCAGTAAATGTGTAACGTATATAAAATATATAAAAAATCAATTTGCAAGTTGCTAGTAAATATGCGAAATGAGTTTTTAGATGATATTTTAGTTAATGTAAAATTAATTTATATCAGCACTCATATATTTTTTTTTACCTTTTTCAAAAATAGCCACTTGGTACACAAGTAAAAAATAATTTGTTTTAAAGACTTAAATATCGTTTATGCTCGTTAACATTATGAGAGAATCTTAAATTTTTTTCAAAGCTTGTTGAATTACACTCTTAATTAAATTATCAAAACAAAACCGTCGTTAATTTTCACACCTTAACTGGGAGAAGAAGGTGCGAAAATTTTTAAACATTTCCCAAATTAAATTGGGATATTTTATTATTTTGTTGAGTTCGAAATCTGTGAAATTCATAATCAACACCTCCTCTACCATGATATTTCGGTGATAAACTGTGAAACATTTAAATTATCTGAAAGTGCCATCTGGAAATTTCGCTGATGTTTGATTATAGTTCTTTGTGTTTCGGAGAATAATTTCGCTCGATTACTTGAAATTGGAAAAAAATTATGAATACTAAACACTGACGGCAGATTTAAAAAAAAACATTAATTGCTTCTGCAGTATATTGCGGATTAAATTCATTTTACAACTCACGTCATATCTTACTTGAAATTTAAATTGATATTTTTAAATTTATGTGAATTAATTTTCATTATGTATTATAGAAGAAAGAAATTTTCGAAGAAATGACAGCTATCTTTATAAAATATAACGATCAAGTATAAAGGAATTTAAAGTTGTTGGAGCTCCATGGTCAAAGACTTTATATCCAAGAATTAAGTGACAATTGTGATCAAATAATGATCAGCAAATTAAAAAGTCTTGAATTAGGCACTTACCAGAGAAATTAAAATTGTTGAAAGTTGTCAAGGAATTTAAAGTTGTTGGAAGTTGTTTTCAAGGAATTTAAAGTTGTTGGAGCTTCATGGTCAAAGACTTTATCTCCATTAATTGACAATTGTGATCAAATAAGCAAATCAAAAAGTCCGCGATGACGCCCATATCAATAAAAATTAATTTAAAAAAATACTCCTGAAAGATTAGTAAAATTAAGTGAACTAGAGTGAAAAAAGAGTTGAGAAAAAAGAAAATTAAAAATAAATAAAATAATAATAAACGTATATAGGAGTCACCAAGTTCTGAACTCGGGAAAAACTCAGAAATCATGAATGAACTGACAGCCGCACAGTAGGACATTACCAGCAATGAAGGTGAAAAGGAGGTAACTCCAATTTTTCAAGTTTTCGGAAAACAGTAAAAAAACACTTGAAAATTCAATATTCTACGTTGTGTGAAAATATTCTTTTTGATAAATTTACTTAATTGTTCTTACATATTAGGAAAGTATTTTCACTCAAAAGTATATCTTCAAGATGACACGTATGTGATCGTCAGAGCTACCTCTTTATTGCCACCGAATGGATGTTCTGTCTACTTCTAGGAAAAAATATTTTGAAAAAAAATACAATCTACTATCATCATATTACATTTAAAAAAAACTTCCAATTGAAATACATCATATATTTTGGTTTTACATACCTTGAAAAAAATTACATTTTTCAATCGTCACATTCCCCACACCACCCTTTAACGCTGGATCATTTGATGCGTTGTCTGGTCCATAGTATCATTTTTTGCGACATATTTGCGGGCAAGTTCCAGTACATCTTTATATTTTGCAGTTAAACAATATGCAGTGCTAGCTGAATATCTATGCTTCGCTACGGACTACATTCAAATTAAATCCAACTGTCAATGTATGCAATTAATGCCAAAAGAAAAGAAAATATTTATAATGAATACAACGGTCAATATATACAGAGCCTGTTCACACATTTTTTATACGATCTATATTGTATTCACAAAACTAAATTACATAAAATTCTTGTGTTTTAAATGTTCTATTTGACATCTCTTATTCTGAACTATCGCACCGCAATTTCCAGGATAATAATGCCTTTTGAAGTGTCAGAAGAGGTATTCTATCCCATTCCTCCTGAACAGCTTTCCAGAGTCATGTAAGGGTTTAGGGACGACGTTTGGATAATGCAGATTTTAAAAGTCCGAAAGCACAAAAATCCATAGGTGATACATCGGGAGATTTAGTAGGGATATCAGTGAAGGGTATGGCCTTGATACCAGTTTTTTGTTCCATTACTTTTAGGAAATTTACAGTGGATTTTGATGTGTGACTGCTAGCTTTGTCCTGATGGAGTCTCACAGATTGATGGCACAGATTAATGGCAGAAAAATTGGCGATAAAATATGTTCCTGATAGTATTTGGAGTTAATCTTGACATTTGTTTCCACTCTCTTTATTTTTAACTTGCCATTATAAGAAAAACCAGCAACAATCATGAATCCCTTAGAAAAACTTTCTTTCGATTCTTTGAACCATGTACTTAAATTTTTTTCTCTCCTTTTATGATAATAAATGGCTCTTTTTTTGTTGCAATCATTTAAATACACCCATGATTCATCTATTGTGACAATTTTTTTCCATTTTTCTTTTGATAAGTGTTTCTCATATAGAATTCTGCAGCGTGTCCTGCGTTCAGCGATATGATTTGGAAGAAGACTATGCACAGTGCGTTTTTTCGCTTTCTTGAGATTTAAATCAACGTTTATCATTTTGTTTACAGTGGACACCGAGCATTTTAATGATTTTGCAACTGTCCTTTGACTAGGGGGATTTTCTTTTAACATTAAACAACGTACCTTTGCAATAGTCGAAGATGTCCGTTTTTTCGTTGGATACTTGTTTGGAATTTTTGTCCCACTTGAGGCTCAAATTTGACGTTTTTTTCCTTTCTTGTTGACGATATTACCTATCGACGCCTTAGATATCACAAAACCATGACTCTCACATCGTTTTTGGATAACGGAGTATGCATAGCATAAATGTAGCCTTCGAACCACTGCTTTGTTAAAAACGCCATTTTGAATAAAAACAAAACTTTCAAGCCGCAGACGTTAATTTTGACTTTTAAAAACATAGTACAATTGCAATTATTTCTTTTGCAGCAAACGATATTTTATTACCGCTTACCAAAATCGTCTAAAAAATGTGCGAATAGCCTCTGTATATATGTGTGTGTGTGTGAGGCTAAAAATATGGGGGGGGGCGATCGCGTGACCTTAAAACGGGATATTAGTTATTAAAAATAGGATTAACATTTAAAGTCTGGGAATTCAAATCAGCGGCGCAATGTATTGCAGTGAAAATAGTTCGTAAGTTTCGACTTGATTCAATTCCGCAGAACCACATGGGAGAATTTTTAGTAGACGGATTTAGCCTTGAAGAGTTGGCACTAAGAAAGTGCATCGGTCAGCAGAAAGAACATGCGATATGACATCACGCATAATTAATGAGCGTCGGTAGCGCGTAATAAAACTTAAGAACGAAGATTTTCAGAGCCATGGTGACTTAAGAAGGGAGCAGACGTGTCGCCCTTGGGCGCACGTGATTGGGTTGGGACGTATTTCATCGTATTAATGGAGCTGAGAGTTTTGAAAGAATATCATAAATATTATTAGATGAAACTGGATTTGTCGTCATTGTATATTGAAGTGAGATGTCTGGAACTACTGGTAATATTCTACATAATTCCTAGCCACCGGACCAACGACTGCCAAGTGAAATGATTATGTTCAGAGTATACGTAATTAGATTGGGCGTGAAAGCAAAGTCCGACATATATATATATATATATATATATATATATATATATATATATATATATATATATATATATATATACACTGTTGGCCACTGTAAATGCAACACCCTGAAGCAAACATGCAAATAACATGAAATTTACAACATGCATTAGCGGAGGTGAGATATGCAAATGATTAGAATTTCAGCGCAGACGCACATCACGCGCGCCTGTGGCGCCACTTCAAAGCGCTATTTAAAGCTTGGAGATTTCGACGATTTCAAGTTCGGCAATTGTGTTTTTCTTGTGGTTTATTCAAAAAAAACGATCAATTATGCCTCGTCGAAAACAGCGATCATCTTTTGATCAACTATCCGAGTTCGACAGAGGAAGGATAGTGGCCTACCGAGATTGTGGATTATCTTTCAGGGAAATCGGTAGTAGTGTTGGACGAAACCAAACAACTGTAATGAGGATATGTGATCGTTGGATGCAGGAGGGTACGACGGACCGGCGTGTTCGATCGCATCCACCTCAGAGCACCACTTCACGTGATGACAGGCAAATTGTGCGCATGGCAGTGACGGATCGCTCAGTCACATCACGAATCATAGCACAGCACATGCAGTCTGTAACGCATCATCCAGTGTCTGCGAGTACAATTCGACGTCATTTACAGCAGAGAGGTCTGTCCGCAAGACGTCCATTGCTTTGTCTACCCTTGACGCAGAACCACAGACGTCTCCGCCGCCAATGGTGCGATGACAGAAGCATGTGGACGGCAGAATGGAATGAAATTGTCTGTACTGACGAGCCACGCTTCTGTCTGCAACACCACGATGGTCGCATTCGAGTCTGGAGACACCGTGAAGAGAGGATGCTGAACAGCTGCGTTATGCACCTTTACACTGGTCCTGCACCGGGTATTATGGTATGGGGCGGTATTGGATATCACTCTCGCACACCTCTAGTACGCATTGCCGGTACTTTAAACAGCCATCGCTATATCTCCGAGTTGTTGGAGCCAGATGTCCTTCCTTACCTTCAGGGCTTGCCCACAGCCATATTTCAACAGGATAATGCGCGACCACACGTGGCACGCATTGTCCAACGGTTCTTCGTCAATCGCCAGATTGAATTGCTTCCATGGCCGCCTCGGTCTCCGGATCTTTCGCCGATAGAAAACATGTGGTCCATGGTTGCTCTACGATTGACCCAGATTCCATCCCCAGCTGCCACAGCAGATCAACTTTGGCAACGTGTGGAAACTGCTTGGTCTGCTGTACCCCAAAAACTCATCCAAAGTCTCTTTGAATCAATGCCGAGGCGTGTGGCAGCGGTGATCTCCAACAATGGCGGCTACTCTGGCTACTGATTTTGGCAGGAACCACACTTCACAGAAGTCTATAAATTTAATCATTTGATACTTGGTCATCATGTTATCTAGAAAATAAATTTTATTGTGATAACTCTTGTCTTTCTTGGTGTTGCAATTTGGGTGGCCAGCAGTGTATATATATATATATATATATATATATATATATATATATATATATATATATATATATATATATAAATAAATCGTAACGGATATTTTTATAGACAAAATAATGTAGAAGAAATAGTCAAATTAAATCTAATAGAACATACTAAAGAATATAGCACAGTAATATAGTACAGTTTGAGGAACATTTCCTTTACAGTATTTTAATATTTTTATAGATAATGTCCAATCGTCTGCCGCATTAGAAAGTAATATATATATATATATATATATATATAATTTGTCAATTTATTTCGAAGTTATGCACGTGACGCAAGATTAAAAAGAAATCACAAAAAGATACTTTAAACACAAAAAGAAAGGAAACCACGTGATCGGCATTTAAAAAATTAAATTGTACAAATTAATATTTAAAAATTCCCCAAAAATCCCAAAATGTGGTAAAGATTTGAAAAAAGGTTTTATTTTAAAGGGGATTTTTTTTATCTTTCTCGTGATGTAAATTTTATAACCCTCAGATTATTATTTTAAATGCAAACTTTAAAGAATGCTACAAAAACAGCTTAGAAATTTAATTTTAAAAAAATCTAAAGGAAAATTTTTCAAAAATCTTTCTTAGTGCACCTCTACACTAAAAGAAGAATCGCCATGCAAAATTTCAGCCTTTTTGGTCCAGCGGTTGGTCTGTGCGTTATCTGTCAGTCAGTTAGTCCGTTATGGAACTGTTTTGTATACAGTGGCTCCCCAAAGTGTTCGTACACTTACGATTTTCAATGAAATAGAGGTCTATCCACTAATTAAAATGAATATTTCAGAATGGGTATTTAATAATAAGATCTATAATCTATTTTTAACAAAACTACATGAAATGTTTTAAAAACATAGTAAAACTTTATTTTTAAGAAACCAATAATCAAAAAGTAACAAAAACTTTATCTGACAAAAGTTATCGTACACTTGTAAAGAATCTCTCTATGTTAGTAAATATTCTAATTTTTCGTTAAATTAATATTTAGTAGTATATCCTTTAGCATCCACAACAGCTTTTAAACTTCTTGGAATAGAGTGCAGTAGTTCTTTTGTAATTACTGCATCAATGTTCATCCATTCTCCCATCAAAATTGTTTTTAGTTCGCTTTTCGAGTGAATGTCGTATTTTCGTACGGTTCTCCTCCAGTTCTCTCCAAATATGTTCTATTGCGCTAAAATCTGGCGACTGAGGTGGTGTTTCAAAACTTGTGGACGATTGTAGAGGCACCAGAGGCAAACGTTGAGAGCCGTGTGCTTAGGATCGTTATCTTGATAAAAAACAAAGTTCTTTCCAATACTCAAATTTTGGGCTGATAATTTTAAATTGTCTCTTAAAATATTTATATAAACAGCATGATTCATTATGCCAACAATAAATACCAAATTACCTAGTCCGAATGTTGACATGCAACCCCCACACAAGGACATTTCCACCGCCATGCTTAACTGTTCCTACTAAGTTCTTGGGATAAAGTTCCTCATTTTTTCTTCTGCATACAATTATACGCCCATCGAAACCAAAAATCTTAAACTTGCATTCATCGGCAAACAAGACATTATTCCAATACGTTTGGGGCTTATTTATCATTGATAGTCCGAAGGAAAGCCTAAGCTTTCTGTTTTTCTCACTCACAAAATTTTTCTACGGGCAGAACACCCATGTAATCCAGCTGCTCTGAGAACTCGTCGAACAGTTTCAGGTGAAATTGAAGTAGAAAATGTTACTTTAAATTCTGCAGAAACTTTTACGGCACTCAAACGTGGATTTTTCACAAATTTTCTAGTTATAAATCTCTGATCACGTTTTGTTAACTTTGCCGGACGACCTTTTCTTACCATGTTTTTGATCCGATTTTCTTCTTTAAAGTGTTTTATCACATACTGCACAGTAGAATGGGATAAATTAAGTAATTTAGCAATATTCCGAACCGATTTACCACTACTATGATGAAAAAGAATCAATTTTCGAATGCTGTTTGTTGTTTCTTTACGACTACGAGCCATTTTTAAATACTAAATGGAATATTACTTACTAGGCAAGCAAAAATTAAAGCCAAACGATATTTTAAATGCCACCACAATTCAAAAATAAAAATAAAGTGCCAGACGATAATTTTAATTATGAATTTATCCGAAAATATTTCAGTGTACGATGACTTTTGTGAGATAAAGCTTTTGCTACTTTTTGATTACTGGCTTCTTAAAAATAAAGTTTTACTATGTTTTCAAAATATTTCATGTAGTTTTGTTAAGAATAGATTATAGATCTTATTATTAAATACCCATTCTGAAATATTCATTTTAATTAATGGATAGACCCCTATTTCATTGAAAATAGTAAGTGCACGAAAACTTTTGGCAGCCACTGTATATAGATTATGTTTATTAGAACCAAAAAGCTCCACTGTTGATAAGTGTTGTGTAACCTTCCTGTAAACTAACCACGTCAGTCGTTAAAGAAAAGAGGAGGTAACGAGTCAGGCAGATCCATCTCTTGAATAACACGGTTACTAACGGTTGGAGCTACCTCTTCCTGGCATCAAATGAAAGAGGTTTTTTTTTTTTTTTTTTTAAACAGCAATATAGTTTATGCAACTCGAAATTCTCCCAGAGTGGAACTACTTCCTTTTCGCAGGATAACCTTCAATTGTTATAGGTGGGAAAATTTGGTAATGCAAAAATTAAAAGGTTCGCAAAATTTATGGAAAAAAAATTCAGGTAATCTCTTCTAACGAAACTACCGCGGGATATTAACGTAGGATTACTTATCGTTTCTTACCTCTTTTGTATGTATATATGTATGTATGTGTTATGTATATATGTATCTATATATATATGTACGTATGTAGCCAGTGATCTGTGGGTTGCGGGTTCAATGCCGCTCGTTAACAAATCCACATCCGTATAAACTAATGGCGGCTGATGCACGTAAAATCTGTCATGGCTGCAATGTCCTCCAAGTTCTCAAGTTTACCTCTGGAGGTGCGGGGTCAAGTGTCACTTGACTCGATTCAAAATAACGGGACAGGCCCATAGGGGGTGGGGGTGGGGGTAAAGCTGGTCCACCCATGCGGTTCTCCCAGAAAAGTGGCCAATAAAACCACGGTGTCATAAGACGGTAAGGATAATGTCCAAGAATACCGTCTGCCGTACTGGGAATATATATATATATATATATATATATATATATATATATATATATGTCAAAATTTTGACGCATTTTGACACTTTTCTGTTTAACTGTTTACTGCTTGTGCAAGCGATACAGAATGGGTTTGGTGCGCTGCCAAAATTATATCTCACGAGGTATAGACGGACTGTTTTCGCATCTGAAATTTTCCTTTCGGAAGGACCGTTATGGAGGAACGTAATTCTACGTTATAATATTAATTTAATACAAAAAAAAGTAACAATGCTAGGGAAAATAAATCATTAAATGTAACTTATTAATAGCTTTTATATATTTAACTAAGTTGAAAAAAATATGATGTTAATAAATTTTTAAACCGGAAATCAAATGTGCTAAAAGAGATTTTATGTAATATTTTAATTAAAAAATAAAATTAATATCAGCATTAATACTTTTTTTCCTCAAAAGAAAAAAATAATATACAGATATAACATTAAAGTTCTTTATTCTTAAAAGTTTAAATATCCTTTATACTAGCTTATATGCTGCGAGAAACAAAACTTATGCGATGGAGCTTATAAAATCAGCTTCTTTAATTAAGTTATCAAAACAAAACTCTCATTACTTTTCACATCATGGCTAAGCGAGAAGATTGGAAAATATTAAAACACTTCGCATCTTAAATTGGGTGTTTTTAATTTTTTTAGAATGTGTGGAAAATTGAAGTAATACATAATCAACGCCTCCTCTATGAAATTATTCGTGTAATAAACTGTGAAGAGTTCAAATTACCTAAAGACGCCAACCGGAAATTTTGTTCCCGCTTGATTATAGCGGCTTGCATTTTGGAAAGTAATTTCGCCACAGTATTAGAAATTAGATAAAATTATAAATGACTAAGTTTGACAGCGGATTTGTTAAAATGAAGAGCTACTCGTTATATTCGAGCACTGCGTATTTAATATTTTAAATTTAAGCAAACTTTCATATTGTATTTTATTACGATATTTATTGCTGAACTTTTATCTGGATATTAATTGTGTTTGATGAAGTGAAAAATTTTACAAAGAAACATGATTTGGTAAATTTCATGCAAAGTACATGTATTTTTGTTTTTTATAATTATATTCTTATTGGTTTAATAAAAGTAGTTTACGCTGCAACTAATGGTCCATATTTATGTATTCTGAAAAGGTTTGTAAATAACAATAATTTTGGTATGCTGCTAGCATATTTAGTTTTTTTTAAAAAACCAGAAATCTGAAAAAAATTCTCTGTTTGTTAATTTTTATTTAAACGAAATGCCCTATATATATATATATATATGAATGGTCATAAAAAAATCTTCGCCAATATATGGACCTCTAGCGGCTGTTCTGTTCAACCGATCGAGGTGAGGTTTTAGACATAGTTACTGAGAGGTATAAGTTCGGAATTCTGTCAACGGCAACCAAGTGGCGCTCACGGTTACGGTTATAAGTACAGAAACTCAAAATTTTCGAATAGCAACGCCCACTTTTTCCCGTTGCAAAACGCTCAGCTCATGCGAAAACCCTAAAGAGCGTTGAAACGGTATGTGTATCACAAAAAACGGAATCGTTGTGCACACACAAAAAACAGCTCTGCGAACGGCCTGTGATAAATAAGTTTTCTTTTGTCCGATATGTGTTGTCATCAGTGATTGGTGTATTGCTTCTGTCATATACAAATTTCCTCCGTGCGCCCCGATCCAGTTTTTGTTGATTGGTTTTTTTTTAAATGCAAATAATATTTTTAAATTACTCTAGGACAAATGTGATGTAGTATGTTTCAAACGCTCATAGATTCTTTTGGTGGACGAAATTTATAAAATGTGTCCTGTTGCAAGGTGCCAGTGTTGCCAACTATCTACGAAGCGCCACCCCCTCGCGCCATCTGGAAATCCCCCTGATTCCCCCTAACACCAACTTAAGATCACCCTAGACCTTCCTAAAAGAAATTCTGGTTCCAAATAGGCATCCTGTTTGAGAGATAAATTGAAATAAATAGAAAATACACACTTACATAATAAAATGGAGGTTTATTTACATTTGTCATATGTATGGAACGTATAATCTAATAAAAAAAAACGCGTCTCGATTTCACAAAATATTAAAAAATGTTCCACCCACAAAATTCCCTTAAAAAAATGTGGTTCCTAAAAACACCCCTTTTCATCTAACTTACCCCCAAGTTGGCAACACTGCAAGGTGCAGAAAAGTTCAGTCTATCTGAAAATACCATTTTTATCGGATTATCGGCATTTATGGCGCCGTAAATAGTAGGCACATTTTCTCAATAGGTTAACACTGAGGTGAGCGGATCCAATAGGGTTAGTACACAACTGCGTTCACGTTCATCCTATTCACACTTAGGAAAGATTTTATTCCAATTATATGTTTAACTTTCCAAATAATGTGAAGAACAACTGCACGAGTGGGAAGAAGTCAACGCTTAAGAATAGTATAATTTTGTTTTCAATATTTAATCATATAGACAAATATAAAGATTAATTGCATCTTCAAAGTTTACCGCTGCAATGAAATTAAACTCATGCCAAATTTTGGAAGCGTCTAATATTTATTCTCAAGCAGTAGTATAACATATTAACACACCTAATTACTATACCGTGTTTACCGAAGTAGTAATCCAGAATATGTAGCTACTGTGTATACATTCGTCCATTGTTTATAGCAAGTTATTTTACTAATGCTAAGGTAGTTGATTAACGTTGCACTGGTCGAGTATTTAAAAATTGTAGGCGTGATCGTGTGGAGTCTCATAGACGCCACACTGTCTTAATGATGTTTTATTTATGCTATTTGTAAAAGGAAGTAATAATTAATATAGTAAGTTAACGACATGATGCATGTAAATGAAATCCAATATTTTTTAATGTAATTTATATGCACTTTAAACAATAAAATAAAGCAATTTAAAAAAAGGTATTTCTAAAAACAAGTTTTGCAAATGTAAACCAATCAAATGTAAAAAAACGTTATTTTTATAAGCAGTTTTTACAAGAGAAGAAATAAAGGAAACATATTTGGTGAAACGCCAATCAGGCGTTTTGGTATATATCCCTTTACTATAAAAGAATTTAAGCAACTGCGGGAGTTTTCTTTGTTAGCTATGACTCATACATAAAAACTCTGAAGGTACTGACCTCCGGTGGGAATACAGAGTAATCCATCATTACGCAAAACTTAAACAAAGTGCAATTGGCGTCTGTGAGACACCGTGCGACCATTGCAGGGCTAATGCTAATGTTAAAAAAAAATAAAAAAGTATTCGCACTCAAGGAAGGTTCATCCTTGTTTACCCGTCTAACTGGTGCTTAGGAAGCTTTCTTTAAGTTTTTTTTATTACAGAAATAGCTATTAGACATACATCTATACAATATTATATACAGCTAAAATGCAGCAATAGCAAACAGAAGAAACAGAACACAAAACAAAATGGCATGAAGAAATCTTGGAGCAGAAACAACTGTCTAATTGGTCCAATATCCATTCGTAATCAGTTCCCTGGCGTCCCAATATCTGCCATAAACATTGGCGAAGCGTGCTTGTAACTTTTTTTTTTGGGGGGGGGACGAATTGAATTGTCATCAATTTTATTGAATTACAATAAAATTGCTGTTTCAGTAGTATTCAAAAGCCATACAATGAAATAATAAATATAATATAAATAAAATGAGAAAAAAATAGCAACCAATTTTTTTTATGGATCATATCATTGTTAAAAACTATGTTAAGGCGAGAGACCTAATCGGAATCTTCAGTTTCACAGTTTGAAAAAGAGGGAAAAAACCAACTTTTTAAAAAGTTTTCTACAATTTTCCGATTTTAACTGAATTTCTATTAACGTTTTAATTTATTTGAAGTTAAGGGGGGCGGGGAGCCTATGGCTATAAATACAGTTATTTGATAATGGGGCACAATGGCAAATGCTGTGCATCCATATGCACTTCTTTGTTTAAATAAAATTGTGTAACATTAACTTAGCAGGACTTAGCCCGTGTTTAACACGAAACCATGTAACTTCAGTTTAAAATGTTGAAGGTATAAAAAAAAGTTCATGGATGACACTTCAATAAGCCTTTTCGAGAAATATGATTTTGAAGCAATTTAAATTTTGCACCACAAAAAGGAGAAGACGCTGTTTCTTGTCTTTGTAGCTTTCTTTTATTGCAATATTTTTATGTCACCAGTAAAAGTTTAGAGAAATTCTGATTTTAGAATTCTCTCCAGTAAATTTAACAGCGTTGCTATGGTAAAATAATTACAACAAGGATAGAGAAACCTCCGATAACCGCAGCAGCCGTTTGATATGATAGAGTATATATTTTCTGGATCAATATTTGGGTTACTGAAATTAAGATGTTCGTACAAAACTAGCATCATAAAGCGTTACTGCATCTATGTTTACATCATCAAAACTTGTTACTCCAACGTCAATGAATTGACAAATATATACAGGGTGTCCATAATTAAACTTCCCTACTTTAAAGTTATCTACAGTCGAAACTATTGACCTGATCTGAAAGACGGCATTTCACGACATGTTCTTAGCATTTCCCCGGGCACACTGCGATCAACTGTAGAGCATGCTATCTTACGATTTCAAATGGTAGCTGAAAATGATGACCGTCATGTTGAACATGCCTTGTTGTAACAATTTTTTTAACTATAGTAAATGTTGGCTAAACGTGTAATTCATCAAAATACGCCCTCTGGTAGTGAAATTTTGAACTAATTTTTTTTTTATTCGCTCAGACAAATTCCCACTCCTTCAAAATGTCCTACAGAAAATTTCATAACTTTCTGAACAATAGTTTCGACGGTAGACAACTTTAAAGTAGGGAAGTTTAATTATGGACACCCTGTACATCAGTCAATTTTAGATTCTTTAAGTAATCATCAAATCCTTACAAGGATGCAAATTAAAGTTCTATAGGTAATACGTCAGTGTGTAAAACCAGCCATATAAACTTATCAATATGTTCTGCAGGGTAATAATTTGCCAATGCTAATCATTTCAAATATTGACACCATGTGAGTTTATGGGCTCCAGGTAGCCTGGTGGTAGCGTGTCTGCTTTTGGTACCGAGGGTGATTGGATCGAATAGCGGCAAGCGCCATTAAATAGCTCCGAGTCTAGGCCGGGTATGGACAAGTTAAAAATGTAGATCGGAAAGTCCCTCTATAAGTTCAGAGAGGGTGGGATAGGGTACGATCCCCAGATGCCGCCCCTGGGGTCACTGGGTTAAAATTGCGGTAGCACCTGGCTAAATTGGACTCCGACCCTTGTGGTGTCATTATAAACCGGACCTGCACCGATAACCAACATTGATCTTTATGGTAGAAATTCTAGCCAGGGGTCACAAGATACAATAACAACATGTGAATATATGAAAACATTTTTGACCCTTTATAGCAGGGGCGGCCAACCCGCGGCACGCGTGCCACAGTGTGGCACGCGGAGACTTATTAAAAGATTAAGAAATTTGAAAAAATAATTTGTCAAAATCTGTAAAAACCCTACACATTCGCTACTGAAAATAACAGCGCAGGAATATATGAACCTCTCAGCCTATAACAGTTACCCTATAACAACGCACCTTATTATATTTTTTGTATGATGGACAAGTTGGAAGTGGCACGCATAATATTTTTTTTTTCAGATAGTGGCACTCTTCCCAAAAAGGTTGGCCACCCCCTGCTTTATAGAAACAATGTAAAGTTAAAAAATCTTTATTCAAAATTCAGATTTCGGCTTTGCTTTGTTTTTTCTGTTTAGTACATCCATAAAGAAATAAAAATACACAACATATATTGAATTATTCACTAATTAATTTACCACCGTAGTCATTTACATGTACCCAATGAAATTTGTGTACTTTGCTTCCATTCGAGTCCTTAAGCTAAGACATCAAAGCGTATTTCTCATTAGAGTCCACGTGTTGACTTATCGATAATACATAAGAATTTTAAAACCAAGCTCAATTAAGGATTTCTCAATATTTGAGTTCGGGTGGAGAATATTCAGGTCATGCATAATAAAAGAATCTTCGATGGAATAATGTCGTAATCAAGTGCGAAATCTTCAAATTACCTAACGAAGCTGTACGGAAGTTTTAATATTTTGTGGACCATCTTTATTATAGCTGCTAGCGGTAGAAAGGAATTTTGATCTAAAATTTGGATTGAAGTAAGTTAAATTAAAGACTAATTTCCCCATGGAAGGAGAAAAAAGCAAAGGCATAATTTTGCTTGCAAGTTCAAGAATTATATCTATTTTCCGCTAAAATCTAATTAGTTTTGATACATTATTGGGATATTTTTAATTTATCGAAAAGAAAGAGTGAGTCTCATTTTTGACAAAGATAATTAGGAACTGTTATTAATTAAAATAAAAGACTTAAAAGGGTGTGTTTCACACACACACACACACACACACACACACACATATATATATATATATATATATATATATATAATGAAAATTCTCTAATCATCACCCCTGTAAACGGCCATATTTTTTTCAGAACCGATTACAAACTCCATACTGCCAAACTTATGAAAGAAACGGCTTTTCGACGGCCACTTGTATTCAAGACCATGACTATCCGCTACAGAAAAGTTTCACTAGTTAATATATATATATATATATATATATATATATACACTGCTCAAAACAATTAGGGGAGCACATGGTTTTAACAAAATTACTCAAATACTTACACCGATAAGTAACATAAAATAAATCATCGATAATTTAAAGCCTAGCAGGAAGAAGAAAACTTCATATGCAAATCGAAGTTCATGACGTCAAAAACCAGAAAAAGAACATAAGGGCGGAAATCGGGATGTTCCAGAAACGTCTGTTTCACTGCCTTAACTGTGGAATTCGATTGCTCAGTTGTTCTTTTTGAGGAAAGGTGACTTGAAAATGTCTCAACAACGTGATTTACCGGAATCCATGGCATGGCGTATTATAGGCAGACTTGAATCCGGGCAAACACAACGTAGTGTCGCAGATGGTGTTGGAGTCGCCAGAAGTGTCGTTGCAAGGTTGTGGAATTGAATCCAAGAAAATGGGAATGTTAGACGTCGACCAGGGCAGGGTCGGCCTCGCGCCACTACAGCAGCTGATAGACGGTATATACTGTTAACAGCTCGTCGAAACAGAACAGACAATGCTACTCAGCTGCAAAGACAGTTGCTCTTGGCAACAGGACGAAGGGTGTCCAGCCAAACAGTACGTAATAGGCTTCATCAGGGAGATCTCTATGCACGTAGGCCAATGGTTTCCATTCCGTTGACCTCGCGCCACCGTGTGGCCCGAAGAAGATGGGCTGCTGAACATCGAGATTGGGAGCAACATGATTGGAGCCAAGTGCTGTTTACAGACGAGTCCCGATTCAGTCTGGAGTGTGACACCCGACATGTTTTCTTATGGATGGAAAGGGCCACTCGAAATAACCCAACATTCGTTCGTGAAAGGTCACAATACAGACGAGCTGGTTTTATGGTATGGGGTGGAATCAGCATAGGTGAACGTACGGACCTGCATATTATTCGGAATGGTTCTTTGACGGCCCGAAGGTATGCAGACGAGATACTGAGACCTCATGGCATACCTTACGCTGTAGACATTGGAGATTCCTTTGTTTTCCAGCATGATAATGCCAGACCGCATACAGCTCGTCTTGTGGAGAACATGCTTGAAGCTGAAACAATACAGCTTATGGACTGTCCAGCGTACACTCCTGACCTGAATCGAATCGAGCATATTTGGAACATGCTCGGACGACGCATTTCTGCGAGAACAAGGCCTCATTTTACTCTCCGAGACTTGGAGATTGCACTTCTTTGAAGTGGAACAGTATTCCCCAAAGTCTTATCGATAACATCATCGCATCCATGGAAAACAGGTGTGCAGCAGTCTTAGCTATTCGAGGAGACCACATGCCATATTAAAAATCTTGCATCATTTCTAAACAATACTTTTTTTATCGTTTACATGTAACCAAATAGTTGCCCTAAATCATCTTTTCATGTTTTTTCCATATTTTGAAAGAATTAAAGCTTAATTACAAATTTTTTACGTCTTTTTTTCTGTATTGCGCATTGATACGCGTGTACTATCCATTTTATGCCAATACGTGGCTGTCTCGCACGGTTTTTTTAACTTCTTTGCTTGCTCCTCTAATTTTTTTTTTAGCAGCGTATATATATACGAAACTAATTGCTTAGGTCAAATTTTAAAGAAAAAGTTAGTCACTTAATGACGTCACGGTGCAATTCACTAATATATTAAAACTGCATTAATATTAATAAACTGCTTTTGTTACACAAGGACCATAGACTATTACCATAGACTATTTTCTTGGAGCATTTACAACGTAATTTGCATATACACAAACAAAATATAACTACATTTGTACCCAAAACACTTGTAATATACTTAAGTACTTAACTTGAAAGAATTAGTTATAGTTAAATCCTCGTTTCTTTTCTACTGTATAAAGAGGGTGAGCCGGAAAATATTTCTTTCTTCTTTTTTTTTGTATGTAGAAAAGCAAAAATTGTTCGTTACTTGTTATCATAAATTTTTATTGAAATGCTGTTTAACTAACTGTTTAAATGATTTTTTAACTAACTATAATTACCAATTACTTTTGTAATTCTTTCAGCTCGGGAATAAATATAACAGAATGCGTTTTGGTTTATTGTGTAAATTAAGTTCATCTGAAATAGTTTTGAAAAGTTTTATTATAGGGTTATCAGCGTAAAATTGTCGTAATACTGGTAACGGGTAACTATTACACGAAAAGCATAGTAGCAGGATATACTAGTATGGTAATGATATAAGAAAAAGACAGACAAATTTGCTATTATCAGATTTAAACAGAAGGACGGAGAAAGCACGAAAATGAAGAGAACCTGTGACTCTTATCACGAGGAGAGATATTTAAGTAGTTTAGGAGTCTAGAGTATATCATAATATAAAATATATAATTCAGGATCATTTTAAGAGCAAAGATGATTTCGTAATATATTTTACGGTGAATTAATGTTTAAACTGGAAAATAGATTTAGGATATTTTAAGGACATCTAACACATAATTAGTTTTGATAGATTTTTCGGATATTTTTATTTATTGAAAAGAAAAAGTGAGTCCCATTTTTGAAGGCTTGAATTATAAACTGTCAATAATATAAAAAAAAATACGAAAAAAGGTGTGTGTTTTACGCATATATATATATATATATATATATATATATATATATATATATATATATATATATATATATTATATATATATATATATATATATATATATATAATATATATATATATATATATATATATATTATATATATATATATATATATATTATATATATATATATATATATATATATATATATATATATATATATGCAGACTTTATTGGACAATATTCTTACCTTTATGTCCTTAAGTTCCCTTTTTTAATTTTCCCTCAAATCTGCCATAATTTAGATCCATCTTAATGTATCTGAAAATGCATGTTCAGGTCAGAAAAATGCTCCTAGCACGTCTTTAATGTTCATAATTTATCGTTTCTCCAAGGAGCTGTTGTTTTCTCTTTATTTCATGCAAATGTGTTATATTAATTCCTTGTTGCACAAGTTGCACACTTTTCGAGATAAAAGTATCTGTTATCACTGGAGACGCACAAAAAAATTGCGAAAATTGAGTGTTGCGTCCACAGTAAATAAGATTTATGCCTGTTATATTACACTTAATGACGATGTTAGCGCTAAAGGAATGGTGCTTTAAAGCACTTTTCCGGCCGCAAGTACGGCCTCATTATTTTTGCTTAAAAAGAAAGAAAAATATATTTTTGTTTCCTCTTGGAGTAAAAAAAAAAGAAGACTGAAAATTTAGGGTTTATTCTAGGTATTTTCAGCATTATATATACATAATTCTTAGACAAGAGAAACTGTATTAACAGACATAAACTGCGAGTTAGTTAGATAAAGTTTGGACTGTTTAACATCTATTTACAAGACTATAACGTCTATTTATCGCCTATTTCATTCACAACATTCTGTTCAAATGATTCATTAAGAAGAAATTCGATAAATCGGAATTTTCGTTATAATGAAATCTAAATTTTTATAACTTAGTGTATTAAAATGAAAAAGTTTGAAAAGTCGTTTACTAAACGTAAACAGTACAAGTTATAATTCGCGTTTATTTAAGTAAATTTAGTTCTAATGAAACAAAATTACAGCTATGATGGATATTGCTTACAAAATTTTAACTATTGAGAACGCATTACAATGCTTCGTTCACGAATTTACGTGAATCAAACAGAAGCAGTTTAAAAAAATTATGCAAAAATAAAGGCACTTAAAAAATCTGGATTGTGAATTTTCAGTTTAATATTAACATTTTTAAAAAGTTTGCATCTTATACCTATTTCTAGGATGTTAAAATAATGTTAATTTTGATTTGTACAAATATTGCATTATAATTATTATTATCATCATTACAAAAAAAATTATTTTTACTATATCTGTATCGATCGGAACACTTTTAACTGTGACCAATTTTAAGTAACATCAAAGTTTACTGAATGCTCTTCGAGTTAACGAAAAACTAAACTTTTTGGTCCAAAATGTTTGTACTCTTTAGTGCACTTTTAAATGTGCTATTTACAAGTTTTCCTTCTTTAGGGGTATTATGCACTTAGCGTTTCAATCCTCTCTATTTGAAAATAGCTCCACTTTATATTTTTTCGTAATAAATGGATTAATTTGTTTATAAAAATATCTTTTAAATGCGTCCATTTATAGACGCCTTTTTCTTTAAAAATAAAATATCCTTAAATAGAAGTTTAAATTGAGACAATTTCTATTACACTATATTTAGATGATGAATTTAATGGTCTTCCTAAACACTGTACAATGCACTTAGTTGTAAATTAACAACTACACCTAAAATCGATTGTTCTTACATACACTGGTGTAAGAAATTAAGGGAATTTGCAGACTTGGTCGATTATCTCTAGAACTACTGTACCGATATTAATGAAATTTGATATGTACATACATTGATACAATACAAAACAAATAGCCATTCCATAATTGTAATACACACGCATGATCGGGCATAACACTCGTTGGAGTCGGAGGGTATGAAACCGCGGTTGCAGATTAAACAAAAAAATGGGTTAATAGATGGTGTTATTTTGCAGCAATCGGTTAATTTCAAATTGTAACAGTAAAAATGATAACTACCAACGTTTAGATGATGGAATGAGGTGGCGAATTATGGGGAGGCTAGAAGGAGGCCAATCTCAAGTCCAAATTTGTAGAGAGTTCAATTTAACGCCCAGCGTCGTGTGTAACTTATGGAAACAGTTCCAGGATACCGGATCCATTGAGAGAAAGCCTGGGCAAGGTCGTCCAAGAGCCACGACAGCCAGAAAAGATCACTATTTGTCGATTATAGCGAGGCGTAACAGGAGTGCTACAGCTTCTCAGCTCTCTTGGGACTTGTATACAGCCATAGAAACCCATCAAGGGTGACTGTTTCCAAAAGACTTCATGAGAGAGGGTTGTTTGCAAGAAGACCTGCTGTTTGCGTCCCGCTCACTTCTACGAACAGGATAATCCGTTTATTATGGTGCAGAGAGCACAGAGATTGGAGTATGGATCAATGGGTGACCGTTCTCATCACTGATGAGTCCCGGTTCAGCCTAAACACCAATTCTCGCCGTATGTTCATATGGAGAGAACCAGGGACCCGCTACTTACCCTCCAATGTCCGCGAAATCGACCATTATGGCGATGGAGGTTTAATGGTCTGGGCAGGCATCATATTGGACGGCCGCACACCTCTCCATGTCTTTGAAAGAGGCACTGTGACTGGTGTGAGGTATAGGGATGAGGTCTTGGAGCCCTATGTTCACCTTTTCAGGGGTGCAGTTGGCCCTGAGTTCATTTTAATGGATGATAATGCGAGGCCACATACAGCTCTTCGGGTCGACGAATTTATAGAGAGTGAGGATATTCGCGGGATGGATTGGCCATCCAGATGTCCAGATCTTAACTCTATAGAGCATGTCTGGGGCGATTTCAGGAGGGCAATTGCAACTCGCAACCCCCTCCGAGAACCATCCAGGAATGAAAACAGCGTTGCTGAACGAGTGGGACCAATTGGCACAGGAAATGATAAACTGCCTTATTTCAAGTATGAAATCACGCTGCGAGACTTGTATATCTGTAAGAGGGGACCATACTCCCTATTAACCCATCTATTAACATTTTTTTTGTTTATTCTGCAACCACTGTTTCATACCTTCCGACTTCAACGAGTGTTACGCAGGATCATGCATGTGTATTGCAATTAAAGGAATGGTTATTTGTTTTGTATTGTATTGTATCAATGTATGTACATATCAAATTTCATTAAAATCGGTACAGTAGTTCTAGAGATAATCGACCAAGTCTGCAAATTCTCTTAATTTCTTACACCAGTGTAATATCAAAATATTTTCACTAGAAATTTATCAAGCATGCTATTAAATATAAAGTGCAAATTGCAAAATAATAAATGACCGTTTATATAAGTAATTAATATACAGTAATGGATGCAGGTATGTGCTAATGAGGTCAAGAGATTATTTTAGTTATACAAAATATCTTCTTTATTTTATGTAACTTTTAAATCCTATATATTTTTTTCATAGACGTATACTTTATACATTTCTTTCTGAAAACCAAGACAATGGTATTTTAGACTATATAATCTATGTACTTCACTCAATACATAATATCTTCTCTATTTTATGTAACTTTTAAATCGTACAATTGTTTTTTCATTGACGCATACTTTATGCATTTCTTTTTGAAAACCAAAACAATGGTATTTTAGAATAGATAATCTATGTACTTCACTCAATACAAAATTGCTTCTCTATTTTATGTAACTTTTAAATCGTACAATTGTGTTATCCATAGACGCATACTTAATATATTGCTTTCTGAAAATCCAAATAATGATATTTTAGAATAGATAATCTATGTACTTCACTCAATACATAATATCTTCTCTATTTTATGTAACTTTTAAATCCTATAATTGTTTTTTCATAGATGCATACTTTATGCATTTCTTTTTGAAAACCAAAACAATGGTATTTTAGAATAGATAATTTATGTACTTCACTCAATACAAAATAGCTTCTCTATTTTACGTAACTTTTAAATCGTACAATTGTGTTATCCATAGACTCATACTTTATACATTTCTTTCTCTAAGCCGAAACAATGATATTTTAGAATAGTTAATCTATGTACTTCAATCAATACAAAATATCTTCTCTATTTTATGTAACTTTTAAATCCTATAATCTTTTTTTCATTGACGCATACTTTATACATTTCTTTCTGAAAACCCAAACAATGATATTTTAGAATAGATAATCTATGTACTTCACTCTAGATTGAAATTCATTCTTTTCATTTTTTGCAATGAAGCCCAGGGGAAAATGTCACCATTGAATATTTAATAGCGGTAAACTGCCTCAAGCTAAAGTTCTAATTATATAATTTGAACATTTCTGTCAGACAAGATACATTTCTTTATCCGTGCATTTTAATTTCCATGATTATTTCACGAGAAGTTATGGATAATTTAAAAGAAAATATGAATTAAATATGTTCAAGGCATTATAACTTGTCGTTCTAATTACTCATAAGAGCTATCTATGGAAGGGGATACTATATTAGTATTAGCTATAAATGCATTAGCTCTCTAGGGTGTCTTAAAAAAATGTTTGGACACTGAAAAAAATAAATAATTGTTAAATTTTACAATTAAATAATCATAACTCAGTTTTTTTTAATATTTTCCACTTCATATTTGATTGAGCACATATACTTAGACAAAGAAAAAATTAAAAAATTATAAATTTATTAAAAATTTTAAATTCATATTATGGTTTGAAATAATTGAAAAAATATGAACCACTTGAGCTTTTAGTCAAATAAATTTCTTTGTCTAATATCTTTAAATTTTACATATTCTTTATTATCCATAAATTTTAAAAATATGACAAACCTTGTGGGAACGATTGTACTAAGCCTTTTTCTTGTTATTTCTAACTCAGTTTTGTTCCATTCGTTTTATGTTACTAAATTAAGTTTCCATTTTTTAAATATTTTCCATTTAAGTTTAGAATAAAATTTTTGTAAAATAATTGCCGAGTAGTAAGCCCGAAAAGAATAATTTTTGGAAAAATTATTGCATTGGAGCAATTACAGAGCACTAGAGTATATCGTTCAAAGGAGCATTTTTTTACGCTATTGTCGTAGAGTTTTCAATTTGAAAATTAATAAATTAGTCTGCTTTCTAATTTCTTCTCTGGACTTGTCAATCACCATTTAAATGTAAAAAGAAAATATTGTAAATTTGCTATCTTCAGCAACAAAAATCTTTTTTTTATGAATTATGTTTGGTTCGGTTTAGGTCATTTTTTGCAACTCGAGAGCTAATTAGACAGGGGTCTACTCTGTGCGTGTCGCAACGTGCGAACGCCTAAATCTATAGTCTTCTTTTCACTTGCATTCAATGCATTCTAGTTAAATGAACAGAAAATGGATGTGCTGCCATCTGTTATCAGTATAAAGAAGTAAAACATTTTGAAACATTTTATTTGAAAATTTTTCAAGATTATTTAAGTTTAAAAAATCGACCGCGTCCGAACGGTGGAGCTTGTTATCCCATAAAGGGTTAAAGCCGATTCAGAGCGGCTATAAGTATCCATGCCGATTGTGGGACTCGAACCCCCAGATTCTGGTACTGAAGGCCAGTGACCTAACCATTCGGCCGTAACAAAGTCTTTATGCACTAGGAAAAACGTTGAATGGCTTTAAAATTTTTTCTGTGTTTTTTTTCTCAAATTTGTCCCTTTAGAATATTTTTCACACCACCCGTTATAGTATTCTTCTAACCGAATAACTCTTTTCATAGGCATTTACTTAACAAATACTTTCTTAGATTTCTATAATTTCCTTCAATAAAAAAAAAGTATTTTTTAAATATTTATCTCAACGTTGAAGTTTATTCAACGTGAGTTTTCATTGAGAACTAGTATGCGGGAACTGATAAACCATTGAACGGCTATGACTATCTTCGGACTCAACTTTCCCGGATTGAACAGGCTGATTCTCCTGACTGTGTCTTCTAATCAACCAATGGCGGCCTTACATTTTGACGTGGGTCCTGCGCTTTTATATTTAGATTCTTATGTTTTAAATTATTGGAGAGCCCGAAGTCTAATGGTCTAGTGGACAAATGACCGGCATTTCTAGTATATATATATATATATATATATATATATATATATATATATATATAAATAATAATAATAATAATAATAATAATAATAAATGTAGTTTATCAGAATTAAAAGTATCATAAATAGTTTACGTTTTGATAATGGTGAAGCGTGTATATTTTTAGACTTGAAATTTACTTCAAACACGATTTGAAGTAAACTGCATAATGTATATTTAACTGTATAATTGTTTGTTATACTGTAAATAAACTTAATGCGCTTGACATTGACTTGGTACATTAACGAGGCACCGCAGATCTAATCTCCATACCCTCAGTAATGATAATTTTATGTATCTATATTGTCAGTTTCAGGATTAAAGGAAAAGTGCTGACGTGGAAAGTTTAATTACTATATATATCATATCACTATCACACACACACACACACACACACACACATATATATATATATATATATATGTCACGGTGATTAAACAGCATACTCTTTAACTAATAAGATAATCGGAAAGCAGTCATCAAAGTAGGCATGTAGCAAAGAACTAATACTTAAATAACATTAAACGAACTTTATTAATTAACATTAATTGAATACCTCTACCCAGCTAAATCTCTATTCTCCCTCATCTCTTAAGCCCCGCGACCGGCCTGTCTGAACGTAATCCGTAATGTAATGTTTTTTGTTGTTTTTCACGCGCTGCAATTCCGCGGGAGAAGCATCACGAGTCCCTCTCTCGTGATTTCGAACATTCGATGATAGCGGTAGTCCGAGCTCGTGCTAGGCAATTAGTCATCGATGAATTCACAACCTCATAATCTTGTGAATTCTCTGCTGCATTAAAAAACAACACTACTTCCTGAATTAGATAACCACTGGAATTTCTGATAGTGAATTTGCCTTAAACGGAGAGATTCGTAGTTGGGCAAAACAGATGGAAAGAGCAGGACTGCATACACTGTGGAGATCGAGAGAAAAGACGCACGAACAGAAAATGGATTTATTGTTGAAGTATGATAACGACATTACACGGCATAAGAGTTTTTTAGCAATAGTAACTGTACGTCTTGTATGTGGATAACAAGGCACAAATATACGGCACGACAATATTGGCACCGGAAACCATCCGGAGCATGAATATACTTGACATCAATGGAACAATAACGGCATATTTAGAAAGAGACGCGATGCGATAGAGCATCACACGACGAGAGATCGCGAATATGCAAAGGCATACACGGGACAACATCAATATACGAGGGCAGTCACGAAAAAAGCAGCGGAGAACCCTTGCTCTCGCTTTTACGAAGGGTTCAGGACCTTGTACACCAGGGGGCCAAAAACTTCTAACTGGTTATCAGTGACCATCTGGCCTCGTGCATCAGAAGTCGTATGACCTTTTGGAAGTTTCGAGAAAAACTGGTGAGGTTGAATCATCTTGTCTTGGAAACAATTCTTACTCTTTAGCCCGGGCGTTAACGGACAATTTAGCTGGTTAATTCGTTTATCCTTAGGTCATAATTTGAAATAGGGGGCTATACTTTATTGAAACATTAACGGAATGATTTAGAATATGCGTTAAATAATAAAGGTGGAACGTTATTGTTACTTACTTACTTACACACACACACACACACACACACACACACATATATATATATATACACAGTGCGTCAAATAAGTTTTAAGACTCGTCCCAGAGAGCAGGTTGTAAAGGCGCTGTTAGTTTAAATCCGCATGCGTCATAACGTCCATCGTCTACTGGCACACTGCTAACAAGTTGTGCGCATTTCGTTAAGTAGTTGAGATAAGGCGAGCGTTTATTGCAGAAGTGAATAGTTTTCATGTTGATTTTTTAAGATGGAGCAAAGAGCTGCAATTAAATTTAGCGAAAAAACTTGGTAAAAGTACTTCGGAAACATACCAACTCATGAAACAAGTTTACGGTGACTGTTGTTTAAGTAGATAAAATATTTTTGTGTGGCACAAACGTTTTTTTGGACGGAAGAGATACGGTAGAAGATGATCAGCGTAGTGGAAGACAAATTTCATCTAGGAGACCTGAAGTTATTGAGAAAGTACGAAATTTCGTAACAAACGATCGCTGTCCATCACTGAGAATGATGGAAGACTCTTTAAACATCAACAAAGATACAATTCGAACCATCCTGCATGAAGATTTGGCAAAACAAAAGTGTGTGCTAAATTTGTTCCACACACTTTAACCCCTGAACAAAAAGCAATGAGAAGTGCACATTGCGGAGACATTATTTCAGCCGCTGAAAACGATCTAAACTTCTTGAAGTCCATTGTTACAGGTGATGAAACCTGGTGTTTCCAATATGATCCTGAAACAAAACGAAAAAGTGCGGAATGGAAGTCACCAAATTCACCACAAGCCAAAAAAACAAGAAAAGTTCCATCCAAAATCAAAACAATGCTCATTACATTGTTCGATAGTAAAGGTATTATCCACAAATAATTTGTTCCAACTGGACAAACAATTACAGATCAATACTACTTAGCTGTTTTAAAGCGTTTGATGGCCAGAAATCGTCGCATTCGTCCAGACTATAGGACTGAAAGCAGTTGGTGTTTGTTACACGACAATGCACCCAGTCACACTTGCCTTATTGTTAGTAGATTTTTGGCAAAAAATAATGTCTGTGTGTTGAACCATCCACCGAATTCACCTGATTTAGCAACCTGTGACTACTCCTTATTCCCAAAACTTAAAATGAAGTTAAAAGGGTGGTATTTTGAGGATATTTCGACCATACAAGAAGCTTCGACGCGTGCTTTGCAGGCCTTTCCACAAAGTGATTTACAACAGGCGTTCGATTCATTAATAAATTGCTATAAAAAGTGCATTGAAGCCTGAGGGTCTTATTTTGAATAAAAAAACCAAAACAGGTATTAATTTCTTGTTTCCATTTCTTTTTACAGATCCAGTCTTAAAACTTATTTGACGCACTGTGTATATATATATATATATATATATATATATATATATATATATATATATATATATATATATGTGTGTGTGATAATATTACTAACTACCTATAATCGTCCATTCTGTACTTTATCTCTGCCATGGTAACCCGTCCTTCTTGTCTTGGCGTAAACGCTTCGCCTTCCCACATACTAACTTCCTCCGCCAATTCTGGCAACCTCTCTGACCTAATTCTATTTTGGCGCTTATCGAAGCGAGTAAGATGTGTTGCTTTACTGTTTAATAAATTAGTTTGTTCCTGAAGCTGATTTTATTATTTTTCGGCCACGATGTAAGCTACATTTTCATGAGATGTCCATCCGGACATTTCATATATATATATATATATATATATATATATATATATATATATATATATATATATATATATATATATATATATATATATATATACAGTGGAATCTCGATCTATCGTATTTCAAGGGACCGATTGAAATGAACGATAAATGTGGGAAAACGATAGATGCGGAAACATAACAAAGCAATATGATCATAGGGACTGGATAAAATGAACGACACATACGGAAAAACGATGGATCCGGAAACGGTCGATCGATATTCCACTGTATATATATATATATATATACAATGTTTGATAACTATTAAAAATTGCAGAATTAGTAAAAGGGTGCACGTGGCTGATGATTAAGCTGAAGTCAGTGAAATAGTCTTGAAGTCGATCAATCAATGATTGGCAGGTCAGAACCAAATTGGCCGGGCTGTTGTAAATTCGAATTTAGAAGAGGTTGGAGGGAAAGTTAGGAATGGGGAACGATACCAGATTAAATATTCAAAGTGATCATACTTAATGTGGATTCATAACTGATTGTAATTAAGAAAAAATTCCTTAAATATTTCTGATAAAATCAAGAAAAGTAGAAATATTTCTCCTACGTATGCGCTCGTTTAGATTTCTATGATATCTGATGCAATTTTATTCTTATTAAAAAATATTATTTGACATTGAAAACTACTTGATAACTTAAATGATTACCTTATATTTTTATTTTATCAGATCAACCTTTCCTTTCCTTTAAAACACGGACTAAGTTACGAATTTCTGACAGCATTACTTTTCTTTAATCTACCATGCAAAAAGATACAAAAATAGGAAAATCCTTTTGAAAAATATTTTGAATAATTCATGCGGACTGTCTTTTTTTAAAAAAATCACAGGTTGTTTTGATCCAAAATGCATATTCACTTGCTTTTCATCTTCTTTTTCACTTGGATCACGCAGTTTTAATAAATTCGAAAAAAACTTTTGCATATGCTACTTTTCTTTTTTCAACAGAAAGTAGCAATTTCTATGTTCAATACTTTCGTTAAGGAAAAGACAAGTACCGGGAAAAAACTAAAAAACGTAAACTTCAAAGGGATATTTTCTCATAGTTCAAAGTCAATAGCTTTTCCTGCTGTTACACCACTTTTTTAAATAAAGTCCAAGAGAGTCCTGTCTCTTTTGTGAGACTGTATCGCTTTTGATAACGTTGAAAATGTCGTTAAAGTTTAATGTCAAAGATAAGTACGATTAAGTATTTGCTGAACACAGTATTCTAAATTAGAAACCAGATATCCAACTGAATGTCCTCAATTTCCTATTGAGTACTTGAAATTGGTTGAAATTTCAATTTTTTTCTTTAAGCACCATTCGGTATCAACGAATATCATCACCAATTCAACTAAAATAAGCTTCCATGGATTTTTAAAAGTTAGATAGATATTTCTTTTTTGATTGTATACTCATACATTCAATGAAAAACGTATTTTTCTATCCAACCAATAAATAATATCCCGTATACTGCTATTTGTGATAAGTGGGAAGAATATTTATTTTTTATACACGATATGATTATGCTAATAAATGTTTACTATATAAATGTTAAGTACATAAATGTTATGTATAACATATAATTTTACTTTAATAATTTTATCTTCGTAGCTGTACAACAGCCTGCTCTTCACCTCCCTTCTTTTACGATATGTGTAATTTTGTCCGACTCTAATTCAGTCCTACAAGCTTTATCAAACATTAGTGTCCCCAACTGCTATCGTATTCAGTTGTGTAAAGACTGATGAAGGATTTAATCCACCATTATTCCTTTCAGTGGATCGCTGCACGTTGTGGCTTACTTGGAAATTAGAAAGCTCACCGTTTAGCAAAGAAGCGTGCAAGGATTTTTCAGAAATTAACAGGGTCTTAACTTACAATTCCTCTAACCTCTTTATAAAAGTGACCTGCAAAAATGTTTTTAAATTGAAGTCTATTGAGCCCTCAAGAGAAAATCCTTGGGCTACTCTATGTAAGGATTGTTCTTTTGTACCCGAATTATCACGTTATGCTGCTTGTTTCAGCCTTTTGTCATGACTGCCTTCGGGCTCAAGGTATCTGACCTCGTACAAAAAGCGGTTTTGGGTCAAAATTGTGAAAATTTTTTTACCGTTATAGACCAAACATTTAGCTCTTTAAAACCGTTTTTATTGTTTTAATATCTTAATTAGAACCGTAGTTATAATCGTTTTTGTGACCTTCAGTAAACCGGAAGTGATTATGGTTTTAACCGGAAGTTGGTGTTTAAAGGGATTTGTTTATATCTAATTTTCATTTTATTTGCCTTACTTGCTATTTCCGAATATGTTTTGATATTTTGGGGGTGTTATTTGACATGTGGCAACAAGCTTTTTATATTTTTTCATTTACAATTTGCAAGAAGTTATCAAATCTTCCCTCATGATTTCATGTTTGCAATTCTGTGCGGGATGAATATTGATACATGTGCTTGCTATTACTGTTTCATTTGTTAATTACTTGAAGTTATTTCAGTGAATCACCGTTCATTCCATTAACTGTTCCGGGGTTGGCAGGCTGATTCCAATGACTCCGCCTTGTGCAATTCTAATCAACCAATGACGACTATATATTTTGGCGTGTGCCCTGTACTTTTAGATTTTAATTCTTACTTCTTAGTGCCCGTCAAAACATGACGGCTTGATGGTAAATAAATGTACTAATAAACAAATTATAGTCAGCGCATCGTTGCCAAATATTGAAAATCATAATATTAAGAAGAGATAAATACAATTTAAAAAATTATTATTGAACCCAATAAAAAGAAATAGGATTACTCAAGAGTGCGAAATAAACAGTTTATGTTAGGCTTAATGCTATACCTCACAAACGTAATTAAAGATAAAAATGGTAGAGAGAGAATTAGAGAGATTCCTCGGAATAAGCAAATTAAGGGCCTGTTCACATAGGAGTCCGTTGCGTAGCGTTAAGGGAAAGATGACGTTGAGACAAAAATAAACCAATCATAGGCGTTAAAAATTTCATTACTAATCGTTTGGAGGCCTATGATTGGTTTATTTTCGTCTCAACGTCATCTTTTCCTTAACGCAACGCAACGCAATGCAACGGACTCCTATATGAACAGGCCCTAACATGGTTATGCGGCCTCGTGCTCAGTAAGTATCTAAAGTCAGATTTAAATATATCACTGAGCATGCGCAGATACAAATTAATGCGATTATGCGGTCTCGTGCTAAGTGAGTATATAAAGCCACATTTAAACATTTCACTGAGCATGCGCGGAAAGCAATTTTTATTGTAAATTATCGCTAATTATTAGAATTTGCTGTTACAAAAAGCAAATTTGACAAATCTACAGATTACAATCTTCCGTTTAAGACCAAAATTAAGTAAACTGATGCAGTAGTTTTCCCTCATGGACTGCACAAAAAATCGGCTTGGCAACTTAAATATATAGATGTTTTAAAGTATTGGGGAGCCCAAGGTTTAATGGTAAAATTTGTTAAAAATAATAATAATAATAAAATTAAAAGTATAATACGTAATCTTCGTTTTGCCAATTGTAAACCAGATATATTTTTATACATGTTGTTGCATATGTCCGCTGGCCGAAATGTATTCCAGACCAGGTCTATATATGCGTGCGAGCAGAGGGGTGCGACTCCGGTTTATAGTGTCACCACAGAGGTCGGAGTCCGACTTAATTTCGACCTCAATTTCGACCTATACCCCCCAGGGGTGACATCTTTGAGTATCGTACCCTCTCGCAACATCTCTGACTGTATATACTTCCCGGTCTACGGATTTAACGTGTCCATATCGGGCATAGACACGGAGGTATTCAATGGGGCGTGTAGGGATTCGATCCGAGCACCCTCGTCACCGAAAGCCAGCGCGCTACCACAAGGCTACCTCGAGTCCTCAATTATTTTAATTTAGCATTAGGAAGTGTAGCGAAAAAACGTAATATACTATTTATAAAAAAATGTAAAAGTCAGTCAAATTGGAAATAAAATATTATAACTATTATTATACACTATATAAGAATAGTATATAATATTATGACTATTATTATACGCTATATAATAATGGTATATAATGTTATAAAAATTATCATATTTTATAATTCACTGCATAATAATAGTTATAATATATACTCTTATTCGTGCAGTATATTGGAAAATGGCTATACTGTACTGTACTGGAATAGAGGGGTGAGGCTCCAGTTTATAATGAAATTACTAGGGTGGGAGTCCGACTTAGCCAGGTGCCACCTCAATTTCGACCTATCAGACCACCCCCTAGGGGGGGATACGGGAGGGAATGTACCTTCCACATGACTTCAAAGAAGGACTTTTATATGCCAGTCTCGACATATAAAAGTTCGGCCTAGACACCAAATTTTTATACTTGAAATTTATTTAATACCTGATTTGAATTATAGTGCATAATTTATATCTAACTGTATTATTGTTTGTTATAAAGTAAATAAACTTTATAAACTAAATATTATATCATAACTCAAATGATTTTTCCTTACATAATTCTCATAAAAACAAGATAAGTAAAAACATTTATTCTATGCAAATACGGAAAAATATTTTTACTTTCAACAATCTTACTTTCACTTTTCTTTTGAGCCGTTAAGCCACACATATGATTAAAAGGAAATTCCAACTTTTATTAACATAATACTGATAACAGACTGGGCTATTCCATGTTTTGAAAGCTCTTCATACGCCTTATTATTACGGAATTTCATTGAAGCAAAACAAATATTCCAATTTTTACATTCCGCAAAACACCATCAAGCCTAGATTCCGTGATAAAAGTATTTACCCGAAATTTGCACGCATCTAATAAAACCCGATGTAAAAAAAAAACCGAGTCTTTACGCCCCAAAATAAATCAGATTTATACGCCTTACATTACACTTGATGTTGTTATTAGGAGAGAAGTGGTATTTTTATATCATCTCATACACACGAACGGCCTCGCCGGTTTTGTTAAGAAGTGGATTTTTATGCGTTATCGAGGAATGTAGAGAAAAAAAATGCGTAAAAGTTAGATTTGAAAAACCATGTGTCTAAAATTTGAGATAGATAGTATTATAAAAGAAAAGCGTAAAATGGTGGATAGTCATATCAAACAGAGTTGGAAAAAAATTAAATTTTCCACTTTTGTTTCAATTTATCTATGCTCTAAACTTTCAGGATATGGGAAACATTTTATTTTTGAGCAGCCTTGATGTGTTGTATTTTATAATGATTAAAAAAAAATTTCAGGTAGTCTCTTCCAACGAAACCACCGCGTATTATTAATGTAGGATTACTTATCGTTGCTTACCTCTATTGTATGTATATATGTATGTATGTGTTATATATATATATATATATATATATATATATATATATATATATATATATATATATATATATATATATAAACACTGAAGTGCCTCTGAATTAGG
>OU015503.1:69022279-69064779 GCA_907164885.2 Dolomedes plantarius | reverse complement strand
ATTTTATAAATCCCGCCCTCGATGCGCATTGTAAAAAGGGGATTGAGAAGAGGCAGCCACGGACGAATGGCGATGGCATGGTAATAATATGACCAATGGAAATTATAGAGGAGGAAGTCAACATTAATAAGAAAATAATATGAAATGAGAAATAGTGTGACGGCAGAGATAACCTAACAAGTCAGAGTTAGTCAGAAGTTTTTGAGATATAGAAGTGGTGTCAAGGCACATATACCTATGAGGAGGGTGAGTTAGAAGTTTCTCACTGCCACAGATATCAATTGGAGTTCATCGCGAGAATGGTTAAGTCACAGCACAGATAAGATGGTTCATCGGGTTGTTAACACCAAATCTTAATAAAAAGTGGAATACATCACAATATTTCCTCAAATACCCCCCCCCCCCTTTATAACCCCAACCTCTCACCTTGCGACTTCCACATCATCGGTCCACTGGAAAAGGCTTCCAGGAGCCACCGGTTCACTAACGATCCAGAAATCCGGGACCAAATTCATGACAGGATCCAAAGACAGTCAGTCACAGACGATCTGATCTCCCTCAGGGTATTGGATATCTAATGAAGCGCTGGGACAATTGTTTCAACTGACGAGGCTATTATGTTTAGCTCATATATAGCTCATATATCACTATCATATTGAACTAACCTGTACGTTCATATATTCAAAAGAAAAAAACCCCAAATGTCTCTCTTTCATTTTGGTCACCCTAATATGTCCTTAAACTGTGAAAACTTCGTACATGAGATTTTGGAGCCAGAAATAAGCCCCTTTATCTATCCTGTGACTTAATTATTCTTGTAATGGATTCCACTTGATATTTAGGTAATGTGTGAACAATCCGATGAATCCATATTTACCTGTGCTGTGCCATAACTATTCGTATAATAAGTCCACTTGACAACGAAACACGGAGTTAAAATCCCGATGTAAACGGGTTCTCTTTTGCGACTTATTATATTATTACCATGTTTTTATTAACTTGCTTTCTTGTTTGTGTGTGTGTTTGTCCAGTACAAATCTTGCAATCGATTTTACTAACTTTCCCGACTAGCTACACATTTGAAACTTTTAGAATAGCTCAGCAACACGATGACAATGCATAATTTTAATACTTTTACCCATCTTTAAGCAGCATTGAAATTCTTTTACAGTTAATTTTGTTTTGTAGACTGGTGCAGCCATCTATCGCCCCGGACGGGAACGAAAAGTTAAACACGAGTTAACTTCCAATTAACTTCATTTTCTTTCAAGTTGATGGGATAATTCCTCAAAAAAAATTTTAAAAAGTATTTATTAATACATAGAATTATCAAGTTATATGATTCAACAGGAAATTTTGAAAACATGGTATATAAAAGTATTTTTATCTTGTAATTATTGTGATTCATTTCTATGAATAAAAATTTATATAGGGTTTTGTTTGTTGATATATACTCGCACTAAGATTGGGGACTACATGTATAAGCGCAGCATGCGATGTGTGAACTTGGAAAGCAATGGATTTTGTTCGCTGCAATTTAAAACAAAATAAGGAGCGTTTTCCCTCCTCCTTATCTAATTCGAGATTCTTGCTCTTAGAGGCGTTTTACTTTTCGCCACGCCAGAGCAAACTAAAATATGCCTCTCTTCAACAAAACAGTATGCCACCAGAAGTGTTATGGCGTTTCTTTTATAAACTTCGCTATACTCTGAAAATAATTTTTGGCCAGAAATGCAATTAAATTTTGGTAAAAGAAGAGAGAAATTTGACAGTAATACAGCCTTTGCCAGAGTACCGTCATGACAGTGATTTATCAAAAATTCTTCATGTAGCTAATGTAGTATAATTTCGAGTAATAAGTGTTGAAAAGGCACACCGGAAAAATGCTGTACCAGAATTTGAATTGAAAAGTAAACTGTTATATAGAAAGTGATTGATGACGGTACGTCCCCTCTATTGTCAGGAAAGTGTACTACTTTTTTTTTTCCACTTAAAATGGAAAATATTTACACATCTATTTCTCCGCCTTCCGCGAAATGAATTACTGAAGCTTTGGGAATCTGACAGGTAATCTGTTTTAAAATGCACAGTAGCAATCTTAAGAATTTTTATTTAGTGTTCCGCGGCAAATTCTTGTGTGTTCGCGTTCGTTTGGTATGTTACGATAGAGAAAAATTGCTCCCCGTCCAAATAAAGGGTAGTTACCAGCAGTTGAACTAATTTCAAGAAATATTTCAACGGACGTGCATAGATACGCAAAAAAGGAAAAATACAGATTGTTGATCTATACATGTGTTCGAAAAAATAACGTAACTGAATATTTTAAATTCCATATTTTACCGTAAAGAGAAATGCATATTGGAAAACAGAGAAGCAAAACCATAGTCTGACTCATATTTCTTTTATATATATATATATATATATTATATATATATATATATATATATATATATATATATAATATATATATATATATTCATACAGGGTCATCGATAAAGTTTGAACACATTTCGAAAGCTCGTATATTCTAAAATAAATTGGGGAAAATGGAATAATATTCTTTTCAAACAACTTGGCAAGTGTCCAAGATTTCTAAATGTAACTAGGTACGCAACCGTGACGTTGAACGTTGCGCAGAAGCGAATGCGAGGTGGAAGAGGTCTTCGTTCGGCTTTCCGTCCGTTCAAGGCGACCGTTCAGGAGAAAGCTGAATGTATGTTTTGGTTAGCGGAGTACAAATCTGTTAAAACACTTCCGCGAAATTACCGTCGTGTTTATCGCAAAGAACCACCACTTGGGCTTTGTACAGACGGATTGCCCGAAATAGTAATTGAACTTTAGTAGCAAAATGCTCATTTACAAATATTTCTTAATACCCTTACTTACGTATGCTGGACCGGTTTGGTAGTATGCAGCGGATTCCAACATTAAAATTCTGGCTGTTGCGGAAAACATGACTATAGGTAAATCACTAACTCCCCCATGGCATCTTCGCAGTGTTGACATTTATAGGTAGATAAATCTCGCCACTATTCAAAATTATCTTCAAAATCTTGCTACTAACTTCCATAAAGATTTACCAAATGAACTTATTAAAATATTGCCGATTATGACCCTGCTGACCCAGCTAACAAGAAACGGCCCCGTGTCATTCTTGCTCATAACTTTTAATTGTTTGTCATGTTCTTTGTTGCTCAGTCTCTTTTCCCCCCCCCCCATGTTTTACCTTTACTTGTACTATCAAAGCTTTTTGTTTTCCCCCACTTTCTATTTTCCTTCCTACTTTCGTTTTGTTACTGATCACTGAAGGTTTACGCATTGCTATATCATGCTACAGTGGAGGGCCCGGCCCATGTACTGTAGTTACCACTACTCTTCCTGAAGCTACTGAAGATATAAAAAAGGCATAAAACTTCAGTGATCAGGAAAAAAAAACGACAGTAGGGAGGAATATAGGAAAGTGGGGGAAAAACAAAGGACTTCAATAGTACAAGTAAATGTAAAACATGGGGGGAAAAAAGAGACTGATGCGAACAAAGAACAAGGCAACAATTAAAAGTTACGAGCAAGAATGGCACAGGGCCGTTTCCTTGTTAGCTGGGTCAGCAGGATCGTAATCGGCAAGATTTTTTTAAGATCATTTGGTAAATCTTTATGGAAGTTAATAGCCACATTTTGAAGATAATTTTGAATAGTGGGGAGATTTATCTATATATATAAAAACAGTTCCGTAATGCAGACCCTCTTTTCTACTGCCCTGCAAGATGATTACTCACTTTTCTTATACTATTGAACTCACGGATTAGCTGGCGCCCAATCATTTCACTCCTTTCTATACTTCTGTTTCATTGGTTCCCCTCTTGCTTATTACCTGAAACTCTGCAATGAGGGCGTGGCCCAGGAATTGCAGTTGCGACCCCATTTCCTATGGTCCTAGTGGACTCATTTATCACTGACTGACTGACATAACAACGCACGACCAAAACCGCTGGACCTAATAGGGCTGAAATTTTGCATGGCGATTCTTCTAATAGTGTAGGGGTGCACTAAGAAAGATTTTATAAAAAATCTTCTTAGATTTTTTTAAATTAAATTTTTAAGCTGTTTTTTAAACTTTTTTTACGTTTGCATTTAAAATAATACATTGAGGGTTATAAAATTTATTGCCACGAGAAAGATCCTGAAAAATGCATTTAAAATGAAATCTTTTTCGAATCTTTACCCTCAAGTTTCTGATTTTTGGTGAATTTTTAAAGATTCATTTTTTAGAATTTAATTTATTAAATGCCGATCACGTGGTTTCTTTTTCTGGTATTTTAAATAAATTTATCGTCACGCTGCATAACAACAAAAGAGACAAAACTATTTTTTTTCTCGCTAACGCGGCAGACGATTGGACATTATTTTGTCTATAAAAATATCCCTTACGATTGTTTTTATAAATATATATTTTTTTCTTCTACATCAATTGTATATATTGATCGTCATATTTAGTATAAATAAATAAATAAATAAATAAATAAATAGATATATATATATATATATATATATATATATATATATATATATATATATACATATATATATATATATATATATATATATATATACACATATATATTACTTATTTTGCCATGAATTGCATACATTGACCGTTTGTATTGAATTTGAATGTACTCCGTAGCGAAGTGCGGGTTTTCAGCTAGTCTCCCTATAAATGTCAACACTGCGACAATGCCATGGGGAGTTAGTGATTTGCCCCGAATAGTCATGTTTTGAGCACAGCCAGGAATTTTAATGTTGGAATCCGCTGCATACAACCAAACAGGTCCAGCATACATATGTAAGGGTCTTAAGAAAGATTTATAAATGAGCATTTTGCACTAAAGTTCAATTTACTATTTCGGGCTTAATTTTCATAACTCCATCCAAAAGGAAATACTCATTAGTCTAGCCAATCATGACCATGCTGACCTACTAACAGAAATGGCCTAGTGCCATTGTAGCTTCAATTCTTACTGTGTGCTTCATTATAAAAATCATAACAATAATGAAAAATATAAAATCAAAAAATATTTGCAAGGTAAAAAAAAAAACAATTTATAAACTAAAACCAGCGAAATAATTGTGTTTTCAATCCATAAAATGCTTTCTTTCAGTTTACTTTAACTATAGATCTCTTTAACGGCCTCTTAAATGCGGAATGGACCCTCTCAGTGGAAAAACTCCAATCTATAGTTTTTACGACTTTGAATCCTGTACACTTTCTCTTTCGACTTATTTCTATCCAATCAGCTTCTTTCATTTCGTCAATTGGTTACATTCTTGTACGGTTTCATAAAACTGCGTTAGACGGCTAGACCCAGGAAACGCAGTTAAACTCCCAACTTCTGTTGGTCTGTCGGGCGTAATATTTGTCACGTTTTCTTTGAGAAGGTTTCGCTCAATACAACGAAGATAATTTAATTAAAATTAAATGAAGGCAAGTAATTCTTCGACAAGTATTTTGAAAGTTGACAAATCAATTAAAAGTATTGATTTCAAACCCTTTTTAATTGTTTGGAAAAGAAAATTATATCTCAAAAGTATGAGGATAAATCACTTTAAATTAAATAATTGCAAAATGGATCTTCGAATTTTAGACTTATGATAAATGAATTAAAAACTTTGTCGTTGTAAGTATCCGTTGTCAAAAGTATTCGTTGTACTAAAGTGTCTCCCTAAAAGGATGGCGATTAATTAATTTAAATGAAATGTAAAGAAATCGCCCAGTTTTCTGAAAGGGGTGAAATCAAACAAATATTTTATGATCAAAATTAATCTTTGTCTGCATTGTCTTGTGTTTTTTCTCAAAACCACGTTATTTCATAAATTAAAGTGATGGTAAAAAAATATCCTTGAATATTTTGAAAGGTGACAAATTAAATACTGATCACGTTTTTTTCTTTGTTGTGTACTAAAGTTTGTTTATTTTCAAATTGGCGATGACTATTTAATTTTCCTGAAATAAATGTAAAAGGAATGTTCCAGCATTCTGATGAAGATAAATCTGTTTAAAAAATCTTGTCAAAAATAGTATTTTGACTTAGTTTCTTTAGAAGTTTTATTTCAAAACAACGAGGGATAAATTAATTAAAATAACTGACGGTTAAAGAAATATCCTTGAGTATTTTAGAAAGGTGACAAATCAAAACAAAATGCTGACTTCGAAACAAATTTTTGTTGAGTACTGAAGATTCTTTTTCAAAGTAAAACGACCAATCAGTTTAATGAAATTAATGTAAAAGGAATCGTCCATTAATTGTGAATGAGGTCAATTGAAATAATATTTAATACTCAAAATTAATCCTTGTCCTCATTGCTTTTCATAAGTTTCTTCTCAAACAACTGGAAAAATTAATTAAGGTAAAATGAATGGGAAAGAAAATCCTTCAGTATTTTGAAAAGTGAAATATATATATAATATATATATATACACACATTGTCAAAGAATATTTTCGTATTCATTGTGTGCGTGGGTATAAAGAAATTTCGTCTGAAAGAATGAGGAGTCATTAATTTTCTATAAAATGAAAGTAAAAGGGATCTTGGAGTATTGTAAAGGTAGACGATCCAAGCAAAAACGTTCTTCGTCAAAAGTATTAATTGTTCACAAAGGAGGAAGTGTTTTAAATAAATAGTGAGAAAAATTTTATTTCGATTTTCCAATAAGGAATAACACAGATTAGGTAAAATATTCAATGATTTTTTTTTTATCCAAAAATACTCCTTGTATGTTGGTTTCTTCATACAGCAGTCTTCAGTAGAGCCGTCCTGATTCCTCCATCCAAGTTGTTGTTTTCTTTCTTGTTATATTTAAAAACATAAAAAACCTATACTTGGCCTTGCCAAGGCAAAAAACATTTAAAAAAATCTTTTTTAAATATAATAAAAATCATGTGTGCTATCCTTAAACTCCCTTCTCCGCGTTTACTTTTCCTCCACTATATTTCTACATCTAGTACTTGTCTTGAACACTCTCGCTATTATTGGAGCAGATTCGTGGAGATGCTCCAAGCTTATAGCAATTGAACGCACAGATCCTGAACCTTGAACCAATTATTTCCTCACTAACCAATCATTTTATTTCCTCCTTCTCCTACATGCCAATAGAAATTCCAGCTCACAGACAGCCCAACCTAAGTCTTCACCAACCCAAGTACTGAAGTTGCTTCACTTTGTTGAAGCAATTCTGAAGGTTCCTGGAGCGACCAATCAGCTCACTCCTTTTTTCACATCGACGAATACTCGCTCTCCGATGTATAACCAGAAATATCTGCCGTGGGGGTCGTGACCTAGGAAACGCAGTTCCTCACAATTTTCTATGGAACTGGTTAGAATTATTCGGCCGAGGTAGCAATAGTAACAACTGTAGGTCCAGTCTCTTTTGCCCTTGAGAAACAAAATTTTGACCCGCCACGCTCACAACACACTTCTGTATTCCCTATGTAATCGCAAAATTATTTTTTGAGTATTAAACTCCATTATAATTATCATATAAATAAAAAAAAATTGAATAAACTAATATTAAGTGCATAATCTATATTATAAAACAGTTCCGTAACTGACTGACTCATGACTGGCATATAACCGCACAGACCAAACCGCTGGACATAAATTTTACATGTCAATTCTTCTTTTTAGCGTAGGGGTGAACTAAGAGAGATTTTTGAAAAATTCTTAAATTTTTTTAATAAATTTTCAAGCTGTTTTTATAATATTCTTTAAAGTTTGCATTTAAAATAATAATCGGAGGGTTTAAACAGTTTAGATTACGAGAAAGATCATAAATATGTCTTTAAAATGAAATGTTTTTTCGAATCTTTACCTCCATTTTATGATTTTTGGAGAATTTTTAAAGATAAATTTTTAGAATTTAATTTATTAAATGCTGATCACGTGTTTTCTTTTCTTTTCGTCATACTTTAAATTAATTTATCGTCAAGTTCATAACAACAAAATAAATTGACAAAATTTTTTTTTCCTTCTACACGATAAGAAGAATCGCCATGCAAAATTTCAGCCCTTTAGGTCCAGCGGTTTGGTCTGTGCGTTGTATATCAGTCAGTCAATTAAAATTTTAAGCTGTTTTAGTACTGTTTATAAGTTTGTATTTAAAATAATAATTTGATGGTTAAAAAATTTAGATCACGAGAAAGATCATATAAAATTCCTCTAGAATCTTTAAATCTTTTAAATCCTTAATCTTTAAAATCCTTTAAATCTTTTTCGAATCTTTACCTCCATTTTCTGATTTTTGGGGAATTTTTAAGATTATCTTTAGAATTTATTTATTAAATGCTGATCAGGTGATTTCTTTTCTTTTAAATTTGCGTCACGTGTATAACAACGAAATAGACAAAAAAAAACATTTTTTTTTCTTGCTAATGCGGCAGACGATTGCACATTATCCAAAAAAACATTAACGTGCAGTAAAAGAAATGTTCCAGAAACTGTAATATATTAACTGTACTATATTCTTAGCATGTTCTATTAGATTAGCATGTTTCTATTAGATTTAATTTGAATATTTCTTCTACAATATTTTATCTATAAAATATCCGTTACAATTTTTTTTATAAATATATTTTTTTCGTGGTTTTTTTTTTTTTAATCAATTGCATACATTGATCGTTGTATTTAATTTGAATATTACTACGTACCGAAGTACGGGTTTTCAGCTAGTTAATTTATAATTCTAGTTTTAGCAGTTGTCAACCAAATTTATTTACCAAAAAGAATAAAATGTATTTAATGAACCTATTGATGCATAAAGAAATATATTTTTTTCTTTAATTTCTCTGTGCCCTAAGTGAGATTCGTTCCCATATTCTTTAACGTGTAAATAATTAAAATGTATTAAAACTCTCTCAAATTTTCGCTGCTAACATAATACACGATGTGATTCCATTCAATATTCACAACAATTCACTCACTTAGGGCGGTATTGAATGCAAAGAATGCTAGAAATGACTTAAATTCAGCGCCTACACACAATTATCTTCGCGAAGCGAGTTTCACACGTCACTTGTTGACTTAGAAATGGGAGGGGGAGGAGTTAGCACGAATAAAGAGGCGATGCCTCTTTTGAAAGTACGGTTATTCCCTCAGGACGTTGACTGAGAATTTTAATTTTTGGTTCGCAGCTCGCCCGTAAAGGGAAACACCAGAAATAAAACATGGAACGTTGAAAACTGTTATATTAGGGGAATGAAAGAATTTTTCACTGTTTATATTAGGGGAATGAGACAATTTTTCACTGTTAATGTCATGTCAAAGTTTGAAATTTTACGGCGTAAGTCATTTTTGGATTGCTAATAAAAGGATATTGTTTTAAAAGTGATGTTATCCGTAAATCTGCAGAGGAGGTGGGTTCAAATGATTTTCTTTTTCACAGTGCGATATAAACTCTCTCAGGAGGTTCAAACTGTTTTCTTACATTATAAAACACAAAATTTGTTTTTGATTATTTAAGAAATTCAATACAGTCGAAACTCATTATAGCGAACCCGGTATATAACGAACGAAAAACTTTGGTCGATTAATTCATTAATGATCTTTTAATAGATTTTCTAATTTTATCACATCATTATGAATACACATTGCAACTACTGAGTTATACATTTTGTGAGCTCTAGCATTTTTCTTAACGGTTCGGATATAGCGAACCACCGGATTAAAACGAGCAAATCTTTGGTCCCTTGAAGTTCGTTATAACGGGGTTCGACTGTATGTAGAAATTTAATATGCACTCATTTCAGTAAGCATGCATTGATTTACGCTGAAATAATTACAGAAAATATGTAGTATGTACTAGTTCATGATTTGATATCTGTAATAATTTACATCTGCAGTAAGGTTACATCAGTAGTTTATTACAAAACATCTGTAGTAATTTAAATCTGTACATATTTCAGTAAGCATGCATCAATTTAACCTGAAATAATTACAGAAAATCTATAGTAATTACAGTTCATTATTTACATCTGTAATGAGTTAAATCAGTAGTTATTACGAAACATCTGTAGTAATTTAAATCTGTACTAATTTCAGTAAGCATGCATTAATTTACGCTGAAATAATTACAGAAAAATCTATAGTAATTACAGTTCATTATTTACATCTGTAATACGTTAAATCAGTAGTTATTACAACACATCTGTAGTAATTTAAATCTGTACTAATTTCAGTAAGCATGCATCAATTTAACCTGAAATAATTATAGAAAATCTATAGTAATTACAGGTTCATTATTTACATCTGTAATAAGTTAATCAGTAGTTATTACAAAACATCTGTAGTAATTTAAATCTGTACTAATTTCAGTAAGCATGCATTAATTTACGCTGAAATAATTACAGAAAATCTGTAATATGTACAGTTCATGATTTCCATCTGTAATAATTTCCATCTGTACTAAGTTAAATCAGTAGTTATTACAGAACATCTGTAGTAATTTAATAACTGAATTGTTTGCAGTTCATCTTAATAATATAAATCTTTATTGATTAATGCACAACCTCCAGTAGTTTAAATCAGTAAACAATTACTGTACAAATGTAGCAATTGTCATTTGCTATAATTTAAGATTTGTTTAGTAATAAAAAACTGTCTGTGGTTCATTGCTCCTAAATAGTCTACATGAAAAAAATTAGAATAATGGCCTCTTCTCTGGATTCTACTAATTTCGTTCATAATTTATTTTCGGTTTTCTGTTGCTTAGTTTTGGCATCATTTAGCCTCAAGTCAGCGAAGAGAATTACACCTTAAGGTTGTTAAGCCTTTTACTTCATCAGAAGTTACATTTCATCAATAAGATTGTATAAACTAGTTTACTACGAATCACCCTATAACAAAAATTAAAGAAAATTATATTGCAGCAGACATACTGAACGTACATCCTATGCATGAACTGTGTTACTACAGATGTCTCTTATTTTGTAGGTGTTAATTTATGACCTATTGAACCACAAAAATTTTTTATGACTAAACCATACTGTAATTTTTGCTAATGTCTATGACTACATTTGTTGTACAATAAATGCTACAGATTTCAGCTACTTGCAGTTGTATATTGACACCATAAAGATTTCTATTATTAAAATGTTACTGTAATCAATTCAGATTTAAATCTCCAAAAATATACTGTAATCACTACAAACTTAAACTACTGCAGAATTCCTCAATCACTACTAATTGAACGTACTGCAGATGAAATTTATTATAGATGTAAATCATGAACTGTAATTTCTGTAGATTTTCTGCAATTACTTCAGCTATAATACATGCTTAATGACATTAGTACATATTTAAATTATTACCTATTAAATTCTTAAATTTCAAACACAAATTTTGCGTTTTTATATATTAAAAAAAAATATTCACTTGTTTACATAAAGAAAACCGATATATAAAGTTATTCGACTCTAAAGATAAATAGGTATGATACTTTCTCTCTCAACCGTATTGAATCCATCGACAGCGGTTACGCATTTTTGAACAAGGATGCCTCAAATGTATACTTTTGAAATGTATTATTTCCGACCGTATTTGAAAAAAAAAAAAAAAACAAGTCTTCGTCTAAAAAGTGGGTAACATCACAAAGACGCTTGAGAAAATTGCTTTTCCTTCATGTTGCTTCTAAACACCATATAACCTACCACATGATCCCAGAGGTAACTTTAAATGCCCATGATAAGTCAATATGTATTCAAAAACTGTTCATCCTGAAGGGACACGAAATAAAACTCTTATGTAAAGGGTCTTTCTTTAGGGCAATAATAGTGCTTACTTCAGTGCTTGCTTTGGGAGTATGGGACACAAAATTCTTAACACATGATAAGCGGGAATTTTGCCCGTCCTAAGCTAGGTGCTTGGGGCTTTTATTGGCTATTTCGGGAACCCGAAACACCATGAAAAAATTTAATAAATTTGGTTTTATTTATACTCTTTATACTCAAAACCTCCGATGGCGAACTTCAAATGTTATGTGAATTTTAGTGGTGTGTAGTGTGTTCCAGGAAATCCCCAAAAATAAACCCACAGCATGAAGGAAATAATTTTAAGAGGAAAATAACTTTTTATAAACTATGTTTTTAAATTTTATGTTGAATCATATAAACTTGACAATTCCTATGTATTAATAAATACTTTTTAAAATTTTTTTTGAGGAATTATCCCCCAACTTGAAAAAAAAAAGAAGTTAATTTGAAGTGAACATGCGTTTAAGTTTTCGTTCCCGAACCGGCCGATAGATGGCTGCAGCAGTCTACAAAACAAAATTAACTGAAAATGAATTCAAATCCTGCTTAAGATGGCTAAAGTATTAAAATAAGGCATTGTTATCGTGTTCTGAGCTATTCTAAAACTTTCAAATGTCTAGCTAGTCGGGAAGTTAGTTAAAAATCGATTGCAATATTTATACTGGACAAACACACACACACAAGAAAACTAGTTAATAACAACATGATAAAATACGCAGTGCTAATGTGCTTCTCAGGGAATTAGAAACGGTTTAAAAAAATTTCTACTCCTATTATGCTTCAAGTATAAGAGCAAAACGGAATATTTCTTTTAACACACATTATACGCTTTCGAAAACTAGGACTGGAAGGTACAATATTATGTCAAGAGTGCATTTGACGCTAAAAGTTTGTAATGCAAGATACTTCTCCAAGCTTAATAATTGAATAATGCAGATGAATTTATCTGTGCTGAGAGGCGACGAGGTTAAAGTATACTTGAAGCTATGAGAGCTTACGGAAGTGGGCTCTTAAATTTAAGCTAAATTTTGTTTTAAAAGGAGAGGAAATCTTTATGAACCAATTCATTTTTAAAAGTTTGATAATTAGAACATAAACTCAACAATTTCAGTTTTCGAAATATAATATAATTCTTGTGAAATGATTACTGCCTTTGGATGGAAAAAGAAGACTTTAAAGTCTCTAAAATGAATGAGTTTATCACTGCACATCAAAATTAAAAAATTTTTGCTTCCAATACTTGATGAATGGTTTTCCACACGGTAACGAAATAACTAAAGCTATTTATGTACTTCCAGCTTGACGTTTTTTTATAATGAATTAGATAATTCTGCTGTAAAATGTATCGCCATTTTTCGTGTTTTTAAGTAGAAAATCATAGAAATTAACAATTTGTAGTCATTTAATTATATTCTAGTACAGTGTGCGAATAATAGCATATATTATAACTATCATTATGCATTGAATCATAAAATTAATAATAGTTATAATCAGGGCCGTAACTAGGCAGGTGCAACAGGGGCACCCTACCAGGGCCCACTGCGAAGGGGGCCCAAAATGCTGTATTTGTTTTATTATTTTCCCAAAACTAATTAATTAAGGGGCCAAAATGTAAATTCCCAGGGCACAGGAATTGCTAATTGCGGCCCTGGTTATAATAATAAAATACCATTATTATATAGTGTATAATAATAGTTATTAATGATATATAGTATTATAACTATTGAAATGGAGATACATTTTACAGCATAATTATCTAATTCATTATAATAAAAAGGCAAACTGAAAGTACATATATGGTTTAGTTATTTCATAGTTACAATTATTGTATAGTGTATAATAATAGTTATGAGCTCGACGTGGGAGTGCGGTAACGTGCTGGCATTCGGTGCTGAGGGTGCCCGGATCGAATCCCGGCGTGCGCCGTCAAATACCTCCGTGTCTAGGCCGGATATGGGCTCGTTAAATCGGTAGACCGGAAAATAACGCTATGAAGGTCAGAGAGAGTGTGAGAGGGTACGATCCCCCCAAAAAGGAACCGCCTGGGAGTGTTCAGATCGAAATTTAGGTGGCAAACTAGCTAAGATGGGACTCTAACCCTTGTGGTGCTATTTAAAACCAGAGTCGCACACTTCAGCCCGTACCCTATATACAGAAGTCGTTCGCACTTTATGGAACGATTTTATAATTTGTTTTTGGCGTTTGCATTTTAAGATAAAAATTGGCAACTTCAGAATAATCGTTTGCTATTGTTTTGCTCTGATTGGAATGTAAAAATAAAAGATTTATTTTGAAAAATTGCACCTAAAATTGATAGAGGGCTCGAAGGTTACGTAACTGCACTTTCCGGGGAGAAATATTCGTATCAACAAATTCTAAAGCGGGTGTAAAATTGCGGTTATGGCATTTCAAAAATAGGTATTTATATATATTAAATTTGAAAGGGAAAAAAAGTCTAACTGAAAGTAAAAATGAAAACATGACCACTAAACCTCATCCTAAGACTGTTCGAACGCAGGTAAATATCAAGAAAGTGACTCTCTGATCCTAAAGAAAATACGCAAACTCAAATATCCATTGCACCAAAACCAGGAATGTCTTCTGGCACTGTAAGTAAAATCATTCATAAAGATTGAAGTTAAAAAGTTGTTTAAACCTAAAGTTCGTCTGCTTTTTGCCAAAGCATATTGCTGAAAGAAAACTAATTGTAGGAAATTATATGAAAACACCTAGCTACTGAAAAATGAAAATTTGTGGTAACACTTGATGAGGCATGGGTGTATTTACGTGACTGTAATAAAAAATGATCAATTTTTCTATTGCTCAACTGACAGGAATGACCGTATGAAATGGCTACGTCAGTGTACAGAAAAGTTCTCAAAGGAGTTCATGATAGTAGCAGGATTTTGTTACAACGGCAAATTAAGAATAAAAAAATTCTCAAGTAAAGCCAAAGTAATTCACTCTACTATCAGCAGAATATTTAGCAACCAATTTTTGAAGAAGAGATTCCAGCCTTAAATGGAAAGGACATTGATAAAGTCAAGCTTCTTATGGACAAAGCCCCTAGTCACACGTCTAAATCAACTGCCACTTATTTAGCAAAGAAAGAATCAGAAACAGGAATAAAATGTATCCCATTTAATGAAATACCTGTAAAATTGCCTGACTCTTCTCCAATTGACTTTTGCGATTTCGGTTTTTTTAGACGAGCCTTAGGAAAACGGCATCTTAGAACACTTAACGGACATTGGAAAACGGTCTAAGAGGAATGGGGTAAAACTGACATAACAGTACGAAGCAAAAATTCACTTTCATGGAAAATTCGAGCTAGAGCTACTATTGTGAAGAATCATGGCTATCAGATAGATGCAAATCTCTACATAAATACGGCATTTATACATAAAACTTAACTATCAAAATTGTTTCCATAAGTGCGAACGACCTTCTTTGTAGACCTGATCTGGAACTTCCAGCCAGGGGACTTAACCTTTTCCTTACGGGGTGGGATAGCATGTATCCCAAGAATACAGACCCAAGAATGAATATATATATATATATATATATATATATATATATATATATATATATATATATATATATATGTATATATATATATATGTATATATATATATATGTATATATATATATATGTATATATATATATATGTATATATATATATGTATATATATATATGTATATATATATATATGTATATATATATGTATATATATATTGTATATATATATATAGATGTATATATATATATTGGTCGCTCTAACAAAGGTGGTATGAAATTTCCCATTCTAAAGGGTGAATCAGAAAAATGGGCCCCGTAAGCTAAAGGTTAAATAAATATTTTCTTTTCAATTTTATTGATTCTCACAATTTTCTTTTATAAATAGTATATTGCGTCATCTTTCTAATAACAAATCAAAATAATTAAGGTAATCAAAATCCTTAACTATAAAGGAAACTCTGACATCTTCTGAACTAAATTAGAAAATTCTAGGAACGTCTCATCGTACTCGTGAATAAATGTTTGAAATGTGTTGGATAAATACATCTGTGTAAACTTTTCGCAACACGCTGGATGTTTGAATAGCAGTGACACGTCTAAAGGGCGAATATTTATATTTTATCACGGTACAAATTAATCAGTCTTGTGTAAACCGTATTTTTAATAAAGAACTTAATTTTCTATTCAACCGTATTTCGTGTATTGATTATTTGTCTATACACTCCTGCATCAAATGGAAATGATGTAATTGAAGTATTAAAATGCTAGCACGTAGCGAAAATAGTTTTATTATCTTATCGGAACTAGAAAGCTTTGACACGGCCGAAGATACTAATTAATTTTCTTAATGTTTGAATAAATATATGCTATCTAAAATTCAACTATTGTATAATACTGAACACTTTTTATGCTAATAATGGATCTTATTCTGAATATTTTTTATTACAACATAGCGATTAATTAATCATGCGTAAACCAATATTTAAGTTTACCAAGTACTTAATTAACTATTCAACTATCTATTAAATTCCAATTTTGTATGTTTATATATTCCTGTAACGAATGAAAACAGTTTAATTAAATATTCAGAATACTTAACCGTGAAAAAGAACTTCCTTATTTTATATAAACTACAACACTCCGACCTATCAGAGACTGGTTTATTAATTTTCGACATACATAGCTGCGATTTGTATTAAACTTCCTCAGCACGTTGGGCATTTTTATTTTATGTCAATAACGTCTAAAATCAGGGGTAAATTTTTACATCTCAACCTAATTATTCCCGAGTAAACTAACTTCCCTGCAAACAGTTTTAATTAACTATGCAGATTTAAATTCATACAAATATCTGCTTTAAAAAGGACCATGAAATTTCAACAGTTTCAAAAGCGTCAAGCATACACTTAATTGCATTAAAAATTCAGCATATAAAACATTTATTTTCAAAGGAAAGGTTGCCGAGCAAATGCTTATTTTAGGGCAGGCATTATCGTTTCACAGAAACGTGAAAACAGCGTGGAAAGCCTACCTCTAAAGTAACTGGATGGACTTTTCAATATTTGCATTAGATTTCCGAAATTGGAAATCGTTGTGGGGAGAAAAATTAATTAAATTTCATGTTTGTGTGTCTTTATCTCCGGATGCTCTTTGTTAATTTTTTTAAAGATATGATTGTGAATAGTTTATTGGGATGATTATTTTGAGTTTAATAGTTCACATGTAGATGGATATAATTTAAATTTTTGAATTACGTGCCTCAGTTTAATCAAAGTTTTTTTTTAAACATTAAACTACTTAAAATTTTAAGAAGCGTATAAAAATAATTCTTAGTGAACACTGAAAAGAAATTTACTCTAATGCTACAACGGAAATGTAAATATTATAAATAACACAAGGGCGTAACGTTTAGAAATCAGACATGAAATGGTTTACGAAATGAAAAAAAAAAAAAAAATCAAATAAGTATATACAGCCAACATCTTGTAATCCTGGTGAAAAAAAAAACATGACCTAGGTTGTCGGGTGCAAAAAAGATGGAGGGGATATATATATATATATATATATATATATATATATGTGTGTGTGTGTGTGTGTGTGTGTGTGTAATAGCATGGGCGCGGGCAGACGAATGAAGGGCTGAGTGGCATAGTTTTAATTAATGATTAATCGCGCTTCATCTAATTGAGGTTAAATGGATGACTTGTCGCCCGGCCGTGCATCACAAATGTTTAAATCCATTCCCGCATCATCTCAACCCTCGGACACAAATCATAACACAACTTTATCAAACTACATTTTTTATTCAGTACACCGACCGATCCGTCGGTATGAATGCAGCAAGAGAAAGTACAGGAATCCCTTTCTAATTCTGAATGTCAACACTTATATAACTTCAATCCATCACGTGATTAAAGGGTGTGTCTTAATAGTTGATTGGTTTATACATGGTGTTGTTGATGTGCAGGACTGATTTAAATGTGTACTGACGCCGTGCCGCGTCCCTTTTCGATAAAAAGACAGCCATCTTAATGATATGCCTAAGGCTGTAATAAAGGAAGTTAACGCGAATGCCCAAAGGGAATCAAATAACTTAAGGGATTGAAAAAGGTGTATGTAATTTTGAATAGTAAAGTGAGGAATTAATAGTTTTTAAATGTTAAGAGTGTTGAATTAAGAAATTACTAGTTTTTTAATATTATATATATATATATATATATATATATATATATATATATATATATATATATATATATATATAATGTCACGGCCCTTCGCCGCGTACTCTTAAACCTATTAATTTACACTTAATGACAGTCGTAAACAATAGGACGGTGAAATAACTACTGCTTAACTAACATTTAACGAACGTTATTAATTGAATACCCACTTAAACCAGCTAAGTCGTCATTTTCCATCAAACTCTCAGCTCACGACAGGCGCGTCCTCATCAAACAGCTATCCTCCCTAATCTAATGATTTGTTATCCGAAAACGCGCAGCACTTTTCGCGTCCGAAAAATGCCTCGTGATGTTGTGTCATCAAATGATTTGATAGTTCAGGCACTGATAGCCTGTACCTTTGTCAACAAACATCTGAGGGTGTGGGAGTAATTAATTATCGATGACCATGAAATCTCCGCTGCGAAAAACAACCTACTTCCTGAATTGGAAAACACACTATTAATCTCTAAAAGAAAATGGCCGTTTAACTCTAATAATATATTTAAGTATAGTGTATGCTTACACACACCCCACACACACACACCACACACACACACACACACACATATATATTATATATATATATATATATATATATATATATATATATACACGCATATTAAATATTATATATTACACACACGCATTTTTCTCTCTCTCTCTTTCTTTCTTTATATATCAAGTATACGCTTTGATAATATATGCTTGATACTGTAGCGTACTGGAATTATGGGGTGTTTTTTTTCCAAGACTTCACAGCGTGCACGAATTACAGCTGTGTGTTTATCGGGCGGTTTCCCTAACAAGTGGTGAGGGCAACTGTTTGGAAAAATAGAAAATATTTTCCATTCCCGTAAAAAAGCTGTCCTAGCGATAGCTCTGCGACTTTGACACGGGAATGCGATAAAGTTTCGGCGTTAAAAAGAAATTGTCACCATATGGGTTGCCGGACACCTCTCATGAAAAACAGACTCATTTTCGTGGAATTGGGAGGGTCGCCGAAAAAGAAAATGCCACAAGATAGAGGCAGAGAGTTGGAGAATTTTGGGAGACAATGCTTATAATGCGCCCTGAGTGGACGTGTCTTTTAGGCTCCTGAGTTTTTGGGCCGAGGCCGGTTCTACCGCGTGCGTTGTAAATCGGCATGTAAATTAATTGATTATGTCGAAAGTGATTTTTAAAAAAATAATAAGTATCTCTTTACAAGTCGAGTATATTTTATACTGATTTTTAGATACTTGTTAATATTGGTAAAAAAATGACTGGTATAAAAGGCTTAGATTTATAAATTACGATAATTTACGAAAGTGATTTAATAAAAAAATTATGTCGAAATTTTTATCTCTGAAAAATGTGTAAGGTTTAATGCAGCAAGGTGCCAAATAAATATTAATTGGAAAAGGAACCTCAAAACTGACTACACGCAAAATAGTTTTTATGTAAATTGGAAAAGGAACCTCAAAATTGACTAAACGCAAATAGTTTTATTGTATACAAACTTATAAACCTAAGCCTTTTATACCAGTCATTTTTTTATCAATACTAACAAGTATATAAAAATCCCTGTGTTTCACTTAAGCTCTTTTCATTTAAACAGAGTTAAATGAAATGTTTCAATCATAGATGTATGGCTATTTTCTTATTGTTAAAAGTTTTAATTGGTTTCAGTTTTTGTGATTTACGAAAGTGTATACTTTACAATAATAATCACTTTTATATATTTCAAAAAAATTTTTCGACATAAATTTTTGATAATAATTTTATTAACCTAATGTTTAATATTTTTTGTTAAATAAATTTCATTGTTAAGTTTCTGCTTTAAAAATTGACTTCGCATTTTATTTAGGACTCTGTCTTTCTTTGTTATGGATCGAATAGTGGTGTATTGTCTCAGGGAAAGCCTCAGGGACTAGCCTTAAACTCTTACCGTGAAGCCACTATACGTATAAACAAACTGAATTTAGAGAATAATTCAGACATAAGAAATTCATGAGAAGCCTATAGGTTCAGTCCTCCGCCGATGCAACAAAACAAAAAAACCAATCAAAACGAACCATACAATATGCTAACCCATGATATACTAACCACAATAACACAAATTAAAAGGACCTACTTCCCAAGTCCATTTCTTTTCTGGCTACGTAACTTGTATAGATAAAAAGCGAATGACAAGCGAACTTGAATTACAATCTTGTCCAACAATAACTCATGAATATTGAAATCTGACTTCCCTTCGAATTCTTTGTACGCATACAGATTACATCCGATAGCAAATTCTCTACACAAAGAACCAGCCAATGTACCTAAATCTGGATTCAAAAGCATCCTGGAGATATATTTATGCCTTATTGCTTAAACACTCTAGTACTAGTCGAGTATATTTTATATATTTTATTCAATAATTGTGGTTTCATTAATAATATTTTGAGTAAAAGACCTTCATCACACTGCTTACTGGAGTGTAGCGTGGTTCTGGTATATTCTGGTATTGGCACAGACGTTGTTGCTATGACCTGTGATTGGTTTATCTTATCACGTTGCCATTGCGTTGATCTCTGACTGGTTAAAACTTTTATCACTAACGGTCGGGAAGGAATGTGAACGAAGCAGTAGTCATACTGCCGAATTAGCACACCTAAGAAATACATCTCCTAGTAACGCTGGATGAAACCTGTGTAAGGTTAAAACAGCAAGGTGCCAAATGAATATCATTTGAGAAATGAACCTCAAAACCCGTGACATGCAAAATAGTTTTTATTCTATGATGCCCGGTATAAAAGACTTATAAGACCCGGTATAAAGTCAAAAACAGTGATTTTCTGATACCTTTTTAGTATTGATAAAAAAAAAGTTTTGACTGGAATGAAAATTTGATTATGAAACAAGAAATGTAATATTGTATGCAAAATTTATAAACCTAAGCCTTTTATACCAGTCATTTTTTTATCAATACTAACAAGTATCTAAAAATCACTGTGCTTCACTTAACCCCTTTATACCGGGTATCATAGAAAATTTAATATCGTCTGTTTTCATGAATGGAACAGATACCAACATTAAAAAAATCACAAAAACTGAAACCAATTAAAACATTTAACAATAAGAAAATAGTCATACATCTATGATTGAAACATTTCATTTAACTCTGTTTAAGTTTCAATTTCCGGTAGCTTATGATCTTAAAATATTTAAAAGGCTAGACCTGAGATTCTGTGCCGGAAATAGAATTTGTAATGAGAAGTTTAATTCATATAATTTTCATTTAATATTGTTACTGATAATTCCTGTATTAGAATAATTGTTCAATTTTACTTAAAATGAACTTCTCTTCCTTGTGTACATAATTATATTTTAAATTATTGAAACACATCATAGGATTTCAAATGCATGTTTACATTGGAAATACTAATTGGGAAATGTTTGAAGTCATAATTTTGTCCGTAAATTGATTTTTAAATTAATATTAATCCATTAGCATGATTAAATAAATTTTCGCCCACAGTGTAAGGAAATTAATTATCGCATCAACATCTTTTCATTTGCAATCAGCTTTTAATTTATTTCAATGAAATTTGCAAATATATATGTTGCTTTTACAGCTTATTAAAAACGCTCTTGAAGATCATGATTAAATAATATTATTTCACATAAGTGTCGCTATAATTACTTTTTTCTAGAATCAATAAGAACCAGAAAAATAATGAATTAGATTTATGTAAAGTAAATTTATTTCTTTTAGATAAAAAATTGACCACAAATAGTTTTTATCAAGCTTTAAAAATCTGATACAGCTATGTTCGCGTTTCTAAAAGAAACTATGGTTTTGTAATTTTAGATGGATGTTTTAATTGAACAAACAGCAAAGCGAAATTTAAACTGAGCCCTTCTGTCATCAAAGTGGTCTAAACCTACTAACGAATGTACTATGAAATATCTGATTAAAAATATTCAATACAAAGCCTAGTTTTTACGTGTCTAATTTCATTTGCATTCTGTACATTGCACACACACCATATAATAACAGTGTTTTGTTTCTGCTGTGGTGTAAACAGATATAAACGTGAAATTTTACACACTTAATACTGTATAGTATTGTGGAGAGATGCGTGGTTAAACATAAATATTCCTTATATTACAATACTTCAAATATTCTTTTACAAAATTTGCAAATATTTGAAGAAATTTAAATTAATCAGTAACCACTAAAAAGTTTTTGATTCCTATTTATGTGCATACCCTGCAAATCGATGCCAAATTTGCACTATTTTGTTTAGATATACTTAAAAGTTGTGCTAAATATTGGTGATTTATTTTTCCAGTTAATTTAACACAAACTTTAAACATTTTGTCAATATACGAGAGGCAAAATCCATTAGCTTTAAGTTGTCTTTCTCCTAAAAGTTTGATGGTGCTTAAGTAAACAGATGAACAGCAAAAATTCTTTTCCTCTGTAACTCCAAGTTAAAAGATTCAAAGGAGTGCAGAGTTGTCAAGAGTTAATGAATATGTTAAGCAGTTTTGAGAATTCATGTGCGAAAGCATTTTGCACTTACACTTCAGAAGGGAACTGTCGTAATTTTTGCAGACAACTGCTGTGATGTATTGTATGTATCAATTTAATAAATATTAAAACACAAACAGATGCACATGTAACTAATTTACAGCAAAGACAATTGAGAATAAATAAGATACTTAAAACCATTAGTTTTTTTTCTTTTAACCCTGAAAGATTAAAGTCTATGAGAGTGTATATATTAAATTATAATTTAATTTATTAAATTAGAATTATAATTTAATTTTGTGTGTGTTTAATAAGACTAATAATTTGTAGCCATATTAAACACATGCACACGTATATATATATATATATATATATATATATATATATATATACACACTCATGGACAAAAAAATTAGCGCACCAAGAAGGAGTCGTCAAAATGAAACGAAATTTTACATTCGTAATGACTACTTTAATATAAGTAAATGATAAGAAAATCAAAGAAAAAGGATAATTTATTTCAGAGAAAAAGGCAAAAGTACGGAGGAGTTAATACTCCGTTCGACCCCCTCTAGCGCGAATGCACGATGCGATACGATCGGGTATTGAGTCATACAAGTTCTGTATGATGTCTGGAGACATTTCGTTCCATATTTGCTGTAACCTTGCCTCTAGTTCGTTCAAACTCGTGGGATGCCCAACTCGTCGTCCCAAATGATCCCAGATATGCTCGATTGGAGACAAATCTGGGGATCGGGCAGGCCAAGGAAGGGTAGTAACAGTGCGGAGATAGTCTTGTGACACCCTTGCCGTATGAGGCCGAGCATTGTCTTGTTGAAAAAATGGCTCCTGGGAGCCGTTGCATGAGTGGCAACACATGTGGTTGCAGGATTTCATGAACATACCGCTGGGCTGTCATGGTGCCACGGAACAATACTAGGGGTGACCGTGTATTGTACTCAATGGCACCCCATACCATCACACCAGCTGTGGGAGCGATGTGTAGCTGTACAGCAAAGGCAGGATTGAAGCGTTCACCACGGGCTCTCCACACACGAACACGGTTGTCATCACTGCCGAGATTGAATCTGGATTTGTCGCTAAAGACGACCTGGTTCCATTCCGCTGCAGTCCAGTTTCATCGTGCGCGGCAAAACTCCAAACGGAGGCGTCGATGGGTGGGCGTCAAGGGCAGCACACGTAATGGGCTCCGCGATACCAACTGTCCTTCAGCCAGGCGCCTTCGTATGGTTCGAGAAGACACAGAGGCCCCTAGTGAAGGTGCTACCTGTGCCTGGATGGCGGCCGATGAAGCAGTTGGCTGTACGGGTACATTTCTTACGATGTGGCGGTCTTTTCGACGAATGGTCTGTCGAGGGCGTCCTGAGCCTGGTCTTCGTGTACATGACCTCTTTCGGGTCCACTGGTCCCAACACCTCCTCACAACACAATCAGAGCGGCCTAATTGACGAGCTACTAGCCTAGCTGACCACCCAGCTTCCATCATCCCGACGATTCTCCTCCTCTCAAACTGCGACAACTGTTTATATTGTCTTCGAACACGGCGTAATGGCATGTCTATCTCAGCTCTTCCTTTGAAAATGATTCAGCACACTCAAAAAAGCTTTGGTTACCTGTTTTATACTCCACAGAGTACGTTGTTCAACGCCCTCTACCGGCTATACGTAATGCGCAATCACGCTGCATTTCTAATCATTTGCATATCTCCCCGACATGTACCTTCATTGCAAGTTTCGTTACGATCCCGCAATTATTTCTTGGTGCGCTATTTTTTTTGTCCATGAGTGTATTCACACTATCTGGCCAAAAGTATACGGACACCTCACTAAAGAAGTGGATCTGGCAGGTGATGTAATTTGATGCGTAACCAAAAACTATAAATGTGTTGGTAGTGAATTTTCAGGTGATACTCATGCGTTTGTGAGACAATGAGTAAGAAAGGAGCTTAGTTACTTTGATCGTGACATTATAGAGGGATGTCACCTTTGTGAGAAATGCATTCGGGAAATTTCGGACATTCTACAGAAGTCAAAATCCACTGGGAGTGATGTAATTGAGAAGTGGAAACGTCGAGGCTGTGAAACTGCAGAAAAACGAACTGCCAGGCCGAATTAAATTCGTGAACGCAGCCGTAGAACTCTAAAAAGGGTAGTTAAAGAAAATCGCAAGTCCTCGTGGATTGAAATCACTCAGGAGTTCCGAAGTTTATCAGGCGTTAGTGCTAGCAGCAGGACTGTTCGTCGACAGTTTAAAAACCTGGTATTCCATGGTCGTTCGGCCACTCACAAGCCGAACATCACTCCCCATAATGCGAAGCGTCGATTGAAATGATGCAAAGCTCAAATGTTCTTTGGAGTGATGAATCTCGCTTTACAATATGGCAGTCTGATGGACGCGTCTGTGTTTGGCGGATGACCGGCGAGCGCTTCTTACGTGACTGCATTGTGCCGACTGTTAAGTTTGGTGGTGGCAGGGAGCATCATGGTTTGGGTGTGTTTTTCATGGTTTGGCCTAGGTTCCTTAGTTCCTGCGATCGGAAACATGAACTCTTGGATGTATGTGGACATTCTGGACAATGCTGCTCTCCCAACTCTATGGAAATAATTTGGGGATGTCCATTTCTCTTCCAGCAGGATAACTACTCCATTCACACATCGAGACTTGCGTAGTCATGTTTTGACGAAATGGGTGTTCAAAGATTGGACTGGCCTTCTCAGAGCCCCGATCTAAATCCCACTGAACACGTTTGGGACGAATTAGAACGCAAATTAAGTAGCCAGCGAAATCGACCATCCTCACTGCCAGCACTCACTTCAGTTGTGATGGACGCCTGGAAGTCAATTCCTATGAACACCTATCAAAAACTGGTTGAAAGTCTCCTCAGACGTGTGCAGGCTGTTATCGATGTAAATAGAGGACCAACATCATAATATATGCCTCAGGACTCTCAGAGTCCGTACCACTGGGCTTCCTGATACTTTTGGCCAGATAGTATACATTATCTGGCCAAATATTTATATATATTTATATATTCATATATATGTATATTTATATATATATATATTTATATATTCAAATACACACGGGTACACACACACAGATATATATATATATATATATATATATATATATATATATATATACAAACATAAAAACTTTTATAAATACGCGCTTAGAAATGACAAGAATAAGAAAATAACTAATGGTGTCTATTTACCAAAATGCATCGCGATACAAAGTACCATGGAGTATAATCGTACATTATTTTGAGGGATTAGTTAGAAGGCGTAAGCATACAGGTAAAACCTGTCTCACTGACTTATACATGGTTATCAGTTGGCCGAACATAATAGTAAATAAAAAAAGCTTAGTGCTCCCTGGAGAGATATTTAAATTGATATCTAAATGGAAATTCAGTGTGAAACATTAAAATAACGTAGAGGAACATTGAAGACAAATCTACGAAAGACAATCCCAGCGGCGAATTTTTCAAAATAATAAACCTGAACGAATTTTGGAACTTTGTTATTTTAAAGGAGGTTGACGAAAACCGCTCCGCATGTTAGAAGTACAGAAATTTAGGTCACGTTCATCATGCACAAGAATACGAGCATTCATAGTCGACTCAAGAACTTCTGAAGTAGACTCTTGATTTGTGGGTCAGTCATATGCGTAGTGTGTTTCTAACTTTTGGGGGGCACGAATTCAATCCTCACGAATCGCATCCTCAGTCCATTGAGTGACGGATGGTCATTACAATATGAAATATTATGCTTTCATTTACAATTGAATAACAATAGAATTGATGTTTGAGTAGTATTGAAAAGTAATACAAAGAGAAAAATAAATATGATATAAATCAAATGAGAACAAAAATGTAGCATCGAATTTTTCTCATGGATCATATCATCGTTAAAAACTACGTTAAGGCTTAGGACAAAATCGGAATCTTCAGTTTCACAGTTTGAAAAAGCAGGAAAAAAACAACTTTCTTAAAAAATTTTCTACAATTTTCCGATTTTGCCTGAACTTCTATTAATGTTTTAATTCATTTCAAGTTAAGTTCGGGGAGGGGGCACGTGCCCCCACGAAGCTACGCCTAAGGGTGAGGTTGGTATTGTCTAATGAGTCGCGATTTAGTTAGCATTCAGATTCTCGTTGTGACACAATGGCAACAAGTTACCATTCCATTAACATCACGGTAAAGGACCGATTTAGGTTCGAGTGAAAAAGAAAGAACGCAATTGTATAAATTTTGGGCCATGAGATATGACATCATGTGCAGAAACAACAGGCGACCACAGGGTTCGCTCATACAAGACACGTTGTTTACAAAAGGAAATAAAATAGCAAACGATTTTCAGATTTCATTTCCTACAATTGTAACTTGCGAGGGAGGTGCTGTTTTGTCCTCTTTATTCGTGGCCAGATATGTCTCCCCCCCCCCCTATCGACACGCACATACACTTCACAAATACCCTCGTGTGTTTGTTTTACCCATACTGTTGAAGCGTCAAGAAAGAGTGCAAAATATCGAAATTTTTAAAAGTTTCTCGTCATATTTTTTTAACCCTATCTGTGTTGATTGTTGGCGCTAGAATTGTAATCGCCAAGTTACCAATACCCACGTGATCAATCTGTTAACGCCGCCTAATGGCTGAAACGATATGTTCCGTTACAGTCATTGTAATGTATCTGTCCGTGTTGCCTGGTTGTAGTGTTTGTTCTGAATGTGTGTCAGCAAAATGTGTGTAATATTATATTTGTATTTTATTACCGCATCACACATCAATATCGATATACTGACCTTATATTTCAGAGACTATTTTCTACTGGTGGCAATGCTCCAGAAAATACTTTCTTGCCTATTATCATTTTTTAGTAAATTATAAAAATTATTTTCCATAAATTACAAAAAAAAATGTGCTATTTTGAAAGAAAAACTGTAGAATTTTTTTGCATAAATCATTAACACTTCTCCTATAAACCAAATTATTTAGAGACAAACCACGAAAAACACTTTCTACAGTCGAACCCCGTTATAGCGAGCTTCAAGGGACCAAAGGCTGTGTTCGCTTTGTCCGGTGGTTCGCTATATCCGAACCATTAAGACAAATGCTAGAGTTTACAAAATGTATGACTCATTATTTACAATGTGTATTCAAAAATGATTTATTAAAAAATGATAAAATCTATTAAAAATGGTAATTCATGAATTAAATCGACTAAAATCGATTACATTAAATTGAAACAATGCTAATTAAATTACGTACGATAGGAAAACTGCGGGACCAAAATTTTCGTTTGTTATATCCGTAAGTTCGTTATATACCGGGTTCGCTATAACGGGATTCAGCTGTATAATGATGCCGTCTAAATACAGAATTTTTCTACTGGTAAAAATGTTCCAGCACATAATTTAGTGCTTTTACTCACTGCTTAGTAAATGCAGTCGAACCCCGTTATAACGAACTTGAAGGGACCAAAGGTTTTGTTCGCTTTGTCCGGTGGTTCGCTATATCCGAATCGTTAAGATAAAGAGCTATAGGTCAGTCGAACCCCTTTATAGCGAACCCGTATATAACGAACTTACGGATATAACGAACGAAAATTTTGGTCCCGCCGTTTTCCTATTGTACGTAATTTATATGTATTGTGTCAGTTTAATGTAATCGATTTTAGTCGATTTAATTGATTATCATTTTTAATAGATTTTACCATTTTTTTTACTATATCATTATTGAATACACATTGCAACTAAGGAGTTATACATTTTTTGAACTCTAGCATTTTTCTTAACGTTTCGGATATAGCGAACCACCGGACAAAGAGAGCAAAGCCATTGGTCCCTAGAAGTCCGTGATAACAGAGTTCGACTGTACGTAAAACAGACCCAATACTAATTAAATTACGTGTTAAGCTTTCATTCTTATCTCACATCTTACCTTATGACGTCATAGTTTTGCATGACGTATGAGTGTTATTTTCTTTTATGTTACTTTTCTTTCTATTAGTGGCAACCCTGACTCTAACTTGTATTTAAGGAATGCAACATGCAGTCGAGTGTGAGTCTGGTCTAGGCTGCCTAGTTATTCTTGCAACTCGATAGTGTTCGAGGTTGTAAATGAGATTATTTCATTGAGTATGTTAATAAACTTAACTTTTACTTTTAAACCTGCGTCCTTACTTTTTACACTAAAACTTTGCTAAAGTCTTCGTCTTATTAAGGGGCGGAGACTATCATTACGTACAACAGGAAAACGGAGGGACCAAAATATTCGTTCGTTATATCCGTAAGTTCGTTATATACCGTGTTCGCTATAACGGGGTTCGACCTTTATATTGATGCCGTCTAAATACAGACTTTTCTACTGGCGACAATGTTCCAGCACATAATTTAGTGCTTTTACTCACTGCTTGAGAAATAATAAATACCTTTATCAACGAGGTAGGAAAAAATATGCGATTTTGAGTTAACTGCGAATATTTTTTACTTAAACTATTTACCAAAGCACTTCGAAGCAAACCACGAAAAAGCCCTTTTTGTCGAAGAGAAAATGCATTTCCTTTGAGTCGAAATTTTATTCGGTTTAAATATTCATGACTTCTAAATAATTTAAGCTCGATCGGCAGAAATCTTTAAATTAAAAGCGCTCAAACATCATCTCTAGTTCATAATGGCTTTTTCGCAGCGCAAGTGTTGATTTAAGAAATGTCGTATGAATTTTAACGTCATGCTTCATTAATCCCCACAGCATTTTGCCCCAGGATATTGACTCGCCGTATTAATTTTGAACAAATTCTATTCGCTGTAAAAAAAAAAAAAAAATGTAAACATCAGAGCCAAATATGGATCCCTTAGATAGATTGAAACACGTTTACTCTCTTTTCGTTTAGCATATGTTTGGATTTCAGGTAGTTCAAAATTGCGATGCTTTTTTGTTGGAAAGGTAAAGGAATGTTTTTTTTTATGGGGCAGTACACCTTACGAAAAATTCAAGGAAACTAAGTTATTATAATTTTTAACAAATTAATCGATGAAAGAAATTTAATGAAAATTTCTGGACTGTTAGATGAAACATAACTTGTTGTAACAAAAATGTCATATTTATGTAAATTATTTAAATTAATTAGGAAATCAGTCCAAAATTGAGATGCTTTTTGGTTGAAAAGGTAAAGGAATCAGTTTCTTTTCCGGTGGCAGTGCAACTTGGACTGAGGAAAAATGCAAGGAAATTTACTAAGTTATTATAATTTTAAACAAATTAATCGATGAAGAAAATTATTTAATGAAAATTTCTCGACTGTTAGATCAAACATAACTTGTTGTAAAAAAAGTCATATTTATGTAAATTATTTAAATTAATTTGGAAATATTAATTAAGTAACGTGTTATTTTCATATTTCCATAATTACAATGTGTCAATGTACGCATAACTGATCTGAATTTTAATTTATTAACATTAATTTATTAACATAAATTATTAATAATAACATCAGATATGCGTGCATTGACACATCGTAATTATGAAAATAGGAAAACAGCACGTTACTTAATTAATATTTCCAAATTAATTTAAATAATTTACATAAATTTGACATTTTAGTTACAACAAGTTATGTTTCATCTAACAGTCCAGAAATTTTCATTAAATTTCCTTCATCTATTAATTTGTTAAAAATTATAATAACTTAGTCAATTTCCTTGCATTTAAATGCTTGGAAAGGCATTTTAATGCTTCTCCTCCTTGCATTTTAAACTTAGCTCATTTTAACTCATTAACATTAAACACACTTAAAATTAAAGAAAATATTTCGCTTAATATATTGATGTAGCATCTTTTCATTGCCTTCGTTTTCAATATTTATAACTAACAATTGATTAGTAAAACGTTTGAAAAAAATTTTCTCATAAAACCTTTTGTAAAATTATTATTACTTAAGAAAACTCTAAAACTTTTAATTAATTTTATGAAGAAGGTTAACATTAACGTGTGTAGAAAATTTCAAGCTTTTACCTCAAATGTTTTTTGACGTATCATAAGCGCAAAATCGGAAAATCATATTTTGAGAATCAGTCGAACCCCGTTATAGTGAACCCGGCATATAACGAACTTACGGATATAATGAACGAAAATTTTTATCCCGTCGTTTTCCTATTGAACGAAATTTAATTAATATTGTGTCAGTTTAATGTAATCGATTTTAGATGATTTAATTCATTAATTATCATTTTTAATAGATTTTATCATTTTTTAAAACATCATTATTGAATGCACATTACAACTAGTGAATACGTATATTTTGTGAACTCTAGCATTCTTCATAATGGTTCGGATATAGCGAACCACCAGACAAAGGGAACAAAACCTTTAGTCCCTTGAGGTTCGTTATAACGGGGTTTGACTGTAAATGCATTTAAAGTTGAAACTTTGCATAAAATTACCTATTTGGATAATCAGAATCATTTTAATATGTTATGATGCAATTATCATATCACAAACTGAGTGGTACCAAATTGTTCAATGTAAATCCTGGTTTGAATTTATATATAAAAAAAAAGGTTTTTCACTATTTCCAAGGTGCTATGTCCCTTTAAATCCTCTGTTTGCTATTTCCTGAACAGATTTTTTTATTAATTTTAAATTATAGATTAAAATATAAATAAATATTAATTTCTTATATATTCTTTTATAGGAAAAAATCAACATATTTATTTATTTTGTTATTTTTGCTTGCAATTGTTTGCAATTAGGTATTTCTTGATCGTTTTGCTCGACAGTATTTAAATTAATTAAATTACTTTGCCGTTTGTAACTTAGCTCCTCGTGATCCTTTTGGCTATCAGATTTTATGTAAGAAAAAAAAAAGAATTGAAAATTGTCCCCTTTCTCTGTCTATATATATAAAACAGTTCCGTAACTGACTGACTCACTGACTTACATACAACGCACAGACCAAACCACTGGACCAAAAGGACTGAAATTTTTGCATGGCGATTCTTCTTATGGTGTAGGGGTGCACTAAGAAATATTTTTGAAAAAATCTTCTTAGCTTTTTTAAAGTTAAATTTTTAAGCTGTTTTAGTAACTTTTTTAAAGTTTGCATCTAAAATAATTATTTGAGGGTTATAAAATTTATATCACGAGAAAGATCGTAAAAATTTCTTTAAAATAAAATCGTTTTCGAATATTTACCTCCATTTTCTGATTTTTGGTGAATTTTTAAAGATTAATTTTTAGAATTTAATTTATAATGCTGATCACGTGATTTCTTTTTCTGGTACTTTAAATAAATTTATCGTCACGTGATAACAACGAAATAGACAAATTTTTTTTTTTTTTTTTGCTAATTCGGTAGACGATTGAACATTATCCAAAAAAATACTACAATACAGTAAAAGATATGTTCCTCAAACTGTACTATATTCTTTAGTATGTCCTATTAGATTTAATTTGAATATTTTCTTCTACATTATTTTGTCTTAAAAATTTTTCCTTACGATATATATATATATATATATACATCAATTGTATACATTGACCGTCGTATTTATTATAAATATATACATTTATTTTTTTCGCATTAATTGCATACATTGACCATTGTATTAAATTTGAATATACTCCGTAGCGAAGTGCGGGTTTTCAGCTAGTAATATAATAAAATTGTTAATTTTATTAGTACCCTCTAACCCCATTATTATGGACCCGCTTATGCTTACCTCACACCAACAACGACAGCAACAAAAGACGGACACATTTTTCCACCTGTCTCTGTGGCTGTCATAAAAGCCTTCACACCGCTAGGAGACGGGGAGAAGAGGCAATTTATTTGCACATGCGCATAATCTTTCATTTCTATTCTGATTGGCTTCCGAGCATGGCGGCAGAGACAAATGTTAAACTTTTTCCAACTTGAAACCGCAGAGACCAGAGACAGAAACGAAGCGGGGAGTGATTTTTTTTTTTTTTTAATACGCATGCGCAACAACCAAGATAAGTACTGATGTAGAGAAAAATCGTTCATTATTCATTGTCGTTTGCAATTCTTGCCAATGTAAACAAAAAATAATTAATCTGCACTGATGAGCGTAATTAATCCCCTTTGTAAAAATTTGAAGACCAACTTTTCAAAATTTTATGGCATTTCATGCATAACTTTTTACTGCAGGTTATTTTGCCTAAAGAGAAACGATGAAAAATCATTTTGAGAAAAATGTACTTCCGGTTATGAAATCTTTGATCATCATCATAATTGGCAGGACAGCCCCACGTGGGCCTTGTCCTTCTCTAGAAATTTTCCCCAGACTACCCTCTCACCAGCCTTGGACTCCAGTTCTTAATCTTCTTGGAACTAAAGACTAAATCCAGGCAGTTCCTCCATCTCTTTTTTAGTCTTTCTCTTTGTCTTTCACAGAAGGGGACTGCAGTAAAAACTTTCAATGGTGCACTCTCTGAATCCATTCTCAAAAGGTTGCATGCCCATCTCATTCTGTTTAAGGGGGTGCAGGACACAAAATTGTTCGAATTTTCGAAAAAAATTTTATTGCATTAAAACTTTTTGTGTTCTTTTGCGCTTAAAATGATGTTTAAATAATGTTTCTATCTTAATTAGAACAGGATAATTTTTTTTTTTTACAACATCCTAATAGTAGCCAATCGTTCTTTAAACCTGCAAGTGCATTTTTTCTGCATGATGGGTTTTTTCCCCATTTCTCGTCTTTAAATTGTTATAAGTCAAGAACCGTTAAAGATAAATGGTTGAAACTTGTAACATTTCTTTTTCAACTATTTTACTTTAATTTTAATTCAGCAATTTTTTTTAAAATATTTACTTTTGAAAATATGATTTTAAAAAATTTAGTTACATAATTTTTTTTTGTAATTTTTCATCTAAATATTTTTAATTTTTTTAAAAATTAATATTTTAAAAAATGGCGGAACAAAATTAAAATTTATATATTTCTGTTTAATTAAATGAAAAAATTTTCAAATTCGACAAATAATATTTCGAGTTATAACGATTTTAAATTACCCCACTTATATTAAAAATTTTAAATTTAAAAATTTTTTTAAAACTTTTTGAGAAGTTTTATAATGTGATTTTGTTTACAAATTATGTTGTCAACCATCACAAAAATATTCAAAATTTTAACTCAATAAAAAATAAATAATTCTTTTTTTAAATGTGTCCCGGACTCCCTTAATTTCACAAATTTCACTACGTCTTCATTTTTAAACAGTTTGTATAGTTCAAAATTGTGTCTCCTTCGTCAAATGCCATTATCAAAGACACCACCCAAGATAGCCCTCAAAACTCCTTTCTAGGGCTATATTAAATAGGGGACATGCAAGAGCATCTCCCTGACTAACACCCTTAAAAAATCTCAAAGGGCCTGGATAATTCTCCTTGAATACATACCATAGAGAAGGTATCTGTAAAGGTAAGCTTCACAAGATTGATTAACTTTTTCGGTACATCAAAGTCTGACAGAGCCTTTTGTAACTCTGATTTATCTATACTGTCATATGCTACCCTAAACTCTTTGATCACTGTTGTAAAAATTGCTGTTACTCGGCTTTTTGTTAACATAGGAACGTAATTCAAACAGAATTAGAAAGACAAAAGATTAGCCTTTGATATTACTGTATAAGTGACAAGTGCAATCAGTTCCCTTTAAAAAAAAATTGAAGAGCAACTTTTCAAAATTTTAAGGCATTTCATGCATAACTTTTTACTGCAGTTTATTTGGCGTAAAGAGAAATGATGAAAGTAAAACCATTTTGAGAAAAAGGCACTTCCGGTTATGACACTCTTTGATCACTGTTGCAAACATTACTGTTACTCGGTTCTTTGTTAACATAGAAACAGAATTCAAACAGAATTCAAAAGACAAAACATTAGGCTTTCATATTACTGTATAATTGAAAAGCGTAATCAATTCCTTTTATAAAAATTTGAAGAACAACTTTTCGAAATTTAAGGCACTTCATGCATTACTTTTTGGTGCAGTTTATTTTGCGTAAAGAGAAATGATGAAAATAAAACCATTTTGATAAAAAGGTACTTCCGGTTTTGAAACTCTCGGATCACTGTTGTAAAAATTGCAGTTACTCGGCTCTTTGTTAACACAGAAACACAATTCAAACACAATTAGAAAGACAAACGATTAGGCTTTGATATTACTGTATAAGTGAAAAGCGTAGTCAATTCCCTTTATAAAAATTTGAAGAGCAACTTTTCAAAATTTAAGGCACTTCATGCATAACTTCATGCAGGTTATTTTCCGTAAAGAGAAATGATGAAAATAAAAACATTTTGAGGAAAAGGTACTTCCGGTTCTAAAACTCCTGGATCACTGCTGTAAAAATTTCTTTTACTCGGCTCTTTGTTAACTTAGAAACATAATTCAAACAGAATTAGAAAGTCAAAAAAATAGGGTTTTGATATTATTGAATAAGTGAGAAATCGATCTTTCGAACGAAAATGCTATTTCCCATCATCCTCCCAGGGCACGACACGTGACCTCGTCCAACGGCGGACAACTCTAATCTATGCTTTGTTCTTTTTCGAGCTCTGCAATTACGCGGGCGAAGCATCTCGTGACATATGTGATTCAGCCATCACGCGCTTTCGAACATTCGATGATTGCGTAAGACCGAGCGCACGCTAAGCAATTAATTATTGATGACCTCAAAGTCTTGTGAATTATCTGCTGTATTGAAAAAACAATAAAATCTCAAATAGTAAATTACCGCTTAACGCTAATTTGTCTAATTTTAACCCTAATTAAATATTGTTAATTATAAATTACATTCCTAGCATTGTATATATATATATATATATATATATAATATATATATATATATATATATATATATATATATATATATATATATATATATATATATATATATATATATATATATATATATATATATAGAGAGAGAGAGAGAGAGAGAGAGAGAGAGAGCTTGAACTTGAGCTTGAGCTTTCGACTCGTTGATAAGCTGATTAAGGCGCTTTTCTCTTCTTTTCAACGAGTTTCAAGAAAATCGGAATCACGAACCGAAACTTGTAGTCATTCTCTTCAATTAACTTTAGTTCGTTTTAATAGGTACGAATGTTCAATTGCAATCTTAATAAAATAAATGAATATTATATATATATATATATATATATATATAATATACAGTGGAATCTCGATCGATCGTTTTCGGATCCATCGTTTTTCCGTATGTGTCGTTCATTTTATCCAGTCCCAACGATCATATTGCTTTGTTATGTTTCCGTATTTATCGTTTTCCCGCATTTATCGTTCATTTCAATCGGTCCCTTGAAAAACGATAGATCGAGATTCTACTGTATATATTATATATTATACTTTAATATACTAACATATACATTTATTTATCTTTTTTAGGTAAGGAAACTGATTTACCAAGTATTATTTATGATGATTGAAACTTCCAGGTATGTGAGAAATAATTTTTCTTTGTTATAATCATCAGACACGTTTCGTGAGTGTTCATCATCTGAAAGATTTCGTTCCCAATGATGTGTGCTACGTTTATACTATTTTGTTGTAAATCCAATGATGCAAAACATGCTAAATTTATTTCGGTTGGACAAAAACGGTTCTTTGCAGTAATAAGCTATTGCAGACTTACTAACTTACTAACGAAATTGTATATTAACGTTGGATTCTAAGATGAACCGATTTTCAAAAAAAATTACCCTATGCATAACAGACAGTTTAATCGATTTGTTTAGTATTAATTATATAATGTATTTAATAACAGTGGTCTCAAGGTAGCCGTGTTGTAGCGCGCTTGCTTAAGGTACTGAGGGTTCTCGGATCGAATCCCGACGCACGACATTAAATATTTCCGTGTCTAGGCCTAATATGAGCACTTTAAATCCAGAAAGTCCCTCTAGGAGGTCAGAGAGGGTGGGGGAGTGTACGATAACCCGTGGTGTCTCTCCTGAGGCTGCTCGGTCAAAATTGAGGTGTAAACTAGCTAAGACGGACTTTGACCTTTGTGGTTCTATATAAACTGGAGCCGCACACTTGAGACCAACACCTATATGGATCTGATCTGGAACTTCCAGTATAAACACTCCTACAGCATTTAATAAAAGCTTTTATTTTTTACTATCAATTTTTTTCCGCTACATAATGATTTCAAAGTAATGATACAAAGTTTTCTAAAACATGAGACGTGATATTCATTTTTTTTTTTTTGCATGGAACCTTTTCAAGACATATTAAGATTGTTGTGTATTACATTTTAAAAAAAATTGTCAAATTAAGTCCAAATTATTTGGCAAATTCATTTCCTTGCATGCTTGATTAAGGATAAAAAAAAATCTCGTTATTAATAATTTTTCGAAAAAGAAGCAATGAAGTGGCCTTTTAAGGCCAGATTTGTCTCTTTCACGCTTCAGACACTTGAATTCTTGACTTAAAATTATTAGAGACAATACTTTCGCAATGTTTTACACGTTTGAAACTTTGCGTGTATATAAATACTTTACAACATGTCGAGAAATGGCAAATTTACTTTTATTTCTGTGCGTTTCATTTCGGAATGTTTGCTTATTTTAGTAACTATAGAAAATTCATGTTTGCTTCTTTTTCCATCTTTCATATTCGGCAATTTTGCTTCGTTTTTGAATGCCAAATGTAGGCACATTTGCTACTTTTTCTGTGTATATAATGTAGATATATTCGCATAAAAATGAATATTTGCATTTTGCTAACATGTTTTGTTGACATGCACAACGGCTTTTAACAGTTACAAGGTGTGATTTCAGGGCTCCGTATCGGCGTGGGAATATATATATAAATATACATATATATATATATATATATATATATATATATATATATATATATATATACATATGTGTATATATATATATATATATATATATATGTATATATATGTGTGTGTGTGTGTGTTTGTTTGTTTGCGAGAGAGAGTAAGTAAATAAGTAATATCAAGAACGTAAACTATATTTAACTATATTAAATAGGGTTAAAATTAGGCAAATTATCGTCGAATGGTAATTTACTATTAGAAATTCTAGGGTTTTCCAATTCAGGAAGTAGGTTGTTTTTCGCAGCGGAGAGTTCATGGTCATCGATAATTAATTGCTCCCACTCGCTCAGCCTGCCGCAATCGTCGAATGTTCGAAATCACAAGAGAATGACTCACGATGCTTCGCCCGCTTTTGCATAACGCGCGAAAAGGAACAAAGCATTAGGTTAGGGAAGGTAACTTTATGCTGAGGACGCGCCTCTCTTGGGGCTGAGATTTTGATGGAAAATGGCGATTTAGCTGGACTGAGGAGGTACTCAATTAATTTTAATTAAATAAGTTTGTTAAATGTTAGTTAAGCAGTAGTTATTTCATCAACTGTTTGGTTTAACGACTGCCATTAAGTATCAATTAGTAGATAAAAGGTTACGCGGTGGAAGCACCTTGATACATATATATATATATATATATATATATATATATATATATATATATATATATATATATATATATATATATATATATATATATATATATATATATATATATATGTGCGTGTGTATGTGTGTGTGTGTGTATGTGTGCGTTTGCGTGTGCGTGTGTAAGTAAGTAAGTAATAGAATATATCTATGCAGTAAAATTAAATTTCGTAAATCTAGAACGGAACTTATATGGAGTAAAATTTACTATAGCTCTTTTAATACCTTTACTTTGTCTTCTATGTTTATGATTTAACTCATTTTGCGTTTAGGCTTTATCTACTAAGCAATGACAGGTGATTATCAGAAAGAATCTACTTATAAATGACTAAAGTTTCCCTCGTTCATAATTATTTAATCATAAAAATATTCCCACTCCTTAGATATATGTTAAACCAAAAGTGTACAGGGGAAAAGTTCTTTCTATGAAAATTAAATTGACGGTTTTTAGATATCCACATTAAACCAAAACCGAAGGAATACTCAACGCATTTCATTTTGAAATTCAACTTTCGTAACCATTGTAAAAATTGTTTTCAATAAAGGTCGAGTAGGATTAATATTATTTTTATTTTTACACTCTCATACACGCAATTACGCCAGAGTTATCTACAGCACTAACTTTTATGAGACACACAAAAATTAAAAATAACAATCGATTACCAGTTTTATCATATAGCAACAAAATTATAAATTTAAAATTTTCAGAATGTTTCAGCGAAATAAGAAATTCATGCTCCCTGTGTTCGCTTCAATAATCATAAAAAAATGCAGTAGATACTAATGATCTAATATTTCAGTGATAAATTATCCATTTAAATTTTAATCCTTATAACAATGACTTACATTATATTTCCATTATAAAACCTAAAGTTTCAATAAGGAAATTATATATAGCATTCAATATAGCAAATTTAAAATAAAAGGAAAATTGCTATCATCTATTTTATGTCATCTTTTGTATATTCAGGGATATTAAATTTCTGTTTATTCGAAATTCTTCAACTTTAATTCAGTTATTTTTCAAATTATTTGAACACGTTAATTAAGCAAATGGGTCCAAAATATAAAAAATATATATTTGTTTAATTCAGCAATATTTAATGAAAAATTAAAGAGTTTTGTAAGAGAGCATACTATATTTTGTCGAAGATTTATTTCTACAAATTCCCATTAGACATTAAAAAAATTGTTGAATTTCTCGATATAATAAAGCAACAAAAATTAAATTCTCAAAAGTACCTGCATGTTTGTTTTAATAAATCATGACAACAGATTGCAATTATCTCAAAATTAAAGTCATATTTGCTTTTCTTTTCGATCTGAGTAAATTACCGTTTAGGAAATATCTAATCCAAATGCGGAAATTTTAATTAATTTTACGGTAACTTTACTGAGTAATGACATAAAGTGAATTTAATCATCCAATTGTTATATAGCATTTTTAAAATCAGTCTTTATCGGAAATAATTCGGAAGAATTTTAAAAAATCAATGCTCATTAAAGTATTTGCCATAAACATATTTTGTCCTCTTTAAGATTATTTTAATAAAATAAATTATTGCGATTAGCATATTATAGATGTGCATAACATTCCTTTCAGGGCCCGGAAGTAGTCTTGTGGTAGCGGGTCGGCATTTGATGCTGAGCGTGTTCAGATAAAATCCTGACAAGCCCCATTAAATACCTTCGTGTCTAGGCTGGATAAAAGGCACGCTAAATCCATAGACCGGAAAGTCCCTCTACAAGGTCAGACAGGGTGGGAGAGGGTACGATCCCCCACTCACCTCTGAGGATGCTCGGTCAAAATTGAGGTGGCTAAATCTGGCTCCGATCCTTCTGGTGCCATTATAAACAGGAGTTGCACCCATCGGCACGCTAGCCTATATGGACTTGCAAGGAGAATTCCTACAAGGGGGGAGGGGGCACTAGAAACTACAACAAAAATATTTGTGTAAGGTCCTCACGTAACTCAATGTTAAAATTTGTTTCTCTACAATGAAGCTTTATCGCTGAACTTTGTAAAGAGTCAATACATTATATGTCAATATCTGAATATAAACTGGTAATCTAAAATAGTAAATGCAAATAAGGTAAAATATAAACAATACAAACAAACAAAAATTAAAATTCAAGCATAGACTGCTAAATCACTTTAACATAAAACATATCCTGCAAAGAAAACATAAAACATTTTCAATAGAGGATAGCGCAGAAACTTCATATCCCCATAATGTAAAAAACAAATAAATAATCCAACAGATATAGATAAAAATAATACGAATAAAGACAAAAAACAAACAGAAATCAAGCACTCTGGCCATCCACGCACCAACGGCAAGATTCTGTATAAGTGCCGGAACTGAACCATAAAACAACATACAGGTAACCGACAGGTCTCGTCATCAGGGAGCCTAACCATATCAGTTACCTGAAGAGGAACTTTCGGAATTGGATGCAGGTAAGCCCAAAAGACATCCCAAGGCCCCGAGTCCCCCAATGAAGCAATAAGTCAAAAGGAAAATGAAAAGACAAACACAACTTACAGTATGGGCTCAACGCACCGTACATGAAAGCACACAAATAAACCTATTGCAAAGTAAAAGATGCATACACACCCCAATTCCGTAAGTGACGGTTATGGCGAAACACCAGCCAATTCTATCCTAAAAGTTACGTCATTGTAACATTACTATAGCGCCACCCCCTATTACAGCTTAACCAAATGAAAACATAAATACTATTCTAAACATCTTGAGCTACGCTAGCCTATATGGATTTGCAAGGAGAATTCCTGCATGGGGGTAGGGGGCACTAGACACTACAACAAAAATATTTGTGTAAAGTCCTCACGTAACTCAATGTTAAAATTTCTTTCTCTACAATGAAGCTTTATCGCTGAACTTTGTAAAGAGTCAATACATTTTATGTCAATATCCGAATATAAACTGGTAATCTCAAATAGTAAATGCAAATAAAATATTTTAGCTGTGTAAAGTCTGATATATACAGGAGACTTTTATAATATACAGTTTTATTTCCTATTTTGTATAATGTGGACTTACTTTGATGAAGGATTCTAAACTTCAACTATCCCTTTCAAATAGAGGGTTGAAAAATAATAGTTTGTATTTCACATTGGAATGCAGAATTTCCAGTGTTTGGACAAGAATGCTATAGAACGTTAGAACAAAATCATAAGTTCTTGCGATTATATACCTGGAAGTATAGTAGCGCTGCTATTTGATGCTAGTTGACATTCTAAAGTTATACCTGTAGTGAGCAAATTAATTCTAGATGAAACAATTTCTGAAAAAACACTGAAGTGGAGGTAAAAATTCGTAAAAGATTTCATTTTAAAGGAATTTTGGTCATCTTGCAATATAAATTTTATAATCCTCAGATTATTATTTTAAATTTAAACTTTAAAAAATGTGACAAAAGCAGCTTAAATATTTAATTTTTTAAAAATCTAAAAAATTTTTCAAATATCTTTCTCACTGCACCCCTACACTATAAGAAGAATCGCCATGCAAAATTTCTGCCCTTTATGTCCAGCAGTGTGATCTGTGCGTTATCTGTCAGTCAGTCAGCCACGGAACTGTTTTTTATATGCAGATATATAATAAAATATTCATTTTACTTTAATGTTATCTTCGAACCACAAGACGTCACCCAATTTTCAGTCAATTTTTTTATATCTAAAGGCGCGTGTTATGTACGAAAAATATGGTAATTCCATTTCATGAATTTTTAAAAGCGTCAAGCTGCCTGGGCAAGGTGACTGGGCAAGGTCGACTCAGCCTTTCATCCCTTCAGTGGGTCGATAAAATGAGGACCAAGCATGCTTGGGAACTAAACTCTGGGGGTCCCACGTCAGGTTGACCACCTGACTGAGACATATGCTGTATGGCACCCCAAGCCCTCGGTTACGAAAGCGGAGATGGGTACCGCCGGCCCTGGTCCACATCGGACTGTTGCGCCGTGAGTTTTTATTTCATGAATTTTCGGAAGCTGTATAAATGTAACCAAGTAAAATTTTAAAAAGTCTAAAAATTACGCCTTTGTTTTATAATTTGGCGAATATTAATTTGTTTGTATAAATGCATTTATATGAAGTATATATGAGTGATATGACTGTTATGAAAAAAATAAATATGGAAGTAAATAAAACTTTTGCAAGAATTATTGATTGTAAACTTATATATAAAGAGAGAGCGATTTTGTATGTGGAGGGTAATCTCCAGAACCACTGCACCTATTTGAAAAATTCCTTCACTCTTTGAAAGGTACATTATTCCAGATGGACATAGGCTATATATTATGTATATCTGATCAGTAGAAATAAAGTTAGGGGCTTAAACCTAACAATCTCCATTGTTACCGCTACTGTGGTCTACCGCTTTT
>OU015503.1:68934779-69019779 GCA_907164885.2 Dolomedes plantarius | reverse complement strand
ATCGACATATTTTTTTTTATTATTACTTTCGTTCAATTGAAAAAATTGTGTACATATCGTAATTAATCATTGGTACTCTATTAATAACACTAATGCTTTATTTGTTGCCAAATCAAGTAAACGAGTAGATTTTTTTCTTACCCATAAAAACCCATCTGAACACTTGCAGACTTCATTATAAAGACAATTCGTTACATGGAAGTTAATTTACTTTGTAGATGGTTATTCTTTGCTAATAATAAGGTATCATTGAAGTTAAATCAAACATGCTGTAATATATTTCGAGGAAATTTATTTGGATCGTTTTAAAAATTATTCACTAGGGTATAGATAAAATTGTATAAACTAGTATTGATTTAAAGAAAAATTGACTGGTAATAAAAGGCTTAGGTCTATCAGCTCTGAATAGAAAATTACATTTTCTTGTACAAAAATCTCAAGTCGAAATTATGGTTCTGCGATTGGTACAAATGCCAGAAATCAAGTTATGTCTTTTTGATTGCTTGGTGTAAATTTTACGCAAATTTTTCTACTTGAGTCTTTTGCACAAAGAAATGTAATTTTGTATTCGTATGCAATCGTTTTGTATGCAATTTTGTATGATAGACCTAAACATTTTATAGCAGTCAAAAGACATTTTTTTATCAGTACTAACAAATATCGAAAAATCCCTGTTTTTGACTTAGGCCCTTTAACCCTTTGAGGGGGCCGTTTGCACAGTGCAAACACCTAAATCTAGTCTTTTTTCCCCTTGAATTCAATGTGTTCCAGTTAAATGAGCAGACAAATGGTTTGTACTGCCATCTGTTATCAGTTTAATGAAGTAAACACATTTTACAACCATAAATTTTAGGGAGAGCTATAATTGAAGTCAATTGAGGGAAGGAAGTTTAGGGTTAAGCAACACAGTTTTTTAGATTTTAGCTTTAATAACATAATTCCATATAATAAAATTTTTATCCGCTACACCCAATGAGTCGCGCACCACTGTTCAGGGCCTATTTATAGCATGGGTAAATCGGGACTTTGCCCAGGGCCCACTGATGCTAGGGGGCCCCAAAACCCCCTTGGTGTAGGCACCTAGTACATCTAATAGTATGTATAGCCCATGGATAGTTCTTCTATATATATATAAAAGAGCTTGTCTGTTTGTTTGTCCGCTATAGAATCATATACTGTTTCACCCACCGGGATCAAATTCGGCACAGTTAATGTTTAGGACCCGAGAAACTTAAAATGGGTGAAAACGAAATTAGGGGCTCAATTAGTTTTTTTTTAAATTAATGTTTTAATGATTTTTGTGACCCTAAGCGCACCTCTTAAATGTGGATACAGCCCCTTTACCACAACCAGTCTAATTCGATACGCGGGGGAAAAGAGGTTTGTTCGGAGGGGTGGTTTGAGAGTTTGTCTGGGGGTGACAGGAGGGGTGGGGAGGGCGAAGTGTTTATTTTGCGGGAGGGGTGCAGCCCAGTATTTTTTTGATGGAATGCATGAAAATTTTATATCTATATATCTACCCGGGCAAAGCCGGGCAATAATGCTAATATTTTTATAAATGTTCGTAAGGGGGGGCCCCCAAATAGCATCTGCCCAGGGGCCCCCAGCGTTCATAATCGGGCCCTGCCACTGTTCTAAAGTTTCAATTGTAGTCTGCAAATTAATTCTAGATGAAACAATTATTGATTAAACATTTGAACGAAAGGTACCAATTTATATTAGGAAAAAATTCATTCTTTCTTTCTGATAATTCTGCGATTCTCTCTAAAAGATTCACTTGGCATTCATTTATTTTATCCAACTAGTAAAAAAAAATGGTTCTGATTGAATATGTTATTTTTTTTTTAAAAGCCTCCTTAAAAAACTTAACACATTTGTGAAAACTTTTCTTTATAATCGAAAATAAACGTGTCGAAATTCTTTTATTTTATTTATTTTTTGGTGTTTTTTTCGTGAGATTAGAGTAACACAGAGCCGACGGTTTAATATCTTTTGACACACGGACGATTCAAATTATTTTCCAATTAAAGGTACCCACATACACTAAGCGACAGATAATTCTGAAGTTTATAATCTTAAAAACCGACTGTCTCTAACATTAATTTTTTAAATGCAAGATTGAAATAAAAAGAACACCATTTAAAATTGAAATTTATTAGTTTTCAGGAAGTTGGAAGCATAAAATTCCGAAAGGTAAATTATGGCATAGAGTAATCAATACCTCGACTGAGAAAGTTTCATTAACATTTAATCTTTTACGTCTTTTTCGAGTTGTTGCCAATCATGAAAGAAAAGATTCCCTTTTATGTTCGAACTAGACACATAAAACAGTATAACAAAATGTTTTACTCTTGATTTTCTTCCCTTTACGTGACCTTTCAACAAATGAAATGATGGAAAGTGAACACTAAAATGAGAATAAATTCCTGGTATAAAATATTTATTCTGTGGTAATTTCCGAAGTTACTTCTATATTCTTTTCATAAAACGTTCCACCCTTATGTTGAAGATAAATTTTACATTCATTAAAATTACTATGGAAATTAAAGCTTAAATTTATTATTAAATAGAAATCACTAATTTTGTTGTAAGAAATGTTGTTTTTTCTAATGCTTCCTGGCTTAAAATTCCAAAGCAGGTCCATATAGGCTTAGGGCTAAAATATGCGGTTCAGGTTACATATAGCATTACAAGGGTCCATGTTAGCTAGTTGCCACTTAAATATTGACCGAGCCAGGGGCGACATCTGGGGGATCGTACAATCTCCCACCCTCTCTGACCTCATAGAGGGCCAATAGCGGTTTTTGGACCCGGTGACTAAATAACTCTCTTCATCTCTCAATCACTGAATCACTGACTAACTCCACTGGCGTTCGGCAACTATATACTCCATTTTTATGTTATTGAAGCTGGCCTATTTCTGATATTTCAATACTTGCTGAGCACATATATACTGATGCATGTATCTTACTAACTGGAGGTAAAATCATTCGACCGAGCAGAAATGTATTTGAAGAGCAGAGTTCCTGGGTCTATTGACTTTAACTCCTGTCGCAAGATTATTATAATCAATGTGAACGTGCTCAGTAGAAAAAATTATTAAGATAAATTAAGTATAAAGTTACAAGTTACATTAAACTAAAAATTAAGTTTAAATCCTTCCGAATAGAAGGGTAAGATAAATTTAGCATTTTTAAAAAACATTAAGATTAAAAAGTAGAATTAAGAAAAAAAAAGTTAAAGAGAATAAATTGAAATTAATTAACAAGTTAAGGAAAAATTGGCCCTCAGCAAACAAGATGGAAAGTTTCCATAAAAAAAAGAGAAAAAAAGGCCAATGCAGGGTCATACAATTTGTAACGAGATGATTGCAGAGTTCTGCGGGGGGAAACTGAAAATATCAAGATAGGGAAATTTTGAAGATGCAACACCACCTGGGACAGAACTCACAACGTAGGGAATACCAGGTCAGCGCGATAGCACTGCTCTACGGCAGCACACTAGCAGGTGAGCAAGATGGAATGTGTATCGGGGTATGAGAATTAATGTTAGCTCCTAAGGAGACACGCCCTAGGGCGTTTACGGTTAGCAGGAAGTGAATAGTAATAATCAGGGAACTCGGGAATTATTTTGTTACGAATGATGATCAAGAAGGCTATCATAAAACTTCTTAGAAATCTTATGTGCCTGTTGGGAAAGTTTAGAAATGCCGAAGTATCTCCTAATCGTAATGTTCGACATATAACGAAAAGCTCGCCGAACGAAATCTGAGATATGGATTCGCCTGAGAGTTTTATTCTGGAGAATTTTTAATTTCTTAATATGTGTCTGTGCGGCGGAAAACCACACAGTTCCAGCATACAGAGCAATGGGTAAAATACACTGTTTATGCAATAAAACCTTATTTCTCATCGAAAGATGTTGACTGAAAATTAAACTACGAAGTTGCATCGTGACAGCATTGCATTTACTAACAGTATTGGTTATATGGGGTTTCCAATTAAGTTTTCGGTCCAGCGTAACGCCAAGATACTTGACTGTGTTTTCCCATTCAAGCGGGGAGTTTTGAATATAGAGTCGTTGACGATTGCGATAGCTATTACTGAAGTAGATAGCGTGACACTTCGAGGGATTGATTTTAATTTTCCAGCGCGTAAACCAATGCTCTAAAGTGTCTATGTGACGCCGAATTTGAATACTCAGGTAGTGTATATTATTGGAAGAGGAAAGGATAGCAGTGTCATCCTCATACATAGCAAGGAGAGTATTATCTCCCCTTGGCACATCGTTGACGAAGAGATTGAACAGAGTCGGTCCTAGGATCGAGCCTTGTAAAATTTCCGTCGTGATATAACCTGTTCCGGGACAAGTTGTTGTGTATGCGGAAGGCGAAATTTTGATTAAGAAGGTAGTTATAAATTAAGTGAATAAGACAGTCTGGCTGGCGAATTTGAATAAGTTTCGACAATGGAACTCTGAGAAACTTTATATATTCCTCGCTCCTCGGGGGAAGGACTGGGTAACGCCTTCTGTTTGTGGCTTCCCTTTGTGTCTAGCCCACCGTCTCGCGCGATCATTAGGCGTGTCCGGCCCATTATGTTGACGGCGACAGTCTGTTTCATTTCGACAAAGGCATCTTGAATTCTATATGTGCACAAGCTGCACGCTGTGTTGTATTTCTTGGAATTAACACGTGGAATGATAATCAGGATCGATAGCGCGTTTGGCATTTGATGTTGACAAGCGCCAGTCGGTTTACTCTCGGCAAAGGGAACTTGAGCCAATTATGTGCACTAGCGACGCGTTGAGAGGTCTCTTTCCGGAATTTTCAAGCACATGATTTTAGCTATTGTACAGAAGGCGTTACAGTGTACCACCTTCGAAATCAGAAAACTTAGACCTACACTTTGCCTTTGTTTTTGGCTTCTTAGCAAGGCTTACCATACAATTTCTCTATGGGATAGAGAGATTATCATCCCATGGGTTACAATGCCCTAAGCATATATTCTTAAACTGTGGTCCGCGGACCCCTGGGGGTCCACGTAGCCATTACCGATGGTCCGCGAAACGATTTTGCATTAACAATCTATACTTGAGCAAGATATTCTCGAGGAATTATCATGAGATACGTCTTTGAAACTACAATTAAACAAAAACGAAATTACAAACTTTTGAGTTATTTCTCAGATCTGATTACCCTGCACTTCATAATGAAGCCCTCCATCATTTGATTCAGTTCAGCACAACATATTTATGTATACAGGCTTTTTAGGTAGTGTTATATATATGAAATCAAAGTATAGAGACAAACTCAATGTATGTAGAAGCGGACCTCAGAATAAAACTTTACAATATAGAGCCTGACATTGCGTTTCTGGTTTCAAGAGAACCACTGCACCCATCTCAAAAAGTAAAAATCATTTACAGAAAACGTATTATAATAAGATAGATCGATTTTGACCAATATTTGACTATGAAATGTTTCTATGAGTTTAATGTATTATGATTTGTAACTTTTAAAATTATTTTTACTACTGTTTCTATTCATTTTATGTTTTTTATTCTATTCCTAATAAAAATGTTCGTCTCTATAAATGCGCAAGACCATTTATTAAAATAACCAGCGATACCTTTTCACTAATATTTATTATAACGTAGTACCTATGAGATTATTTAGCCAGAAATTAAGTCTCAAAAATGACTTAAAATGCCTAGAGTTGGGATGGGATCCGCAAAAAGAAATGTTGTTCAAGATTGGGGTCCTATGTACATAAGTTTAAGAACCCCTGCCCTAGGGGGTCAAGAAGTGTTTTCCGGGTGGTCACCACGGATTTATTCAATTGAAATAACTTATTTTTTTCCGAATCTTGCTGAAAAAAAGTGTTACTATTTATTTACCATGAAACTGAAGGGCTGTGATGTTTTCTCGGGGGAAATAATCTATGTTAGATATCTACCGCCTTTTTTTTTGGTAGTAAATGAAAATCGCTGTTATTTACTACGTGCAGTACACAAATTCTAAACGTCACTTCGTCTTTCATCAGTCTGTGCCGTCAATTTTGGCATAACACTTGTAGTTTTCCAAACGGAGTAAAATGATTATGTTTAGGTAACATTTTTTTATAATTTTATTGTTAAATAATTTTGATTAATGTGTAGGGTTCGCGTGTTGCTCAGATGCAAATTTCTGGTAGCTGCGCAGTGCAGGCCAGTCTACGTGAGTTCGGAGCAGGTGTCTGGTCTATTTAAGTGACACACGCTGAGTTGGCAAGAGCCCAAGAAGGGAGTGGAGATTTGTACGGTAGTGCGTTACGCTATTAGTAGAGATACGAAAGAGTCGAGAAAAGTTAGATTGAAGGTGATAGCGGTATTTAACTGATAGAGCACGTATTAGTATTTAGCCTAGGTGGCTGCACGAGTTCGATAGTTATTTCAGAGCCCGATGGTTACGGGTATTGTTAGTGAACGTATATTCTGCCTGAAAGGGTTCGTTACGACTTTAAAGCTCAGTTTTTTAGTACCGCAAGTTGAGGTACTGTTGTGTTATTATTTGAAGCCCCAAGTCGGTCTATGTGAGTCTACCTCTACGTAGAAAATAAAGGAATTAATTATATTTATGCCTATTACTTTATAGTGTGCCTGGACCGTTAGAGGATTCACAGGGTAAAATAGAAAGAGAACCATATAAGTGTTATTATATGTTATGTTCTGATTACTTCAGTGTACTATTATATAATCCAGGAAGTGCCATATTTTTCTTGGGGTTCTCTTCTGTTTGTCCTTTTACAGAACCTTGATAGAGAGATGAAGGTTTCTTAATTGTCTCCATTTTTTTTTTACAAATTTATTAAAATTTCATTTTTGTTAAATTAAACAATTGGGAATAAATTATGGAAAATGGATTTCCTTGTTATCTTTCAGTAAATAAAGGCATTATTTTTTAAATGAAATTATACTTGGTAGCGAGGGAGGGTTCGCAAGCTGCGAAGAAACCATAAGAAGAAAACGAATCGAAAAAGGTTGAGAAACACTACTCAGGTCAGGTAAGATGAGGTCAGGTATATTATGTTGTCGGAGTCCCAGGGTCTCGAAGACTATACCTCATGTAAGTAAATTAATGCATCAATATATATTGTAGCGTACTGGAAATATGGTTTTTTTCCGAGACCCCACAAGGACTGAAACACAGCTGCGTGTTTTTCAAAGAATGTGTTGTTCGGTTCCATCAGTTCGGAACACGTGGGGGGATTAAAAACCGTTTCCCTTACAGATGCAGCCACTAAAGATGTCATCTTGACGTTCTGCAATGTTGTAAAGTTCGGCGTCTAAAAAGACCTGTCAGCCGATAATCTGCCGGGCCCTCCACCCCTTCTGAAAAATCCAGACATTGGGGAGAGCGGCGTAGAACATCGACCCGAGCGGTTGTGTTTCTGTGAGGCTCCTGTTTTTCTTGGACCGGAATGGGCCCTGGAGCGCGCACTGTAAATCTGCACGTAAATTAAGTGAATATGTCGAAAATGTCTAATGTTTAATTTTTTTGTTAATTAGAACTCTGTCTTTCTTGCTATGGATCAATAGTTGTGAAATTTCTTCAAAATGCCTCAGAGAGTTTATCAGCCTTGTCGTGACGCCACAATATATATATATATATATATATATATATATATATATATATATATATATATATATATATATATATATATATATATATATATATATATATATATATATATATATGCATGCTTACCAAGTAATAAAAATATAAGAAATAGGCCTCATGAAGTAAAAATAATTTTAAAATAAAATAAGATTTTAAAGATTAAAAATACAGAAAATTGGAAAGAAGTACAAAAAAGTTCCCCGACGGAATTCGAACCGGGGTCAAAAGATTACGAAGCGCGTGCTCTACCGACTGGGTAATGATTCCACAATTGTTACAGGAGTAAAGTGAAAGAGATCCGTACTGAAATTATTCGAAAGTTCTTAGGGGTTGGTATAAACACTACTCAACTGCTCAGCATACAGGAAATATTGTTAGAATTTCAAAAACTAAATTTTTACTGATATTTGTCAAAGTGAAGCCATCCAGGCCACAATTTATAGAATAGTCGTTTTGTTACGAATATCGGTACACATAGATATCATTTGAAATAAAGTCAACGTGGTTTAGCAGCAAAGAAATAAATTTATAAAAAATAATATCGCAATCGATTGTTTCAAGTTAAAACGAATATATTATATTTTCACTTTAACAGTCTTTGGAACTACCAAATCCCGTTTAAAACCGTGACTGAAAGTAAATAAATCTACTGAATAAATAAATTCTTATTGTGTTATCCCCTGTTTATCTTAAGTATTTTTATTTAAAAGTTTAAAAAATTACTAATGAATTTTTACTTGATGGAGCAAATTAATCAGAACGATGGTATCTGAATCACACCCAGGATATAATATTTCTAGCTCGTAGTGCTATATAAATATCTGCTTGTCATAATTTTCCTTCCATTCTTGAATATTGTTAATTTATATTATGCTGCGAAATGAAATGACCCATTTGTCACTGTAAGTGCTTAAATGCATTACATAAATGTCTCCGTAAATCCATTCACAAATGCAGTCTTTAAGACTTAGCCTTCCATTATTATTTCGTTGGGGTAAAATGTTGTAAAAAATGCCCCTTGAGCATAAAAGGTTCGTTTATATTAAGCACCCGGGGAGTATCAATTCATGTAATTGAGCTGAGTGGTTAATCCATCATGCATTCAACTAACGAGATGAAATAATTTTGGAAGCATTACACGTTTTTAAAGATGTCAGAATGGAACTAATGCACTTTTACTAAAGAATTTGTCTAATTGTTAGAGTGGAGCGATTCGGATGGCAATTCCTAATTTCTCGAGTTAAAATATTGAAAGTGATGCGAATTTTAAAAACAAAAAGTGAAATTAAATAAAATTAATAACAATAATCTATACTTATATATAAAGAGAGAGAGCGATTTTCTACGTGGAGAGTAATCTTCAGAACCACTGTACCTATTTGAAAAATTCTTTCACTGTTTGAAAGGTACAGGATTCCAGATGGACATAGGCTATATATTATGTATATCTAATCAGTAGAAATAAAGTTAGGGGCTTAATCCTAACAATCTCCATTGTTACCGCTACTGTCCTCTACCGCTTTTTGTGCCGAAAATTTCAACGATCCTTATCGTGGTGTTATCGCGGTGGGCTTCAGTTCTGACGCTAGCGGTTCGAACCTAGCCGTTTTCCGGCACGCCTTTTTCTTTTAAAAAATTTATTTTAATTATTAACTAACATAAAATTAATTTAAGGTATTATTTAGGTTATTATTAAGGTAAAAAAATTTACAATTTATTGGCTATCAACAGCAAATTTATTGGTATAATATTTTGTTCAACCCGGACAAAGTCGGGACGGGCCGCTAGTATTAATATAAAGATGGATAATAGTAAATTACCTAAAATAATAAATAAAAATTTTAAAAATGATTTACAAATAATGTAAACACATTCCGTTAAAACAAGTAATAGTAAAATGGTAGTAAATAAATGGCAGCAGTAACTGATAAATAAAAGTAACAAAAAAAAGTGGTTTTGTAAAGTGGCTCGATACATAATAAGTTTAATATCTCATTCAAAATTCTTTCAATAGATATCTGAAATAAATTAATTTTCAGGCATTTCAAAAATAAACAGTCATCACATAATTTTGAGTATTTATTTAACAAAATTATCTCATAAATCTTAATACTTCTATTCTGGTTTTAATTGTAGGGAGAAAATAGCGCAATAACTATTATGGGGTTATCGATTATGAATTTGATATGGTTGACACAGAGATTTATGCAATGCGTTGTGTTTTTTAACAAATCATTACAGTCCATCTGATTGACATAATAATGGATGGATTTATTAAATCAGCAAAACACATAATTAATTCATTACATTACTCATTATACTTGCTATATTCAAGACCTTACTTAATCATTATACTTTTAAAAAATACATTGAACATCCATTTCTTCAATTAGATATGGTTATCTTATTTATCATATTTTATCAGTGAGTTATCATACTGAATACATATTTTTATAGTACGCCTTATCAATCGTCAATTAACTTTGGTATTACTTAATCAACCATGGATGAGAGGCAAACATGCATAACTGAATTATGGGATCAATAAAGAACTGCCACAAGTACCTTCACTGACGTTTTTCAGTCTTTATCACGGTCACACTTAATGGATGTGGCGGTGACTGCATTTCATCAAAGATCTCTTGTAAAAATCGGCATGTGTCTCGAACAAAGTCGTTCTTCAGTCGGTTGAGGGTGTAGGCTGGGTGGTCGGGCAGGCTGATGCCATTTGGGTCAGCATTCACTAAGTCCCTTGGAAGATGGCTCTCATTACTATGTCTCATGCCGTTAGGTGTCGGGAAACTTTGTCTCCTTCCACGATCGGTGCGGTCAATCTATGATTCCTCTGAGCTGGGCTATCATCAGGTCTCGCAGATCTCGTGCTTAGCTGTATGTGGGTTATCAGCTCATCTCTTCCTAGCCAACAAAATTTTTCTTATCCAAACTTTTCTTGCTTCTTTTATGTCTTTTCCTTCCGTAACTAAACTCCTCCTATTTTCTTTCGATTGGACAATTATTTCTTCTGGAAGCTTCTATCCCGTCCTACTGAAGGCGTGCCTCATAATCTCATTATAACTGCTCTTCTCGTGATTACCTTTGATCTTTTGTACCGTCATCTGCTTTCGCTTTCTTATTATCTCCGCTAAGTAATCGTTACATTCCTTGCCCATTTTGTTCATTCATTACATTCATTCGCACATCTTCCTTCGATGTTTGCTAAAACCTTGCTCCTCCATCATCATTAAAACACATCTGTAACCCCTTTTCGCGATGTGTGGTCCATCCCGTATTGATTTCAACTGCCTGCTTCTTTTGAACTTGGTTTTCCTTCGATTACCCATTTCCTCTTTTCATCAATATCTGTCTTGACCTCTTTTATGGTCTATTATGTTCTACCCTGTTTCTTTCATCTTCCGTCATCTTTTAAAGCTTTATTCATTACTTTTTATTCCATACCATGTCACTTCTTAACCGTGTCAACTTCCTACCAAAAAAATTGAAATGAAGTTAAGATGTTATATGATACAAGGAACAGTTTTAAATTAAATGTCATTATTTTTATTAAACAATAGAACATACATTCGTCTGATAAAAATTCATTTCATTTTACTGGACAATGTATATAATAATTCTTAAGAAATAGAAAGTAACATACTTTCAATGATTTAAACGATATCTGATAACACTGCAATTTTTTCAGGTTTTTCATACCAAGGTCATAGATGCTATTTCGTGCTCATGTAAAACTGCTAGGTTGTATTCGTTATAATTAATTCGTATCTTACATAATATAGCTTAACAAATAACCCCCTTGCTGAAAAAGATGACCATAACACTCCAAGCCTACATATCAACGACTAAGTAACATAAAAATTGTAGATAAATAAATTTTTCATAGGGGTGTGTTTCATAGGGGTTTTCCATCAAAATCATTTCGGGACGAAATTCCATCTTGTTATTCAAGCAAGAATGTGTTACAGATGTGGGAGTTCCGTTTTATGCTAAGGAGGATTATTTGTCGTTTTGAAACTGTCCACATCTTATTGAGGTTTCGTGCAAATAGTTTATTGAATCTGAATAGAAGTTTGGCGACGAAGAATGGGTTATAATTGTGCTGTCGAAAGCACCATCAACAGAAAGAGAAAGTGAATTCTGACAGTTTATATTTCACCGAATAGAACTGTGAAAGATATCAGATGCGTCAACAACAGACCAATAGAAAAGGAGTGACTACGTTGCTTGTGCCACGCCCACCCACATAGTATGAAATCTGTCTAGCGAAAATTTAATTCCGATACTTCAATTTAATTCTAGTCGCCCGCAGCTAAAATATTTATCTTTATATCCTTATCTCTTAGGATCGCGAAAAAAAATCTCGATAATAAACAGGAGTCTTGAATGAAAAAAGTTTAAGAAGTGCTGCACTAGAGCAAGGGCTCTGAACAAGGGTGTGGCGATTCTAGAGGTGAAAAGGAACCACTATTCTGAAAAGTGTTATGACCTGCAGTTTATGTACAATATGCAAAATTGTAATTCGATTTTACCTTAACCTGCAGCATTCAAAAAATTTAATGGAATTTTGCAGATTAAAATCAGTTCTTAAACATGCAACATTATTTTTAGTCTATTGTCAATGACTTTAGCCTGTTACGTAATTAGTTCTGAATATAAAAATAAACTAATTTTATTCTAGTTTTGAAGAGTAACAACATTTTCTTTTGCTGTTAAATTTGGAAAGTGCAACCATAAAAATAATCCAAAAAATGTGTCTGGACCAAAACAAACAAACAAAAAGAAAATTAGGTTTTCAATATTTTATGCATTCTGTTTAGAATGCCCCTTTTGAGTTAGGCAGTCTCAGAAAGAGGGGAATGGTATTCTTATCTACGATAAGTGGGTGGGTGGGGGAATGTAGCAAAACAGGTTGAGAACCATTGCATTAGAGCAGTGGTTCCCAACTGGTGATACGCAAGAGCATTTCAGGTGGTACGCAGGAGGGTGCAATAATAGTAAGTACTATGGGTTGGCTTTCTTTCCTGTACGCCCTGCAAGCGGAAGTGGCTCGCAAGCATCCCTGTCTAAGCTCTATTAAACCTGAGAAGCTCTAGTAAGATATAAGCATAAGCAACAGCAAGTTTCTCATCAAGACTCCTGATTAAAAAACAACCTTCTGTTGCGAAATTGTATATGCCATTTATGAATAACAACTATGTTTAAACGGTATTTGGTAGTTTTAAGGGTATATTGTTCGTAATACGTTTTATTCATACTTAAATACATTTTCCAAAGCTATTTATATGGGTATAGAACTTATTTGATCCCCCCCCCCCTCGAAAAGTTATAATATAACCTGTGGTACATGACGACCCTACAAAGTTCTCAGGTGGCACTCAAGTATTAAAAGGTTGGGAATCACTGCAATAGGGGATAGATGGCGTGTCCCAGAAAACGCAATTAGCCATAACTTCCTACGCTCCAATGGTCCTATGGCAATAGAGGCATCTGACATTCCTGAAGAAAGACGTGAAGAGCAGTATGGGTATATTCGGGTGTACATGTTCCATTGCACGTCGAATCCAGCTGTAATTTAGATGTGGCCTGCGATTGCTTTGTAATTTTTTTTCACGTGAAATTAAGTCAATTTCCATGATTTTAATTTTGTCAGTTTGAAGTTGTAATATTTTAAAGTGCGATACACATATGATTATATTGTTGCAAAGTCGAAAGTGGTTTAGTGGTAAATCATAGAATAATCAAAAGAAATCTGATGCACGGCTAGACATAACAAACAATTTTAATAACAATAAACAAGACGGGAAAAAGGGTTAAAAACCCTATCAAGAATACCAACATAAAGCTAAAGAAATAGGACCTATCTTCCCCTATCAAATCTAAATCTATATAGTATCTAAGTAGAGACTGTGTATAAGATAATATCTGTCGAACAGCGCCACCAAACGACACGTATGAGCGTTCAAGCACAGTAGCACTACCAAACTGAAACTTTCTCAACAGTACAACCATTTAAATCAACAGTACAACAATTTTATAATAGTTTACAATTTATAATTCTCGAAGCAAAGAGAGATATTTTTCTCCTCAATCAGATAAAACAAATCATGTCTGACACATCATGTGTTGAACAAAATACTACTTAATATTTTGATTACATCAGTTTTTAAAGAAGGATTTTTCCTGAAAAAAATAAAGAAAAAAAAGTCAAAATAAAAACATGCATGCTCAGTATCTAATTATGGAAATTGCATACTAGGTATTTTTTCTTAATTCTTAAATTATGTGTTCGAACATTTTCCCCAAAATATCTCTCCTTGAGCTTAAGCATCCTCCCTTCTCAAGAGTAAGATAAAAAAATAAGATTTATTTAGCAGCATAAAAATTCCAGAGCTTTGTTGAAACTAATTGAATATTTTTGCGCCCAGGATTTTTCCTTTAATACTTTAGTTAGAGGTGAAAAAGTTAATTTTTTTGCTGTAGTGCTTATGTTTAAAGTGCATTCACGTAAATTACGCTTTTTATAAAAATATAAGATTTACTATTTAAAAATGAAAAAAAAACATCTGTCTAAAGCTTAGAATAAAAATTGATTTACAGAAAAGAAATACCAGACTTCCTTTTGTCTTAAAAATTAATGTTTGAGTTACAAGAACAAATCTGTCAAGTTCAAATACCTTTTCACGCTTTTGTTTTCTTATTAAGTGAAAAGTTTATTTCTTAATTACTTAAATTTTACCATCCGTAATGTTTTTCTTTTTTGCCTCTCATAAAGTTCAGCTTTTCTCATATAGGAGCAAGAACTCTCTTATAACGAACAAAATGGAAACATTTTTTGCTTTTTAAATCTGCACTCGAAGTGGTTTGCTCCATGATCGAATACGTGAGAGTCTTATACAGAAAATTATACCTATTACTCTGCTGCCTGAAGAACGATTTTCTCTTGTGAAATTTAAGGCAATTTACTTTTTTATAGTCCTCCACAAATTTCCTGAGTAAAGTACTTTACACAAGTGTTTATTTTCTTGATTCCTTTCGATTTTCTTGAAAGAAATGCGAAAGTCCCGCATTCTTAGAACCATTTATTCTATTCTCAATTATATAATTCAGAGTCCAATACAGCACAAAAACAGTCACTCTTTAGTGATAAGATTTACTTAATTTTCCCGGCCGGTACAAAGTTTCCACAGTTGGAGCGAATTTGGGCATGTTAAACACTATGAGCGATTTCATTCTTGCCGTGTGCAAAAGTAACCCAGCACCTTTATTACGTTTCTTTCGAAATGTTAATCTAAATAAATGTTTGTTATTTAAGGATTTTTTTTTAATTAAACGATATAACAGTTTATAATGAAGAAATTTTGATGTAGGAAACGTCTTTCAAATTCACGAGGAGCCATATTGGAGTTCGGGTATAACACAATTAGTACAGTAACATGGGGTTACTTTGTGACTGCAGGGGTAACTTTGTGACGCAATAATTTTTTTGTATTTCGGATCTTGCGCCGCGACTGCCCTACCGGTTAGTCAAAGAACAGCGCCAACAGCTTGTCCGACATAAGGCACATCTACACACAAAAGAATCAGCTCCCCCCATCGCCTTTTGACGCATTTTGATGTCTATTAGTCCCCCTCTAACGTGGGGGAAGTATTTCGTCACTTTGATCATTCGTCTTAAAACCGCTCTCCGGGGCGCTCTGAGTGCGAATGTTCAAAGGCACGAGGTACGCCATAAAACCTCCAATCGGTGACGGGACCAATAAATCACTAATTTCCTCTACACTTCACTCTCTGTTTCGCGAATGTGTGCTCTGCAGTGATACAGAGACACGTAGTGACCAGAGTCCGATGTTTCTGCGCGTCATTTGTCTTCGCTGACCAGAGTATTGTTCAAACGTGTGGTCAAGCTATTACCTCAAACTTCGGAAACTTTGTGTGCTGAAGGCTAACACCTCATACAACCAACTACCACAGGTAATTTTTTTGGTCAACATGTTCGTTAGATTGTGGAGCAATATAACTTTTGTGTAGTGATATTTCCGATAAATATGAGAACTTAACGAAAATGTTGAAATGTGACGGGGTTACTTTGTGACACATTGACATGTCACAAAATAACCCACAAAGTCGATTCACCTCCTCCAGTCGCTCGATGTTGCGTTCCAAAATACAACTGGAGAAAAAGAAGTATTGACTATCTGGAAAAAAACTACCCGATGGAGAAGAATATGCCAAAAGACGAAATTCCTCATCTTCTCAAAGAATTGATGGCTGCCCCTGGCACCCGGTCTCTTTGATGTCAAAGATATAGATAAAGCTATCCAATACCTGTAATCTATATATATAAAACAGTTCCGTAACTGACTCATTCATTCACTATCTGACTGACTAACTGACTGAGATACAACGCACAGACCAAACCGCTGGACCTAAAGGACTGAAATTTTGCATGGCGATTCTTCTAATAGTGTAGGGGTGCACCAAGAAAGATTTTTCAAAAATTCTTCTTAGATTTTTTTAAATTAAATTTTTAAGCTGTTTTTTTAAACTTTTTTTAACGTTTGCATTTAAAATAATACATTGAAGGTTATAAAATTTATATCACGAGAAAGATCATAAAAATTCCTTCAAAATGGAGTTTTTTTTTTTAATTTTTACCTTTATTTCCTGATTTTTTGGTGAATTTGTAAAGATTAATTTTTAGAATTTAATTTATTAAATGCTGATCACGTGATTTCTTTTTCTGGTGCTTTCAATAAATTTATCGTCACGTGCGTAACAACTAAATAGACAAAAAAATAATTTTTTCTCTTTCTAATGCAGCAGACGATTGGATATTATCAAAAAAAATGCATATCCCTTACGATTTTTTTATAAATATATATATATAGATAAATATATATTTTACATCAATTGTATACATTGATCATAGCATTTATTATAAATATAAATATTTATTTTTTGGCATAAATTGCATACGTTGACACTTGTATTTAATTTGAATGTACTCCGTAGCGAAGCGCGGGTTTTCAGCTAGTAGGTATATATAATAGTTTATCAAACTTTTGGTAAGTGTTTAAGGCTGCTATGTACTAACCCCGTTCGATTCGCTCACCTCAATGTTAACCTATGGAAAAAATTTGTCCATGGATTGCCGACTTGGATTCAAAGATTTAAAAATAAAAATCGTACTCTGTCATAGAGATAAATATTTTACATTTGTGTACATTTTTCGTTTTTTTAAGAAAATGCAATTAATATTTTTAAATTTAAATTTCTCGGGAAAAATCTGGTATAGGGTGTTTTAAACGCTCATAAATACCTTCGGTGGATGAAATTTATAAAATGAATCCTGTAGCGCTTTGCAGAAAAGTTCAGGCTATCTGAAATACCAATTTTATTTCATTATCAGCATTTATGTACCTATAAATAGTTGACAAAAATATATTTTAAATAAAAAAATTGGAGGCAGCGCTTAACCCCCCTATAGAGAGAGAGCCATTACAATCCTTCATAATGTCAATCCTAAGAGGGGCGGAATTCTCTAACTGTCAACTGGACTCCTCCCACCACAAGAGTCTGCTAGAAGAGGTAAAGGGAAATGCGATTTTTTTCTTAGTACATAGCATCCTTAACCCTTTAAGGGGCGTTGTTTGCACAGTGCAAACGCCTAAATCTGGTCCTTTTTTCCCCTTGCATTCAATGTATTCCATTTAAATGAGCGGAAAATGGCTAGTATTGCCATCTGTTATCAGTTTATAGAAGTAAAACCATTCTGCAACCTTTAATTGGAAAAATTTTCAAGATATTTTAAATAAAAAATCGGGGGTGGGGGTAATCTGCTCCGTGCAATCCGTGGAGGATGAAGTTGCCCCTGAAAGGATTAACTGTCTAATTTTGTGTCAAGTAATTTTTCCTCTTGGATTTAAAGGCGAAAACAGTATATCAGTAGGCGACCAGTACATCAGTAGCGCCACCTAACGGCTCCTCTGAGGAAACAGCGCCAATTTCGGCTAGTGGCGCCTCTGAGAAATTGCAGGAAATGCGTTAAATAAATTTAGTCAATGAAAGTAACCGTCGTTTTATGCCTCAACCCCAACCGCGAGGCGTATGTTCAAACATCCTCTGCCTCTGCGACGCAGGCTACAAAATTGTCGTACCAAATGTATCTATTATACAGGAGTTTACATAGAATTATGTATAAGAGAAAATTGTTTATAATAAACAGAATATTGGTTTCCATAATTTTTGTACGAATTTATCAAAACGACTATGAAAATACATGCACTGAATGTCATTTAAAAGTAGCACAGGATAGTTTTAATGATAGCAGATAAAAAATGTCTATTGAAAAAGAAAATAAGACATGTTTCATTAGTTGTTTCTGAAAATCGCATCCAAGCAAACATTTTTTTTATGAACATGGAGATTTAGAATTAGATAAAATTAAATCCTTAAATACCAGAAATCATTTTTATGATGCAAAAAAAAAAAAATACAACAAAAAAATTAATTCAATTCTATTACGAGAGGATTGGTTCAATGCAAGTAAGAACAAAAGTAACGACAGATTTGCTTATCGCGAAATATCCCATTTCCCACATTTTTTTTAAAGTCTTTTAAGTACCAAGTTAGAAAAAAAAATCTTTTTTTGTAGTCAGCGGGAAAGCAAAAAATATTTCTAAACAGTAATTGATTTTCTTCTTAATTAGTCTATAATTATAGTTGTTTGCACTGAAAAAAAGACTACATTAAGCGTTTTCAGCACTCTTTAGAGTTAATTACCAATATTTTAAATTGGCAAGACTTGGGGAATACTCTTCGATAAGATAAAAGGAATTTTTTGTTATATTCCTAAAATTGTTGTACTTTGCGAAACAGAAATTTCATAAATTTCGAAATACACAATAATTTTTCTTTTATGTATTAAAGTCTAAAGATAACAAAACGTAGACTTGTTTTAAAAATCTATTTTAAGAAAGGAAAGGATATTTAACCATTTAGCCGCTTTGTAGAGTTCATTTTTATTAATGTTAGACACAATATCTTCCAAATATAAACAGTTTTAAAGTTATTTTCATATAAAGCTGTTTACCAAATGAAAAAATTGTACGCAAAAATTGTGTGCACAACAGAAGCGAGATTAAAAGTCAAATTAATTACAAACTATAACAGAATTTCGATTTAAGATTTTAAATATGAAACGAAGTGTTGATTAAAATCGTTGTTTTATCTTATGCTATTAAACGTCGTAAATATATTGCTATATTACCTGTTATGCAGGAAATATTGGAGAATCTGTGACGGTGATAACAGTTACAAACTACAGCACAATTTCGATTTCAGATTTTAAATATGCAACGAGGTTTTTGATTAAAATCGTTATTTTATCTTATGCTATTAAATGTCGCAAATATATTGCTATATTGCCTGTTATGCAGGAAATATTGGCGAATCTGTGACGGTGATAACAGTTACAAACTACAACATAATTTCGATTTCAGATTTTAAATATGCAACGAGGTGTTCATTAAAATCGTTATATTTCCTTATGCTATTAAACGTCGCAAATATATTGCTATATTACCTGTTATGCAGGAAATATTGGAGAATCTGTGACGGTGATAACAGTTACAAACTACAACAGAATTCCGATTTAAGATTTTAAATATGCACCGAGATGTTGTTGATTAAATTCCTTATTTTACCTTCTGCTATTAAATTTCACCAAGATATTGCTATATTGCTTGTTTTATAGGGATATTAGCGAAAAATAGGATAAAAAATAGGAAATAGGAAATAAAAATAGGAAATATTAGCGAATATTGAAAGTGATAACAATAGATAGCACGATAGTGCTAAAAATACAATGCTTCGTTTGCGGGAATTAAACATTACCTCACAATTCAAAGAACAATAAGATTAGTAATATTGCAATTTTCTTATATTTTTTTCAAGAGTTTGCCTTCACAATAGCAATTAATTATCCAGAAAAATTATAATTAGCTATCAATCTTATTTAGACAATCCTCACAATTTGTTTCTTTTAACAACATAAAATTATGACCATAAGACAATGAATATCATTAGTTTAAATTATAATTTATGAATGCTAAGTGCTACGAGATGATTTCATGAATTGAACAAAATTTTCGTCAAAAGAAAACACTTTTTAGGTATTGCATAATATAACATCAACCTCAAATCATTTAACAAATATTTCATGAATATATCTATTTAGAGGCTCATAATGCACTAATTGGATACATTATAACCCTATTTAAATTACACAGAAATTATTTTTCATATTTAAAATTTCTAAATATTAATTATCCACTAACAGAATCGGGGTTTCGAAAAAAATTAATTCACCGTGAGGGGCAATTAATTATTGTCTTACATTTCCTAAATCGTCAGGACTATTTACATTTGCATTCTTTCATTCTAATGATAAATGCATTTCGAAACTAAAAAGGCAGCTGTTCCGATCATAACACGTCTACATTAATGCATTAAATTCTGAAGAATCCGATAAATAATCATAATTAACAACTGATAGACAGAATTGAATGCGACGGAAGTCTGCAGGAACGTTCCCCTTCGTTTTCAGAAATGGGTTATTATTTTGAACTTTTATTTCTGGTGGCTAATAACAGTCAAGTGATGAACGACGACGGAACTACATCGAAGCCGATAAATTAATTGCAATTGTTCCCCCCATAATTTACGGTCATTTTGAAGTTTATTTTTCGAGCACATGTGACGTGTAATTTTGAAGTCTGTAATTAATGCGTTTGCCGAAATAAAGTTGTGATGTTTTAAACAGACTCTTAACAAATTTACTAATGCATTGTGTCTCCGTAATTTTTTTTCTTGTCAAACTGAAGTACATGTTGAATGGGAATCAGTTTTAGATTTTTTTATGTAATAATAATAAAAAAAATAACCAGTAGGTAAATAAATTTGTGAATCTAATCTAACTCTAACTTAAGGCTGCGATGTATTAACCCTATTGGATTTGCTCACCTGAGTGTTAACCTATGGAAAAAATGTGTCTAAGGATTGCCGACTTGGATTGAAAGGTTTTCTTTTAAAAATTTTACACCATATTAGAGAGAGAAATTTTACACTTGGGGCATTTTTGTCTTTAAAAAAAAATAGAATTTTTTTTAAAATTTAAATTATTCGTTGAAAAAATCTGATATAGTGTGTTTTTAACAATCATAAATTCCTTTGAGGATCGAAAGTTATAAAGGCGCATCTACACACAAGCGAATCAGCTCCCCCGTCGCCTCTTGACACATTTTGTGTCGATTAGTCCCCCTCAAAATGGGGGAAGTATTTCGTCGCTCTGATCATTCGTCTTAAAACCTCTCTCCGGAGCGAACTGATTACGAATCATAAAAGGCATGAGGGACGGCATAAAACCTCCTCTTGGCGACGGGATCAGTAAATCACTGCTTTACGCTAAACACTTCACTCTCTGTTTCGTGAATGTGTGCTCACGGTGTTAAATGAATCCTGTTGAAAGGTGCAGAGAAGTCTTGCTCGTAACTTTTAATTGTTTATCTTGTTCTTTGTTCGCTCAGTCTCTTTTACCCCCATGTTTTAGCTTTACTTGTACTATCGAAACTTTTTGTTTTCAACACTTTCTATTTCCTTCCTCCTTTCGTTTTTTACTGATCACTGAAGTTTTATGCATTGCAACATCATCCTACATTGGAGGGCGTGGCCCATGTACTGTAGTTAGCACTTCTCTTCCTGAAGTGCAGGGAAGTTCAGGCTATCTGAAAATACCATTTTATTGGATTATCAGCATTTATGTAGCTGTCAACAGTAGGAACATTTTCTACATAGGTTAACACTGAGTTGAGCTAATCCATTAGGGTTAGTACTCGTACACATCAAACTTAACCATCCAGGTACATAATGTTTTTCACGACCAAAATTTACATCTTGTATTTGTTTATCGTGCGGAGACTTTTCATGCAATACGAATAAATATATAATTTAAATAAATTATGAAAGTGAAATATTTTTGTATATTATCTGACAACTTGAGGGAAACTCGAATAGAAAATAAAATATTTCCTAGAAGAAATATTCTAATTTAAAATGGTACTCTTTTATTAAAAGCTCTATTTCCTGGTAGCACAGTTGAAGAAAATAACGTCTCCTTTTATTGAGATATGTAATAACTTTTTTATGATGGGGAAATAACGTTTCTCGCTGTTCGGATAGTCCAAAAATTTTATGTGCACGATAATGAACTAAAGAAGAAAAATGCAGGATCGGCTTTTCAAGTACGTATATTTTATAAGAACTTACATGTCCATGATTACGTTACTCGGAATTTTATTTTACAGATATAGTCAATATATATATATATATATATATATATATATATATATATATATATATATATATATATATATATATTAGGGTGTTTTATTTTTCCAAAGATGTGATTTTCAAAAGACTTTGCTTACGCTCCAAGTCTCAGTAACATCTCAGTTACGCTCCAAGTCTCAGTAGATATATATGCCAAATTTCAAGAAGATTGGATAATATTTGGAGGTTGCACACTTTGATCAGTTTTGTAAAAGTAGGCAAAAAATATGATTTTTGAATAATAATTACTTTTATTGGGAAAACTAGAAATCACAAACTTAAAATAATATTAAAACTAGACAGTAAGATTAATAGATAGTATGATAGACAAATCATGTGTTATATTAATGAACTTCATCCTAATTTTATCAACTATTACTAACCGTATCTCCAGCTACCGTTTACCGAGCTCGGGTGATCAATAGAAATATATGGCAAGGAAAATCGAACAGTCACTCTTTGGAAATCCTCTTCATTTGGTTTTGCATTGGAACAGTAAACTGTTGCCTCAGTTGGCCATGGGAGTGTCAAAACATTGGAAGAGAGAGTTGCAGTTCTAGTGACTAGCAAAGATTTTGAGCATTTGCTTGGCGTACCTGTTGCCCTGAAATGCACTGGTGAGCAGATGGCTGAAGTAGTTATTTGGGAAGTGGACCGATTTGGGCTACGTGACAATATTACCGGTATATCATTTGATACTACAGCATCTAATACAGGGCTGATCGAAGGGGCGTGTACCAGAATTGAAAGGGAATTCGGGCGAACATTGTTGTCGTTCGCTTGCCGTCATCACATTTGTAACGTCCAGGAAACGTGCCCGCGAGAACAGTTGAGCTTTGCACGTTTCACCAATATTGTGTGGGAATTGTTATATTTTATCCCACATGCAGCATTGATATAAACTACTATTTTTCAGTGTGACGTAATGTCATTTGCATGCTTGGTTTTCATTTTATTTTTTGGTTACGTTACAAGTACTGAAATGGCAACTTCGATAGATATCGCTAAGTTTTTAGATATACGATATACTCGGTGAGAAGAGGTTGTAATAGTGCTTTGGTGTTCTTGTGAATTTGTTTGTTTTAAATAAAGAAATTTTTTTTTATGTTTGGAATGTTCAATTTGAAAAGAATCTTGTGAAGCCGAGTCAACGCCCTCACTGCATGTAGAACCCAAAAAGGATATCGCCCCATTAACTTAGGCGGGTGATTTTTTACATATCAACTGCTCCATGCTCGGAGATTGAAAGAGTAAACAGCTCGGAAAACCTGTGAATATCTGACTTTGCGTGCGTGGACTGTACTTGGTTTACAACTCCCATGAACTAATATTGGAAGGAGTGTTTGAGGAGTATTGTGGCCTACCATCAAGTGGTCCTGACATCCAGATTTTTCAGAAGTTCCAAAGTCTGTTGGCTTCACTTAATAAGAAGTCATACATGCAATGCTGGATGAAGAAAGTCCCGTTCAAGGCTTATTAGAAGAACAATGAGTGAAAATGGTTAACTACATCCAAAATGTCCTAAAAGTCATCCAAGAGAAGACTACTAAGAGTTATTACAACTCTCACTCCTGTACCTAGGAGGTTGGTCTAAAAGCAAATTCAGGATCCCAGGGGCTCTGCATCAAGCAAGGTGGATGGCTAAGGCAATATATGCCCTTAAAATCGTCCTCTTCTCTAAACAGTTGAATATTCCTCAACGAGAATTGAAAGGTATGAAACGAGTTGCACATTTTGTCAACCTCATATATGTTCGCTATTGGCACAAGGCAATTGTAAGTCGATGTGCTCAAAAGAATGATTTGGATATGCTACAGCTTCTTCGCACTTACCCAGATGCAGACGTCAAAAAAGTGTTCTCACAGTTTCTAAGAGATACCCTTGGTATCTGTCAGAAACAAACGTAGGATTGGATTTTTGGACGAACGTATTACTCAGGCTGATAAGAAAAATGTGACTAAAAATTTAGAAACCAAACCTGTAAAGAAAAAGGAAATAAACGATTAGAGGCTAAAACCCTATTTTTTGAACGGAAAGACCTGAGCATTTCGTTACTAATAAAACAAAGACGTTCTTTGAATTGTTTGGGATCCATGACGTGACAGAATAGTGCAGTGATTCTCTAAGAAGCCATGTGAACGCTCTTTAGGTGGTCAGTCATACCGCAGAAAGAGGAATTTCTCTGATGATAGAAAAAAAAATTTTAACGAATTGGTTAGGAACGAACAACAAAATCAATTTTTCGAGCATCACAGAAACCCCGTCACCAAGCGAACAAAATTAGGGATTGCATCGTTCAAAATTTATTAATATAAGACATGTTTTGCTTATCATACTACCTATTAATCTTAAGTGTCTAGTTTTAATATTATATTAAGTTTGTGATTTCTAGTTTTCCCAATAAAAGTATTTAACATTGAAAAATCGAATTTTTCGCCTAATTTCACAAAACTGATCAAAGTGTGCAACCTCTAAATATTATCCAATCTTCTTGAAATTTGGCATATATATATCTTTTAAGTTACTGAGACTCGGGGCGTAAGCAAAGTCTGCAAAACTTTTACATTTTATTTTTTGCCTTACAAAACGAAACACCCTAATATATATATATATATATATATATATATATATATATATATATATATATATATATATAGTATATATAGTATATATATATATATATATATATATATATATATATATATATATAGTATATATAGTATATATATATATATATATATATATATATATATATATATATATATATATATATATATATATATATAAAAGTGGCAGTCAAAAAGTGTTTCCTTCTATAACATTTGATCTAGGTAGTCCTTTATCTCTTTTGAGCAAGAGATAACAGTTTAGAGGGGTGTCCGGCTAAAGAGGTTTTACTCTATCTGGAAAAGGTTTGAAAAACAAGATGAACCAGAACATTTAGTAAAATTTATAAAGAACAGTATAATTTCTCTGTGGTGAAATGGCATTGTCGTTCGTATTAGAGATAGTATAGTGATAGTTAATAAATAATTTAATAATTAATTATATTAAAAAAATTTAAATTACAAAAATATATGGTATGATGTAAATATATGGTATGAAAAAATATATATGATGACTTATTTACCTCCCATTTCTTTGAAAAAACTGAAGGCAGTGTTTGCTTTAAAAGAATTTTCTTTAATAAGATATTCCAAATTTTTTCAAACATGTAAAAATACCATATTAGAAATAATTTTTTCCTCCCCTGTAGAGAACAAATAGACTTAGCTAAAAGAACATTTCGCTTTTTGCATTTTTTAAAGAAAGTTCCTCTAAATAATCTTTTAAATATACTCAGGCAGTCCAAATATTTTGCTATATCATGCAGTGTTCAAATAAAAATTTAGAGAAGAAGATGAGAAGACAGCTTTCCTCTAAATTCTATCGAAAATTTCTGGAATACATACTTAATGAACTTAATCCTCGAGAATCATTACAAATTGGATTCCTATTTTTCAAATCGAAAGTTTTTATTTTCTTTTCAGAAAGCCCTTAAACAAATACACGATTTTAAATGTCAGAGGATATTTTTCTAGATTTCTTCACATAAACCCTCTTTTACACTTTGAGATATTTTTTGCCTTTTTAATGTTAAATCATAGCAGATCCGCTTACGCTGACTATCTCTAGAAATAAAATGCAAGAGATAATAAGATTAATAAATTTTTCTTCGGTATTAGAAATAAGAACTGAAACGATACGCGTTTTTTTACTATTAAAAATGATATTGTAAAAATAGATTTAAAATAAATTGAGCAATTTTTTTTTCACCCACATCAGAAATCTTGTAACTTTCTTTTTAAATTTATGGTTAGCTTGATGTTTTTTTTTTTTTTTTTTAATTACAACCTCTGAGTCATACTTGATAAAAACACCACTTGCAAACACCATATCACTCGCATTATACATAAGTTTCGAGCAGCTCGCATATTAATATACTCTCTTATTACTCGAAACAACAAATTAAGCATAAGTAACAAATTGTTCTTGTACAATTCATATCTTCGTGTTATTATTACTTATGAAGAGACATCAGGGTCATATTGTGCAAAAACTCATATTTAAGGGGATGGTGGACCTTTCAAAACGATTTTTGAAATTTTTACCACAGAGATATGAAATTTTGTATATATATTCATTAAAGTATAACAATATTAAACACCTTGTAAAATTTTATAAATATTTTTTAAAAAATATTTTATAATTAAAATATTTAAATTAAATTACCTTTCTTTAAAATGCTCCTTGCGACTCAATTTTAAACTTTTCCCCTTAATTTTGCATTTATATTGCTTATAAATACTTTCTGAATAAAGTTATGTATTTTTTTGTACTTTCGTTGAATAGTTAATTTTTAGTAAATATTTTTATGCTTGTACTCTGAATTTTCGCGAAATTTTTGTACTTTTCTACACTAAAGTTAAACTTTTATAACCTAAATGACCTCCAATCCTAAAATGGATACATAACTTTATTTTGATGTATTACAGGAATCTTTATTATAAATTTCATAAAATTTCGTCAAAAATTATGACGCGAGGAGCATCTTAAAGACTTGCAAATCTGGAAATTTCTCATTTTGAGAAAAAGTCATTTAAAAGATAATTTTTTATCTACCTTTAATACTTACTACTCTAAAGCCACCAATTTTTCATTTTTATTTTCACTACACATTTTAAATGCATTTCATTCCAATATTTACATGTTTTTAAAATATTAATACACCCCCCAAAAAAATTCCAATTTTTGCTCTATTTTTGGTAATTTGAAAGTCCACCATCCCCTTAAAATCTAACATCTGCTCAAAACAGCACCATTATAGACAAAGCGCTAAAGCGCCATAGTATTACAGAAATGTTCATATTTACAGGAAGATTGGTCTCCCAATTATTCAAAATTATTTACAAAAACTAGCCATAAACTTCCCAAGTCTATTGACAATAATTTAGCGTAAGTATGTCGAATATGAGACCCCGTTTGATTTTCATATAAGAACTAGGAACTATTAAAGTAACAGAATAACTGTAAGCAGAAAAAAATTATCAGTTTTCAAATCTCTTTCCAAATATGTAAGATTTGTGTACTTTCATGAGAAGAAAAATACACCGATTTTCGACCAAAATGGCAGTCAAAATCGTGCCATATCAAGAGGGGTGATTTTCGGAAATGTAACAGCTTCCATTTACTGTTGTCACCCTTCAAAATTGTTGGTTTTTTATTAATTAAAAATTAACGGAAATAAAATTTTAAATTCGGGCTTCGAGGTGCACATGTTCAGAATCTTCACTACCCGTGTGCCAAATTTAATAGTTGTAAGTTTTATTGATTCGTCTCCACGCAGCACACATATAGCATGGACACTCGGAGGTGTGACCGACAGACAGAATCCAACCTTGCTTTATTAATATAGATTATTATGTTTTGTTATTCGAGTTACAGTTATGACTTATTGTTTATTTCCTCTCTATGGTAGTGATACCACATTGTAAAATCTTGAATATGAAGTAAGCCAAAAGAAATGTAAAATCTAGCTAGATGGTGAAACAAACTTTAAGTCTTGTAATTGAAATACAATAGTTAGATGTTTCAGGAATGCTTTTCTTAATATGATGGGTATGACCACTTTTCTTCCTTTCTTTATCTATCTTTTAGTTTTTCTTTTAATTCTATCTTTTCAAATTAGTTTTTCATCTTTCCTTGTTACTGGTTTCTTTCCTTTTGCGTGTGTTTCTTTTCTCTCGTTTTCTTTTCCTCTAATTTTCTTATTCTTTTTGATTACTATTTGTTGAAGATTAAAAGAGATAAGAGCAGAAAGAGAATAGAGGAAAAATGTCTACCATGTTGAAGTCTGTCGAAGAAGGTGTTAAAATGAGAGATGAGGAAGGATCTCGTTTTATTTTTACTTTATTTTTCCCATTGCTTTCCATCTTTCCTTTCCTTCTTTTTTATCTTTTACGGTTTCATCTGCTCATTTTCCTTCTGCTTCGTTTTCTTTTCATTTCAATTTTTTTTCCATTTTCTTTATTTTATTTAACATTCCTCTAATTAGCAGTTAGGTGCTATTGATATAACCTTGAGAGATTTTCTTTCCTGTCTTTTCCAAGTTCGCCGAAATTTGTAATAAAAGAACAATTTCATTCCTTGACGACGTTTCACACAGGAAGAAAAAAAAAATAGTTTAATCAATAACACCTTACTGCGCTTTAAAATCTCGAACTGAGTTTGTTTATGATATTATTCTTATGTATATATTCTTTTAATCGTCTTACGTTAATATATTTTTGAAGAATTAAAAAAGGTGTGAAAAAACTTATAAAGATCAACTATGCGATCAAAAAGTTAAGGGAGGTGTTATCTAGTAAAAGATGTATATCTTGGTGGGTATGAGAGGGATAAAAACTAAATGATTTCAAAATTTTGATGTATATTTTTTCCTTATTAAAGTGATTAAAACTTAACGAGAAATTGCAAGGAACATGAAGATAATCATCAATATATTTTATCGTTGTGCCATAATACAGTTAGTTTTGGGTTAGATTTATGCTTTCAATTGGTATAATCGAATTGAAATCGGCTAATATTAGTGTCTTATTTACAACCATAAAGTAATGTCAGTTTAAACAGGGTTTCTGGTAAAATAATTATGGGTGCTTGGAATTACATCTTTTTTCTAATTTTTTTATTATTAAATAAACGGCCTAAATTCCTATCTTTATTTCAAATTCTATCCTTGTCATCTTTCTACCGAGAGAATTATCTTTACGTTAATGGATAGCAAATTTATTTTCCATGATAATTTAGTAATATTGCTTAGTGGGCTTTTAAGATGACGAAAATCTAAGAGGATTTGTTTGGATTACTGTTCAAGATAATGATTCCAAATAATTGTTTATATTATTCAAAATTAACCCCAATGCAAATGTACATATCCCTAGAGCACCGAGCATTTGTCCCTTGTCTTGGGTCCCTCAGCAAGGCGTAGTGCAATCGTTTTTAACACTTTCAGGTCTGAGCTATTTCGAACGTATGTCTCCCTCTGGATTGAGGGTTTTTGGTACTTTTCATTATTTTTTTAAAAAATACTTTGAAGATATATGTCTTAGCAATTTTTTTATGATAAAATTTAAATTGATTTTATTAATAACGTAGAAACTATTTAAATATACTAAGAATTAATATTTAATGAGAAATTATAGAAAAAAATAAAGTTTTAAAGTAAAAAAAAAGTTCCGCATAAGGAAACATTATTTTTTAACATGAAGTTTTAAATAAAATTGAATAAAAACTTACCCAAATGGTTTACAAAGATCTAAAAATAGCTTTTATTGATAAATAGCATCATTTAATAAAATTTGCTTTGGTGTGGTACATTTCAAATTATGGATTTGCCCAAAGAGCGTTCAAACTAACCCCAATTTGAATTTGGATTCTACATCGTTTCATAAATTTACATCTGTTAGGTGCTGCCCTCTCTATATTTTATTTGAAAGTAGAATGTTCATATATAATATCTAAAAAGATGGCGAACGTATATATTTGGTATTTTTGTAATTCAGAGAGTTAGAAGTTGACCCCGAGAGAGACTCGGGTTTAGTTCGCTTCAGAGAAAATGGGAACCCGAGTAACACTCGGGCTTAGACCTCAAGGTGGTGCGACAGCTAACTTATTCTAACTTAAAATCCCCCCCCCCACCTGTATATTTACCTACCCCCCAAGAACTTTCCAATAATGTCAGTGCGATTATCGTTCACTATACTCATAAGATAGTTATGGCATAATTAGTCCAGTCGGTAGAACGCGCACTTTCTAAACTTTTGGCCTCGGTTCGTTTCCCGGCGGCGCCTATTTTGTACTTCTTTACAATTTTTATTTTTTTTATCTTAACATTCTTATTTTATTTTAAAATTATTTTTACCTTATGAGTGTCTATTTCTTATATTTTTATTACTTGCTGAGCACATATATATTGATGCATTAATTTACTTACTGGAGGTAAAGTCTGTCAGACGCTGTCACTCCGGCAACTTAATACAGGCAAGCAAAGAAGTGGTCCGCGAAGTAATATAAAAATAAATTGATTTCAATCTCAAAATGACCGTGAATTGAACAGTTATATGAAACAGAGAACAGACAATTTTTTTTTGTTCCGAATTTTTTGTTTAAATTCCAAGAAATCCTATATTTCTACCAGTTTCTGACATTTTGAAAGAGAAAAAATCCGTGTTCTACTTAAAAATACTATATTTTCTTTATAGATAGTAAACAGAATGCAAGGGAAAAAAATCTCATTAAGTTTTGTACACATATGTTTTCTAAGTCTACTTTCACGGTAAATTTGTTATTATTGGCTTTGTTTATAATTTTTTTTTAAAGTTCTAGTTTAGTAAATAGTTTGTTTATTCAGAATGTAAAACCTATTTTTGTCTCAAAATGGTTGATTGGGAGAGTGTCTCTAACGATTTAAAAAAAAAATTGGTCCCGTATCAACAAAACATTTAGAACCATTGGCATAGCCCAGGGATTCCCAAAGTGTGTGCCGTGTCAGCCTGGGGTACCGCGCAGACAGATCATTAGTGCCGCGAACCATAGGAACCATAGAAAATGGGTCGCAACTGCAATTCCTGGGCCACGCCCTCAATTGCAGACTTTCAGGTAATAAGCAGAGGGGAACCAATGAAACAGAGTATAGGAAAGGAGAGAAATGATTGGGCAGCTGCTAATCCGTGAGTTCATAGTATAAGAAAAATGAGTAAGCATCTTGCAGGGCAGTAGAAAAGAGGGTCTACATACGATGCAAAGATGAATAAAATTAAAAGAGAAAGTTTAAGGATAGAAATACATTTTTATTTGTTTTTATAAAATTTTTTGTTGTCTTTTACCTTGGCAAGCCAAGTATTATTTTTTATTTTTTTATAATAAGGACGAAGGACAAAACATACGCCCATGATCTCCAATCTAATCTTATTGCTAAGGACTATTCTGATATAAATCCAAAGGACCTATTACTCCAAAAGACCTCTGTATTGCAGCAGTACATGGTGTGTAGCGGATAAAAAGTTTCACATACCATGCCGACAGTTTTCAAACAGCACCTATCACAACTAACTGACTGGTTCGCAAAGTACTTCGCAGAAGACCAAACCCGGAAGTTCGAGTGGATCCAAAATCCATTCCATGTTGAAGCTCCAAAAGAATTCACTTCACAAGAGGAAGAAAATTAATTGAGCTATCGAGTGACAAAAGCCTGAAAGCGAAATTCTCTTGTTTGGATTTGACGGAGTTTTGGATATCTATAAAAAATGAGGATCCCATTCTAATTTCAAAAGCTTTATAGCTGCTATGTACTAAGAAAAAAAAATCGTATTTCCCTTTTCCTCTTCTTGCAAACCCTTGTGGTGGGAGGAGTCCAGATGACAGTTCGAGAATTCCACCCCCCTTAGGATTGACATTTTGAGGGATTGTAATGTCTGTCTCTCTATAGGGAGGTATAAGCGCTGCCCCCAAATTTTTTATTTAAATTATATATATTTTTCAACTATTTAAAGGTACATAAATGCTAATAATCAAATAAAATTGGTATTCTCAGATAGCCTGAATTTTTCTGCAGAGCGCTACAGGATTCATTTTATAAATTTCGTCCACCGAAGGAATTTATGAGCGTTTAAAACACACTATACCAGATTTTTCCCCGAATAGTTTAAATTTTAAAATATTAATTGCATTTAAAAAAAAAACGAAAAATGTACACAAATGTAAAATTTCTTTCTCTATGATGGAGTACAATTAAAAAAAAAATTTAATCCAAGTCGGCAATCCGTAGAGAAATTTTCTCCATAGGTTAACATTGAGGTGAGCGAATCCAATGGGGTTAGTACATAGCAGCCTAAAGGGTTCTCATTCCCTTTGCAACATTATATCTGTGCGAAGCTGGGTTTTCAGCAGTTGCTGTTATAAAGAGCAAATATCGTTCGAAAATTGATGTCAAAAGAGAAATGAGAGTAGCTGTATCAAGCTTTATTCCGCGATTCGAACAATTGTGCAGTGAGAAGCAGGCTCACCCGTCACTCTAAAACTAAATACAGATATACCAACAGAATTTGGAAGGTAATTTTATTATTAATTTTATTAATATTTTTAACTATTAATTACAATTAAAGTACTTGCGTGATTTTTAAACACAAGTTGTATTAATTTATTATTGTTCTTACCATTTACTTCTCTAATTTCTTCTTCACAGTCGTTCAAATATGAAATATATATATTATACATAATATTATATATATATATAATAGCCGTTGTCTCTGTATAACACTTCCGGGCTGTACTGATCGTTCAATTGAAGCCCTCAGTAAACAAACAGCCGGTTAGGCTTAATTTCAATTTCAGATGTGGATCAGAATTTTTTCTTACCTAAAAACTAATATCTTCTCCATCAAATCCCGTGTGTTCAGCCTATTTTTCTATAAAATATTCAGAACTAAAAAAAATTGGATGCTTTTAGCTGTATATTTAACATTTTTTTAAAATCTGTTTCCTTTTGCGATGAATTCTGAAAGTAAACAAACTTGAATGTGAATGAATCAAGTAGCTCAAGTATTCATATCGCGTAGTGAGCTGTAAAAAACTGGACCGCATACTACTCCGATCGCATGAAAAACTAAATAAATAAAAAATAATGAAAGGGTTTGCTTTTACAAGGTGTAGATAAACTGCAATATTGTTAGATAATTCGGGACATTTTTTAACTTTCATATACTTTTTCCATTATGACGTCATTATTAGTAATATGACGTCAACATGACGGTTTACCTTCTAGTTTATATAATAATAGTACACCACAGATAATATTATATGACAAACGCCCCGTGAAAATTTCTAATTCTCTTAAGGGTTCCATGACTTGGATAAGTTTGGGAACCCCTGGCATAACCGATAAGCACGTCTAAAGAAAATACGTGCCGCGTTAAAGTGAAAGCACGTAAATTGAATCTAAGGAAATGGATATATGTACATACGTATGTAATTGCATGTGTTTCGTGCGTTATTGTAAAGTAGTATTAACTGAAAATTTCCGTATGGAAAATTAATTTTTTTTTAAACCGCGTAAATCGAGGGATGGGTTTATGTTCTTTTCAATATTTATATCAAACTAGAAGGTAACCCGTCATTTTGACGTCATAGTACTAATAATGACGTCATAATGGAAAAAGTATATGAAAGTTAAAAAATATCCCGAATTATCTAACAATATTATATTTAATCCACACCTTGTAAAAGCAAACCCTTTCATTGTTTATTATACGATATGAATACTTGAGCTACTTGATTCATTCGCATTCAAGTTTGTTTACTTTCAGAATTCATCGCAAAAGTAAACACATTTTTAAAAACTATTAAATATACAGTTAAAAACATCCAATTTTTTTCAGTTCTGAATGTTTTATAGAAAAATAGGCTGAACGCACGTGATTTGATTGAGAAGATATTAGTTTTTAGGTAAGAAAAAATTCTCATCCACATCTGAAATTGAAATTAAGCCTAACCGGCCGTTTGTTTACTGAGGGCTTCAATTGAAAGATGAGTACAGCCCGGAAGTGTTATACAGAGACAACGGCTATTATATATACAATAATTTATGATTGCATTTGTGATCAATCCATAGCGACTGCCACATATTACGTTCCGAGGTCTGACGAAGAAATAGTTTGAATCTAGTTGTTTAAAAGTAGACAGCCATTATTAATTTTCCTTACGGATTAAAAAAAATCTGTATGTTCTTGTGTCACGTGCTTCCCAACGTTTCGTAAACGCAGAGCGTTTATCACGGGCTATGAGCTGCAATGAACTTAGAGTTAGTAAACGAATTTGCTGTCCAACATGAGATTTTTACAAATTGAAGACTTTCACGTACTGAGACTGATTATACCAAGCAGTTTTCTTAGATGGGTATTTTTCTGCAACTGTCTATATCCCCCTAAAATCAGATGTATTACCTTGAAATGAATGTGGAACCAATGATTTTTAGTTTTTAATCTGTAGAACCCCTATAAGGAAAGAAATGAGTAGTGAAATTATTCACAAAATCCTAAATTATAGGAAAATTTGTCAGATTACTTTTTCATTGTTAATAAGTTACTAATTATAATTCAATTTGATTATCTTAAAAATAGATTTAACGAGAATATTTTTTCTATTTAAATTTAACAGATAAGTCAGGAATATTCCATTACTATTTTGATCATGGAATCAAATGAGTTACTTCTTGTGCTATTTAATATTTGCAGAACAAATTCCGTTATTTCCGTATTTTTGCATAACTTATTATATTTCAATGTGATTATCGTTAATATGTATAGAACGAGAATCATTTTTTATTTATATATAACAAATGTGTCGGGAACATTTATTACTATTTAATCGTTGAATCAAACGAGTTAATTCCTGTGCTATGTGAAGTTAACTCAACAAATTCTATTATTTCCGTATTTTTGCATTGTTAATAATTATTATATTCAACGTGATCATCGATACATTATATTGAACGAGAACCTTATTTTCTTTATAATAAACAAATACATCAGGGATATTTTGTTACTATTTTGATCAAGAAATCAAATGGATTACTTCCTGTGCTATGTAATATTTGCAGAACAAATTCCGCTATTTCCGTATTTTTGTATCGTAAATAAGTTAGTTTTTATAGTTCAGAGTGATTATCGTTAAAATACATTGAACGAGAATAAATGTTTTCTTTTATATATAACAAATACGTCAGAAAGTTTTTTAGAACTATTTTGATCATGGAATCATATGAGTTACTTATCCTATGCTATGAAATGTTTACTGAACAATTTAATTCTTCTGTGGGTAACCATTACCGCTTTCTTTTAAGCAAGCTTTCCGGTAAGACATTATTTAAACCCAAGAAAACTTAATGTTACTTTCTGTATGACACCCGTGGGAAAACCGAGTCTGGAAGTTTTCGCGAAGAAACTTTCAAAGATTACACTCAACTAATTCAAGCTTACAAAAAAAAGGGGGACATGTCTTACTCTTTTCTTTGGCAATATTTTTAATCCCCTTACCAGAGTGTGAGTCCTTCCACGGTAGTTATTGAGTTCCCAGTTAAAGGGAAAAAAAAATATTTGTTTGTAAGAGAATTTTTCTGGTCTTCGCTATACGTTAGAAGTGGCAGTGCAGTATCCGGAATATTTTTCTTTCCATTGGTTTATTGGCGCCTTTTCTGAAGTAAATAATAATTTTAAGGAAATAAGATCAAAAATATGTGTCAAATAAATCCCTTTTAAAGATTTATATTGTCATTTTTTTAGCGTTAAGCCGCAATAAATTTTATCCAAGGGGAGGAATAATAGGAACTAATATAATATGAACTTGTGATAAACAATAAAATAAGTTTCTGGTAAAATCAATTAAGAAAAAAAAATTCCCGGGCTTAGCGATAAGAAGGAATAACATTTTTGTGTGTCACTCTTACACACGTACAGTTGTCTAAACACAAATCCCGTAAAATAAAAAAATAAAAGGAATTTTGAAATAAGAAATAATTGTTACACACTTTTGAACACCAAAGGGTTTGTATCCGGTTTTTTAGTTACCTTCTCCCTTCTTGAAGAGTGATTGTGATGGGTTATTCTATAGGTCATTTTTGTAACCCAGACTCTGAATAATTTAAAAATTAAAAATTAGATAAATAAATCAATAAAAACATTTAAAAATCTATATAAATAAATAAATAAAATAAAATAAAATAAAATAAAATAAAATAAAGGATTTCTTATCATTCTTGAAAATAGTTGTCGGCTTGATTTTTTAAAATTTTTTTAGGAGTGGGGTCTTCTTTTCCTTTGCCTAATTACCTTAAAAACACACTAATGGGCTATAAAAGAAACAGTAGCCCCTTGCACATTCTGTCCCATCATAGGCATTGTCAACTTCCCTGTAGACCTTATGAATAGTTTCCTTCCATTTCTGTTCTACAACGGGATTCTTACCGATATTTCCAGATGTGGAAATGAAGAAATGTTTTCTCCTACCCTTGAAGTAACCTACACTTGAAGACAATTGGTTTCCTAGAGAGGTTCTACAGATGGATAATTCATGGACAGATCATTCATGGATGTTCTCTTGAAACAGCAGTGTTAAGGATTATAAATTATTCAGAACGTTCACATTTTTTATTTTGTTTTAATTCTTCTCAGATTAATGTTTATTCTAAAACTATTGTAATTCAACGTTTAACATGTTCCTATGAACATATTGAAAGGCACATATATGTGTACATGAACATATTGGAATGTACATTTAGGAACCTCATCGGACTGTTATTGTACGTTTGAATGTACAGGTAATTCTACGTTTCAATACATTCTTAAATCATGTTTCAAATGGTTCCTAATTCTACAGCTGAATGCATTCCTAATTCTACGTTGTATATTCTTATTGACTCCGTTCGTAAAGCTTCAGGAATGCACTGAATTTATTTATCCTATTCTAGCGCACATTACTGGGTTAAAAAAGAGTTCAGGACCAAGTTGTGTCTTAGATATGAATTAATATTTCCCACTAAGGAACATCGCGGGGGGGGGGATTCCCCTTTATTCGTCACTAAGTACGGACCCACCTCTTGAATGTCAACTTAAGGACAAACTTGTTGGTGACACCATGTCAAGGAATCGTGGGGTGCTAAGAATGACTATAATTACAAGCAATAATTCCGAAACATAAAGTGAAAATTGTCGCATTGTAGATTTCAATTTAACAACATTTCTCCATATAATTTTCAGAAACTTTATTCTTCATACATTTCGAGCTCAGATATAGGCATACTATTTCACCTGTTATCATAAACGATTTTTTATTCATTTTTAAGCAGTAAAACGCACTTCATTTCAGTACCATCAATGGTTTTGAAAAGATCTGGCGTTCTTGAGTTGAAAACTCTCCTTCCAGACTGAACTCAACACAAAGATAGTCGTTGATCAGTTTGACTCACTTAAATATGAATACGAGATATGATCAAGAATTCAAACCGTAAAAGTAGTCCCAGTTTCGCCTAGATGGTATAAGGATATGATTACTGAAAGTTGGAAGACGACTGTTAGACCTACTTTTGCATTTCACTTGAACCTTACTAACTTTTGGGCGTGGCTAGTACTTAATATTGGATAACTGGACAAAAGACAAATTGTGTAATTTTCATATTACTTTCTTCAGTTAATTTCTCCTAGCAACATTTCTCAAGTGTTTTCCTTAACTTTTGTCCCTTGGACTTTAGCTTGTAACCTGGAGACGACGGCTTATTTACACCATGGAAATTCGAAGTTTTTATTTTACCTTTTATATTGAATATTTGAATTATTTACTTATACATGAAACTTTTTACTATTTTTACATTTTTCCCCATTTATAAACCTTGTATTTTTCCTTTTTCTAAAAGTATTGCTCCAAATTTACCATAAAATTATAAATTTATGTGATAGTAACCGAAATAAACATTTGTGTCAAAATAAAATCTTTTTCTCTCTCTGAAACTAAGAAAAATTGTTTGTTTAGACAAGTCAATATTTATTTAATTAAGGTGGAAAATGTTTTGCATTATCTAAGATGGTTTGTTTACATCTGCGGGTGATGCTATCCAAAATAGAAACATACTTTTCTTAATTTACATGGGCATTTTTGTACTATTTCCAGTCAGCCAAAGCAGTTTGACAACTAATTCAACCTTTCAATATTCTCTATTGGGCATCTCAAGAAGGATGAAGCAAAAACTATTAAATATTTTTATCTTTACACAAATAAGATTTTCGTTCTCCTTAATCTATAATACTCTAATAAACTGCTCTGAACCGAAAAACCTTAAATAATTGCATATATATCTTCCTTCAATCCATTAAAAAAATGATTATCAAAAGAATTTAACTTTCTTCTGAAATACCAAAACTTATTCCATTTGAAGTAGCTTTATTAATACATTAAGATACGAAAACATTATTAAAACTGTGCATGTGTTATAATTCAAACCTTCACGATTTATTTTCGTTAACCATTTTTCAGCTATTAATTCAACCATTTGACATTACCTAGGGATACAATAAGCGACTGTGGCTATAACCTTGTCAGCTAATCTATTTCATTTTGTGTGACATGCGACACAATGTATCATCAGGTTTTTATTCGAATCCTCTCATGCAAGCTTCAGTTAATGGCTGTGCTGTTGAAGAAATGGCATGTAGATAAATTGACTCATAAATGTCTGGAGTCACTAAGTCCAACAAGGTCAGAGATACTGAGAAGGTGAAGCATTTTGCCTTTAGGTGTCTATTGTTAATTACGCACTGAATGGGACGAGTAAAGCAAAGTTATTTGTACTTTTATAATATTTTTGAACACTTGTATAGGGATATTCAATTCAGTAAACATTTTAAAGATAATTTCAGGGAAAAATTAAAGTATGCAACCCAATAAGTAGTTTTATTTATATTTATTTATTTGCTTATTTATTTTTTTATTTATTTATGTATTCATTTATTTATTTAATTCCTAATATATAAGTTACACACAATTAATTACAAATATATCCACCAGATGGCGTTCCATCTGTAACACAAGATAATTCAAATAATAGCACTTTATCAACAGTTCTTTATCAGGTTAGGTCACCATGGCAAGCTTTTTATTATAACTAACTCCTCCTGTCTTTGCATTATTATTATTATTTTACAGCACCCACATTTGCATGTATGTAAAAGAAGGTGCATCACCATCTAGAGGACATATCTTGTAAAAAACTATGCAATTTTTTTCGGGTCTTAAGAAAAACCAAGAATTTCAAATCGTACAAGAATTCATGCGAAAAATTAACATTTATACAGATTTGCAGCAATATTGTAACTTATTCTCTATGTTCTCAATCTAAAATATAAATGTGCCTCATGTTGTAAAAAAGTGTTTGTAATCAATGTGTATCGAAACGACTTTTATATAAATATCAATATACATATAGCCTACAGCAACACATGTTTTTAATTTCCCAAAGAATTGAACATTTTCATAATTGGCTATTTTATTATTTTCGACTTACCGGACTATTTAGGCTGCCGAGATTCGAATGAGATAAGTCATGTTTTCCTCAAACTTTTGGGCGTTGATTGTTAACGTGAAAGGAACTAAAGGAGTACACAAAATAGAGTTCATAGAAGAAAAATGATTTCATAATTTCGAAGAAACTGTTACTCAAGAGCTTTAACATATAACCTTTCTCCTCGAAAGGACATTTCTTTACGCAGTAAGAATAATTTATACATATACAGAGTGTTTCAAAAAGATGTGCATGGATTTTCAGAAGTATAGACAGTAATTGGCAAAAGCTTGTAAAATCTGAACATCTGTCTTGAGGACATTTATGATGTTTTCCGATGTAGAAACAATATACTAATCTCTGAACTATTGTATGATGTCGTTGACAAATTTCGTATCTTGCGAATTTTATTTACCGTACTAAGCATTTAAATTATTTTTTGCTGTTTATGAACTGATTATCGAATATTTGAAACTTCTGTAATTAGAACTCCCTCCCGCCCCCACCCCCAAAACATAGATTAACAAAAAAATAAAATAAATGTAAATAAATAAAAGGCAGAGACAGAGGGAATTTTTTCATACTTGAAAATTCCTAATAAAAATTGATATACAATTGTATTATACAGCATTTTCGTTAATTTTTAATTAGATGTGCAGAAAGAAAAACTTCGCTGAATCCTAAATTAAGGGTGCTGGAAAAATGTATTTTACAGCATTCCTAATAAATGATCTCGTTAATGTCTAATGATAGAGCAGTAAAAAAAATCCCTTGATCACATATTAGCAAAAGTATAAGAATGTTTATTACAATACTCTCAATAAGTGATCTCGTTAATGTTTAATTAGATGAGCACACACAAAAAAAACTTTCATCACTTTTTAATGGTGCTGCAAAACTTTATTTTACAGCATTGCTAATAAAGTATCTCGTTAATGTATTTTACAGTACTCCAAATAATTGATCTCGTTAATGTTTAATTAGATGAACTGTAAAACAGAATCCCTTTAAGTATATGCGAATTGCATTCATTCTCCAACACCTTATTTCAATTCCCCCATCTTTAATGCATCTGATCAAAGGTCTGACTTGAAACTGAAACATGAAATTACTACATATTTTGTTGCTTTTAGAGACGTATCTAGATAACTACTGCCTGGCAAATATTTCCCTCCTCGTTAGCTGTAATCTTCCTGACTGTTCTAGACATGGTTATCGTTAACTCCTCCAGCATTTATCTATTATCAAGGCCATCCATTAAATGAAGTTCATGTTGGTTGAAATTAAAAGGAGACAGACTTTAGACGCTATCTATTCTCCGATGTCTCAGTTAATGAAGCAGATTAGCTCCCAGGGAATCTGATAGCCTAGGACTGCGTCTATCATGATATGTGAAGAGGACTATATTTTTTAATTTTCCTAGTTAGGCATGTGGCAGCATTCTTAAAATGGAAGATACATACTAAATATACGTTGTCAAGAAATTTATGGATTTATCTTTAATTATATACGTTTGTGAGGAGTATGTTTGATATTAATTTATTTTATGATTTATATGGATTTAAATTATTTTATATACAGTCTGACCTCTATTTAACGAACCTCTATTTTGCGAATTTCTCTATTTTGCGAACTATTCCATGGAACCAAGAACATTTTGCGAATTTCTTCGTACATTAACCTCCAAATAGCGAAGTGCATTCTCTATTTAACGAACTTTTTCTTGTGATTCAATATTTTTTTCTCCATATTTCTCAAAATATTTCTGAACATTTCAGATTAATTCTTTCTTTTAACACATTTAACACATTAACTTTCTTTTAACACATTCCGACGCGAATTACAGTTTGAAGAAAATACGCCTGAAGGGGTTTTGGTGCATTTCAAAGATGCGAGACGTATTATGAGATAAAGCACTTTTTCAAACAAAAAACTCAGACAAAATTAACAAACTTTACCAATAATTAAATATAATAACGCATGTGGTAATGTAAGCTTAAAATTACTTATTATAATAAATGCGATAATGTCATAAAAATTCATTAATTTTAATATATTTTTTTAAATTGAAAATACAGTGTATTTCCAGACAATGTTTTGTTTTATTCTTGTTTTCCTTGCAGATTTTTTGTTTGATGGGTAAGATATATAAAACAAATAGATATTAATTTACAAAATAAAGGTGTGAGTAATTACTTTTATTAATGATATTTTCTGTTTATTAATTCAAAATCTGTGTTGTGTAGTTTAAAGTATTTTAAAAGGTAAATCGCTATTTAACGAATTTTCCATATAACGAACTTTTTTTCGGGATTTAGCGACTTCATTAAATAGAGGTCCGACTGTATTTGATTATATATCTATGAGGCACAAACGTCAGATGGCCGTGTCCTATCGCAGAATATTTTTGTTAATAAATTCAACAAATCAATTTGTATTTTAAACTAGCTGAAGTACCCGGCATTGCCCGGGATTTTAACAATATTTGTTAACCAAAATCAACACAGTATAAATAACATAGAAAGAGTATATGTGAAATGTTATACACATCTCAGAATTCAGGAATTTCAGCCTTTCATCATTGAAGCACTAAAATCTGAAAAGTAAAAATGTCAAATTGTCTAATGTTTGCTAACCAAAATTAATTTAAAACTAAACACGTTATAAATAACATAGAAAAAAACATGTGACATCTTATACACATGAATAAAATGAAAACCCAATAAAAAATATATAAAATTATAATAAACTCCTCAGAATTCAGCTAGATTTAACCTTTTATCATTTAGGTAAAAATAGAAGCTGAAATTACAGGTTTAGCTGAAATTTCCAATAGAACCATGATATGACTCTAGCGTTGCCTCTTAAAAAATGAAGTGTTTGATTGAGGGCTGCAAACCATTCAACTCCTCTCCACATTAAACTCCTATAAACATCCTCTACATATTAAATTCCTTTTCTCTCCATAATAAACTCCTCAGAATTTTGGTAGATTCAGCCTTTCATGACAGTACCACTAAATCCTGAAACATCCTCTCTAGAAATATAAATTTATTAATTACAATAATTAAACTCACTCAAATGTATAAATTATATAAGTTTTTTAACCAACATTTGAATAATTCGTAAATGAAAAAGCATATGAAAATAAAGATAATAAGAACTTCCGGAATCGAAATTAATTACCCTTAATTTTTAATTAATAAAAAACCAACATAATATGAATAAAAACGATAGTTGTTATTAAAGATAATAATAAAAAAAGCATATGAAAATAATGCTCGCGTATGAAGTTAACTTTATGATATAAAAATAGTAATAATAATATAAACCGCGTGCATAAAATATTTAGCTTTTCAAGCGAAATAAATTAATTTTTAGAAAAAAAACTACTTTTAATCGAGAAATTAAATACATTGCGCAAAGTTTTGATTTTACCAACTTTCTACCCTACAATTTACACCCTACTTCTTTGAAGTTGGGTGTTGAAACAGCCTCTTTGAAAAATTTACACCCTACTTCTTTTAAATAGGGTGTAAATATAAAGTTTTAACAGCGAATTGAATGCCAGTTAAAAATTATTGTTGTTTAAAATCATATGAAAATTACGCTATTATAAAGATAATAATAAAAAAGCATAGGAAAATAATGCGTGCGCATGAAGTTAACGTTACGATATAAAGATAGTAATAATAATATATATATATATATATATATATATAACAGTTCCGTAACTAACTGACTGACTGACTAATTGACTGACAGACATACAACGTACAGACCAAACCGCGGGAAATAAAAGGGCTGAAATTTTGCATGGCGATTCTTCTTATAGTGTAGGAGTGCACTAAGAAAGATTTTTGAAAAATTCTTAGATTTTTTTAAAATTTCATTTTTGAGTTGTTTTAGTAACTTTTTAAAAGTTTGCATTTAAAATAATAATAATTTGAGGGTTATAAAATTTATATCACGAAAAAGATCATAAAAATTCCTTTAATATGAAATCTTTTTCGAATCTTTACCTCCATTTTATAATTTTTGGTGAATTTTTAAAGATTAATTTTTAGAATTTAACCTTTTACATGCCACACTATGATCAAGGAATAAAGTACCATATTTTGCTGCGTAACTTTGGTCGATAACTTCCAGGAAGTCGGTCCAACAGGTGTACTCCACTCATTCCTTTATTATATAATTTTATAATGTAAGGTTATGGAAAATCAACTTTTATTTTAGCTCGGACATATCTTTTTGCTCTTCCTAATGGTTCGTGAGTGATAAAATTTGATGTAATAGTTACAACAAAACTATCGTTCCAATGGCACATATAAACTTCTCCATCGCATCGGTAATCAAACTCTCCACGTTGAAATTTCGATATTTCTTTTTCTGTTTTAAGAGAACATTGTCCCGTTCTGGAATCTCGCACTGTGCCGATTGCCTTAAAGCCTTTGTTAGATAAATCTGTCAGCAGACTGTACGATGTAAAAAAAGTTATCGAAAAATATTTTGCGTTTCTCTGGATTGTCAATAAAAGATAATAGTTCGGAGACTTTTTTCTTGATAATGCGGCAGACGATTGGACATTATTAAAAAAAAATATTAAAATAATGTAAAAGATATGTTCCTCAAACTGTACTACATTAACTGTACTATATTCTTTAGTATGTCCTATGAGATTTAATTTGAATATTTTCTTCTACATTATTTTGTCTATAAAAATATCCCTTACGATTATTTTTATTAATATATTTTTTGTTTTTTTTACATCAATCGTATACATTGATCGTCGTATTTATTATATCTATATTTATATATATATATATATATATATATATATATATATATATATATATATATTGGCATTAATTGCATACACTGACATTGTATTTAATTTGAATGTACCGTTCGTTTAGGAAAACCTCCTAAACGAACGTTTAAAAGGCGTTGGTTTATGGAATACTAAAAGTTTAAAATAGTGGCGCCATCTATTGCTCATTTGTGAATCGTGAATCGCATCCTTCAAAAATTCTTGGTTATCCTAATTGTTAGCAATACAATGCCCAGAAATAAATAACATAGTATAAATAACATAGAAAAGATTTAGCCTTTATCATTGGAGCAAAAAATTCTGGAAAGTAAAACATAAAATATATAAATTTATAATAAACCTACCAAAATCCATTAATAAACTAAACACATAAATAACATAGAAAAAAAAAGCATACGAAATGTTATACACATTAATAATATGAAAACCAATTAAAAATATATAAATGTATAATAAACTCCTCAGATTTCAGCTATATTCGGTCTTTCATCATAAAAAAGCTGAAAAAAAACTAAAATAAAAATAATTAAAAAAAATAATAAAATAAAATAATAATAATAATTTAAAAAATAAAGATAATAATTTAAAAAAATAATAAAATAAAAGCTGAAATTAAAAAGCCTTCATAAAAAAGCTGAAAATACAGGTTTAGCAAAATTTGCGCGATCCCGACTCGAACCCGAGTATTACGGGGTACCAAACGAACCATTTTAACGAATACGCCACGATTATACACAACATTGTTGAGTAAAGTAAAAAATATACGTAATCAGTTTTTTGGAAAGTTGCTATGGGTTGGTGAATATATATACATTTATGGAGTAAGAGGAGTTTTAAGTGAGAAATAAGTTAGCAGGATAGAAGCTTAGTCTTTAACTCTTCAATAGACACAAAGACATTAGCTAGGGGGATTGCAGTAGCGATTAAAAAAGATCGTGACACTTAGCGTGGTTGATTCGAATTTTCCATCGCGTGTGAGAGTGTCAATATGCCGTTGGATCCGATTTATTTTAGAGTATAAAATCTGACTTGAAAGATTATTATTTTCATTTATTATTCTGGTTTAATATATAACTTGAAACTTTTTGATTTTGTTTATTTTTATCTTTTCGCTCGCTGTTTGTCAGCTAACCCTAACGTGGAAGCCATATTCAGAGGAGTGATTCCACAAAGTGTAACAACTTACAAATTGTTGGTTTTTTATTAATTAAAAATCAACGTTAATTAATTTCGATTTTTGAAGTTCTTCAGACCCTCGGATGTTTTTAAAGACGCCTGTATGTAAAATTTCACGATCGTTGCTCCTAAACTGTGGATTTCTATGCAATTACAGAGATACAAACATTCATTTTTATATATTAGATTACTGTTAACGCTTATATTTCTATTTCCCTCTCCCACACTAATAATTCCAAATTTATCATGATGTCAGAAAAAATATCAGAAAATATTTTGGGATATTTTTTATTTATAAATATTATTCTACATTTAGGAGAGGATTCTTATTCAATTATCTCGTCACCCTATTACTCTAACAAATTTATTCTCTGTATAATTCGCACTACAACATCGTTAGTGGAGATGTATTCAGAATATTTTTTAGCAATATTTATGATTTATTTTTGTATTCATGTTATATGTTATATTAATTTGAACCTGTATCAGATATAGTCTACGCCTAGGTTGTTTCATGGTGTTATTGATAACAGTATAGTCTTTTAATTGCTGTTATTAATTTTCTAGTTGTATTAGAATGATTTGTTTTTAGCAGCCACCCTGAGATAACTTTTTACTGTATTTGTCATAGCCTGTATACTTAAAAAAATGTTATCATTAAACCATTCTTCATAAGTATTAGGAAATAAGTTTAATTCATTAATTAGAATGCATTTTCATCTATCATATATTTTTCTTCTCTCATTCGAAAGTACTACATTTCAGCCTTACTATAGAAGAATTTATTTTTCATTTATTTATACATGCAATTAAATAATGAAAGTATTAATAAATCTTTCATAGTTATATCTTAGATCAGTTATTCTCAATATTTTTTTAATTGTACCTTTTATCCTGGTTAAAACTCAAATAAAGTCCCATGATTATTGTATTTAAATTATAGTTATGATGATTTATAGTATGACTACTTTTCAAAATAACTCATGCAGTTTTAAAGGTTTCAAAATGAAACATTTTCTGTAAAATAATAATATTAAATGTTATAACGATATTTAAAATATACATTGTTTCATGCTCCATTGTTTCATGTTTATCTCTCTTAGAGAATCACAGTTAATAGATTAAAAAAGAAAAATGAAAATATAAAAATGCCTGTTGAAAAATCTATCTTCTGTATCAGGCTTTCGTTTTTTCGTTTTTCATACGCATTTTTTCATCATCTTCCTAAGGCAATCGTTAAGCAAAAAAGAATATCGCACACATGAATCGTATCAAAATTTGAAACCTCATAATCCAAACGAGGTAATGCTATTTAAATTTTGAAACTTTTAACGTTTTTGGGAACTAACTAGCCGGGCTTCGCCTAGCTACGCTCAAGCCATCCGTGTAACATATTTATGTACTTCGAGCCCCACAAAAGAAAAAAAAGCATACAAATGTATTAAATTCAAGTGAATAAATTCCTTTCAATTTTCATCCCCGTCGCTGCCGACAGATGGCAGCACCACTGTACCAGATGATTTGGTTTCTCAGCAGTGAGTGATTTTAGAATGAAAATATCTCTAAAACTATTGAATTAACAGAATAAGTTTACGCAGAAAAAATTATCAGTTTTCGAAGGTCTTTCCAAATATGTAACATTTATGTACTTTCATGAGAAAAAACATTACACCGTTTCCTGTATATTTGTCGGCCATTTTTTATTTCGAGGATCGGTGCCCGCCCGGATGAGTTACGGTCACGTGATCTTTCGACTTCCACTTGTCTCTTTATTAGTATAGAAGATGACAGAGCTTTCATTCATCGCACTTTTTCAGGCACATTGCATCGCTTCCCCCTATTTGTGGCACTTACCCTATGAGGTGTTTATTTTGTTGGTACACTAAGATGCTAAGCATTTATTTGAAAAAATATCAGTTTAACCCATTTAAGACTGGCGTTGCGAAAACGCAACATTAATTTTTTTTTTAAAGGCATGTTCAAAATTTTGTACGTCTGAAGTGACATTTTTATTTTATTCTCTATACTTCAATTGATCATAATAATTTTTTTTGTTTCCTGATTTCCCCGCTTTTAGCACTTGCAAAAAATTGTTTTTTTTCTAGTGTTTTAAAAGGGAAAAAAATGAATATTTTCAAATAATAACCTTAGATAGCAGCACATATTAAATTTCCGATTTGATGCTTGTTCCGAGTTTACTAGAGACTAAAGAACAAAATGGCTTCAACAGATAAATTATAATTTTTGTTTTTATGTTTCTAAATTCATATTTTTTAAAATGTTGCGAAAACGCAACATCAGTCCAAAGTGTATTACTTATTTCCAATGTGTTTCATTAGTGCTGCCTAGTTTTGCATGCAGTAAATTCGTAGTGTTTGCATTTCGGATAAGTTTGTCTCTAGAAAAAAGTGATTTTTGACATTGGAAGAGACATTAGAGTATTTTCATGGGCTAGATGATGATATTTCAGAATAGTCCTCAACAGAAGCTAATGAGGAACCCTAATTCGTCATTATCCCTCCAGATCCGGATGATTTGACGGATGAAGAAGCTATTGATGATGATATTTTATGTGAAAATGTCGAATCACCTAAAAACATTGCAGGTGAAATCGACATTTTTTTTCTAATAAATGTAAAAGTAAGCAATATAGTAAGAAAAAGGAGCATATTGTATGGGAAAAATGGAGACTCTACATGGATGTAATGAATTCTAAAATAAGTTTATTAGAGTTTAAGAGATCTATATCTTTGAGAGAGCCCTATCTTTGATAAAAAGGCTTGAAGAAATGCAGATGAATTCTGTTTTACTTAAAACTTCGCATATTGGAAGACCATCTTCAATTCAAAATCTAACTCTCAACAAAACTCGGAAAAACCGTATGGGCCATATTATTACTAAAAATAGTGAAAATTAAAAAAAAAAACTTTAAACACTGCAAAAGTCAAACAATTTCTGTATGAAATAAGTGTAATGTACCTCTTCATGCTAAATGTTTCAAAGATTTTAAAATTTTTAAAAAAAAAATTTATATTTTTAAAATTTTTATACCGCTTTGGACTGATGTTGCGAAAACGCAACATTTTGTAACTCTCGTAAAAAATAAATTTAATTTTATGGAAACAACTTATTTGTGTAATTAATGTTCTAAGAAGTGTTAAAAAACTGTTTGGTGCATTTCCAATAAAGGAAACATAGAGCGGTCCTAAATGGGTTAAAAGTTTTGCAAGGTTATCAAAGGGTAAAATTTCCTTTCACAATTGGCTCTCAAGACATCTCACCAAAGTTCCGAAACAGCTGTACGCATACCGCCTTAAAACATACGCAGACACCGGGTGGGCGTATCACTGTTTTAGAACTACTGTCGTGTAGTGAAGGTAAACGATTATTATGATATAATTGAAAATGTTATCAAAGTAACATGACATTTAAAATATGTGGACATTTTGAAAACTTGACACATGTACATAATTATATTCCTGGTCAGTGTGTGATCAGTTTTCAAAGTATAAGTAGTCATGAAAAAGATTTATTCAGAGTACAAATCATCGAATACTATATCTGAATTGATTTACAGGCCGTATTATCCAAGTGAAAGATGATAATAATTCAATGGCAACCGCTAGACGCAGGCGCCAGTTTTATCTCTGCTTTCCTTGACACATGGTAATTACAATCCATTTTGTCAGAATTTCCCTACAACCCATGAAAAATATGTGTTGTGATTCTGGTTCAGCACTTATCACTAATCGAAATCACTCATAATAACAACTGATGTCAAAAGTGTTGAATGACAAGTGAGGCAAATCAGATACTATCTTGTCTTCGGTGCGTCCGGAAATTTAGCAGATTAGCTATTGCGGAAAACTGATAATTTTCGCCTCTGTCCTGCAATTGAATTTTAGGGTATTTGATGCATAATTCAGATATTAGTAATGTAATTTTTCATCCAGTTAATATTTCTATTAAAAGTAACGTCAGCACACATTTTCTTGCGCTTATAAAATATTAAATTTTCAATGGCATTTAATTAAAAGAGAAGTCTCGTAAATGCAAAAAATGTAATGAATGCATTTAATATGTTGTGTTGTTTTTATTGTACATATAAAGGAATTTCTTTAATTTAAAGAATTGTTTTAACTGTAGAAATCATTTGCTTACGATCATCTACTGAAAGTAAACGTTCAGTAGAAAGAATATTTGCCTCCAAATACGCAAATGTATAAATATATCTGTCATTACGTATTCAGTCTTTAAAAAATTTGCTAATTACATTTGCATGCAATTCTCTAATTCGTAATAACCTCATGGACGTGTACACAGCAAGAAATCACTAAGCAGGCCTGGTAAGTTCAGATGTCGTTTGCAATTGGTAGATTAAATTTATTTTTTTAAAGTATTATTCAGAAAAAAATATAAATGCAAAATTTCTCTAAATTTTTACTGGTACAAAGTCCACGACAGCTAACATCACACTTTTAACGGCTGTCTCGCTTAGGAGTTCATAGCCAATGCTGAACCTAGGTACAAAGGTGCTAGGAACGCCGCAAGTATACGGGATATGCAATTAAGGCTCTTAATTTGAGGTCTTTCACCATTTATTTTTTCATATCACTGATGCGGTTTCTCCAAATTTCAGTTTTCTTTCCATATTAAAATTTTAGTTCATACGACAGTCATTTCAAAAGTAATCTATACTAATAAAGAGACAAGTGGAAGTCCAGATATCACGTGACCGTAACTCATCCGGGCGGGCCAATCCTCGAAAAAAAAATGGCCGACAAATATACAGGAAACGGTGTAATTTTTTTTCTCAGGAAAGTACATAAATGTCACATATTTGGAAAGAGCTTCGAAAACTGATAATTTTTTCTGCTTACACTTATTCTGTTAATTCAATAGTTTTAGAGATATTTTCATTCTAAAATCACTCACTGCTGAGAAACCAAATCATCTGGTACCTGGGTGCTGCCATCTGTCGGCAGCGACGGGAATGAAAATTGACATGAATTTATTCACTTGAATTTAATACATTTGTAGGCTTTTTTTTTCTTTTGTGGGGCCCGAAGTACATAAATATGTTACACGGATGGCTTGAGCGTAGCTAGGCGAAGCCCGGCTAGTGCACACTAAATTAGTTCTTTTATACCTATTTGATTTCTATTAATTTCTCTCTACAGTCTTTTTATATATTCCCCCTGCTTCTCTGTAACGCAGTCCCAACATCTAGGAATATTTTTTTATTCTTTGCAACATGTTACTTATGTTGAGTCCTCTAATGACTCAGGTAGCAGCTGAAGTAATTAATCTAAGGTGGAAAAAGGTTGACTGCGCAAACGTTATTTGAACTTGCGAAAAGGGTCGAAGTCAGGTGGACTCATGACCGGACTGTTTGGTGGTCGAAGCAACACATCCTAACTGGATTTCGCCAACAAATCGGTCCCAACCTTTCCCAATTGTCGCCGTGCGTTATCGTGCAAGATGGACGGTACATCACGAGGCAATTCGAGTCAGTTTTTGTGCACCTTTCGACGCCATTTTTGTATCCGTTCACAATAATACACTGCACCCACACTTGTAGTACTTGAAACTTAATCCGTCATGAAGATTCCTAGCTGGAAGAAAGCAAAGATCACCATTTTCTTCACTTTTGAATGGGCTCGGAGAAATTTTTCGGGTCGTGCAGAAGATAGAGACTACGCGAGGCGAAAATTGCTGTCTTTCATCGCCAAATCGTTGTTTCAACAAAAATGCAATGTCAAGGCGTTTCTGTTTTTGCTTACATGTAAAAAAGTGAGGAACCCACTAAGCACAAACTTCCAAGCTTAATGTATGATCTTTAATCTAATCTTCTACACTCACAGTACCCGAGACAGCTACAGACTCTTTCAAAAATTTGCCACTTTACCCTTTTGAGGGGTAACAACCTCCACCGTTTACACGGTGCAGACACTTTTCCCGATTTTTTTAACCTAAAAAATCTTGAAAAATATTTCAAATTAAAGGTTGCAAAATGTTTATGCTTCTTTAAACTGATAACAGATGGCAGCACTAGTCATTTTCTGCTAATTTGACTGGAATGTATTGAATGCAAGTGAAAAGAATACCAGATTAAGGCGTTCGCACTGTGCGAACGGCGCCCCTGAAAAGGTTTTAAAACAAAACACGTTAGAAAACTTTGAAACACCTACGAATATTCCTCTAGTCCTGAACAGGAAATGGTGAATTTTTTTCCTTTTTAATTGCATCATCCATTGGGAAATGACGTCATATTGTGCATTACCTTTGAAATGACCCTCGTATATTATGCAAGAAATTCGAGACAATTAATTCCTTAATTTAACTTGATAAAGAACTCACTTTTACTGTCTTCTATGAATTTTAATTGCATCTGCAAGACGTATGATCGATTCATCATACATATTGATCCAGAATTAATAATTTATGTGTTGAAGATGATCTATAATTGCATTGCAGAAAACAAGCCCTATTCTCAGTTCTGATTATTTAAATTCTTTTCTATGGGTCAGGTGGATTTAATTACAACTCCGATATCGGGACGCTAACACATTCTACGCGAAGCTAACATTCTTTCCCCCTAATCTAAATGGAGAGAAAGTAATTCTGTCATGAAACAGGATAAAAAGAATCAGGTATTCATTACATTAATGCATTGAAATCTTTTTGTGTGCTGACGTAGATACTAATCTATTTTTATTGGATAGGAACAGAGTAGACGGAAACGTTTCCTTAAAATGTATAAAAATCAGAACGTTGGTTAGCTGTAAGTTAGGTTACATTGTTGAAATGTTGATGCAGTTTAGTTTTTATAATTTAAAACATTAGCTCTAGCCATTAGATTATATATATATATATATATATATATATATATATTGTAACAAGCTGTTTTCTCTCCTCCCCCACATACAAATAGACTCTTCTCTTCAGCACCTGCTATGTCACGTGACTATGTTTTTTCCGTTGTTCGTTCGTGTGATAGAGTTAAGAGGCTGGGAAGGGACTTTAGTGGGCATACTGTATACATATATTAGATAATTCGCCATAAAATACTCTTTAATTTACGTTAATTATCTTTTATTAAAATTATTTTTTATAATTTTAAAAATACAACTTAATTTCTAGACCTATAGGTAGATACACATGATTATAGTAAGAGAAGAAAAAATCCAATATATGTTACAACATACCTGCTTAACAGTTTTAACATTTCAACTAAAGGAAGGGAGCAAGAAAAAGTTTTTTATGGTAGTTTGACGTAATGAAGTTTACAGGAGGCTGTTTATATCTCTTTCAATACTAATAGTCTCAGACGGGAGGGGGGGGGGCAAACAGCCAAAAATGTATGTAATATCATACTTTAATATGATTCTTGTTGACTGATTTATAAATAGAATTCACATCAGCAACAAAAAATTTAATCAAATTTATAACCAAGACTTACAGGAAATTATCACGACAGTTAGGCAATTTTTGAACAACTTAATGTCAGGTAACCTTCGCGGGCCAACCTCTACCAGAGGCCCCATCAGATAGAAATCGATTCTTCTGTTCACGTGCAATTGTTTCTCCTTGAAATTTCTTGCTTGGAAGCCACTCTGGTGGGAACGACGAAGGCATAAAATGATGGGATAGAAATAACTTAAGAGTGTAAGTGTGTTAGAAAATAAATGATGGAGGAAATAAATTACAACTTTAAGGAATTAAATAAATTTTGCTTATGAGTGACAGAAAGGGGGAGAGAGAGATGAAGAATGAATAAACATTTTTTTTAATTTATTAGCACGACTGTACTTCGTAGTATCAAATACGAACACGTAAGATAGGCTGCGAAATGTCTACGTGAAACCCATGATATATTTCTTATGCATAAAAACATATCAAACACGTTTTGGGATAATCAGACAGTTTTTCTCTTGGTTATTTCTATTATATCGTATAGTTAATGCATTCAACAAATTTCATTTCCGTTGAAAGTAAGTGGAATATTGGTGGCTAATTGTAAAAACCATAATATATTAGTTACAACACTGAGATACCACTGTTATTGACGTTATAATTTCTAATAAAACGAATCTTACATCCGTTCTTGGTCGGCGTTTAATTCAGGTTGAATACTTACAAGATAAAAAGAACTTTGTATATACCATGTTTTTAATTTTTCTGTTGAATCATATAAACTTGACAATTCTATGTATTAATAAATACCTTTTTAAATTTTTTTTTGAGGAATTATCCCATCAACTTGAAAGGAAATGAAGTTAATTGGAAATTAACTTGCGTTTAACTCTTCGTTCCCATCCCGGTCGATAGATGGCTGCACCAGTCTACAAAACAAAATTAACTGAAAATTAATTTAATTCTGCTTAAATGTGGCTAAAAGTATTAAAAATTGCATTGTCATCGAGTTCTGAGCTATTCTAAATGTTTCAAATGTCTATCTAGTCGGGAAGTTAGTTAGAAATCGGTTGCAAGATTTGTAAGTGACAAACACACACACAGACAAACAGGAAGGTAAGTTAATATAAACATAGTAAGAGACAGTGAATTTTATTTATAACACTTTGGTATGTGTTAATCTGCAACCGAGATCTTTTACAGTTTATTTAATTTTATTTTAATTTTTTACTAAAATTATTGTGAAAGATATTACCCGAAATTCCAAAAGAAATGATGTTCAATAGGGTGGAGCGAAAAATAAATATTCCCTTTCCTGTATTGATACAAAATAGGTGTCAATGGTATAAATGATACTAAATTTGTGAATGATACAGAAAATTTCACCAATGATAAGAAATATTTAGTTCACATGTATCATCAATCCCTGATCTATGGCCTAAGATACAAAAGTGCAAAATGTCAACCTGTTTTGAAAATATCTTCAGGTTGCGCACCAGAATTGAAGTTTTGCAAAGTAGTATATAAAGGCGACATTTAAAAACGTGGTACAAGAAAAACTCATTTAAACATTCTTATTTGTTTCTAAAATTAAACATTATATAAAAATGAATTTAAGCAATAGACTCCTTCTTAATATTGTTTAAGTGTCGTTTTCATAATTTTTTTGGACTTTGTTTTTCGCGAAAATACTGAGATTTTCTCTCAAAAAGTGGCAAGTCTTGCCTAGCTTTTATCTTGGTTCTTATATAACCGTCACTTGCCTCTGAACCACAAACAGATAATGCATCGTTAGTTAATAGCTTCACATACCATTCTACTGTCTGTGTGACAAGGGAACTTCTCAAAATACAGGAAATTGCCTCCTGAAGAAATCATAGTCTTTATTTCTGTATCACTATATTTCATCGTCATTGGCAGTTCGGAAACATTTTCTTACCCCCAATTTATAAAATCGTAATAATGTGATGCTTCAATCTGAAGCTCAGGAAGCTGAAACTCGCTTACTTTTCTGCCTGTGGTCTATTCTTTTGCTTTTAATATTATTATTTGGGGAGATAGTTCTCTTATTTGTAACTCCTCGTCTTGTAACATAGCTAGCAACAAATTTTTGGGTGTGCAAAGAATGAATTTCGTTGGGCAGTTTTAAATACAAAGTTCTTCAGCTCTTCTTGCATATACGAAAATCTTGTAACCATATTGAAATCGAGGATGGACCCATATTTACAAGAAGATTAATGTCAAATCAGTCTTGAAGTCAAACCATGTTGGAGAATATACGTTTATAATAAAATTGACAAGTTCTTACAGGTTGACCAATGGTTTCGTTGTTCCTAGATCTATACGAAGAAACCTTTTTGCACAAGTCAGCCATCAAGAATGTGCTAGCTTTCCTGGATCTCTGTTAGCTAAGCTAGGCGTGATTGTGCCTCAAGAAATAGCTGAGCACATTTTATATAATTTTTTTTTTGATCGGTGCTTAATAATTCAGAATTAACATCCGGCAATTCTGAACATACAATTTCAATGGTCGCCAGTTTATATTTTAGGCACTTTTCAAGCCTTTTTTCCAATATTTCCAGAAATATTATTTAGAGCTGTCATGGTACCATTGAGGCTGGTGAAAAGATGACAGAGTGGTAGTTCATTAGCATGTAGTAGACGCACAAACCACTGTAATGGTGGATTGAGATACTTTTCCAATAGTACAATGACGCTGTTTTTTGGATCCAACCCACAAATTGACATTGTTTGGCCTTGTGACTTATTAATAGTCATTCCGAATGCCAAGCGAATTGGAAATTGCAAACGTTTGAATGGAATGGGAGAGTCTAAAGGGTTCATTGAGATCCGTGGTAGAAGAACAATTTCACCTTGAAACTGGCCGTTTAAAATTGTAGCTTCAAGAACATAGCCCATGATTTTTTATGACCAATCGCGTACCATTGCATAGATTTGGTGCATTCAAATTTTGAAGCAAAATGATTGGTGAACCAATCTTCTATCGCCAGTTATGTGGTGGCATTCCAGGTAAATCCAGTGAATTTAAGAATTCAACAGGATAGTTGGCAACTTCCTCAGGATCGACAACAGTGAAATATTTGAATGATATTTCATTGCCAGACAATGACTGTTGTATTTTGAAATTAATTGCTTCGACATCTATATTTTTGCGGCCCAAATAGCTCGCTCACGTAGCCACGAATGATTAGTTCAATTAGCTTGTAAATCTGGAAATATACTTTCAATCAAAGCATCTTTGACAGCCACCATGTTGCAAAAATTGTCTGGGAGTCTGATGCATTGTGTATTTTCCTGCAATTGAATTTTTCCGTTGCCAATGTTGAGCAATTGTTCGGAGAATGCTAATGCCAATGGATCATTTTGAATTTGAAAACGCATATTTATGGTAAGGCATAATTTTCTGACACTTCGCCATAGGTATGATTCTTTCAAACATGCGTTAATTTCATCCGCATAAGTAGCACGTGGAATGGCTGGCAATGTCTGTCTGAAATAACCGGACAGCAGCAGTAGAGCACCACCAAGAAGTCTGGTATTATTATTGAGATCTTCCAACGTTCTATCGAGAACGTCAAGTGAATGCTTGTGGGCCATAGTGCATTCATCCCAGATAATAATTTTGCATTTTCTCAAAACTTCAGCAATGCCTGAATGCTTCTTTATGTTACACATTGCGTCTGGATTTGTGTGAATGTTCAATGGTAACTTGAGTGCTGAATGCGCAGTCCACCCACCATCAAGCAAGGTCGCTGCAATGCCTGATGAAGCAATTGCCAACGCAATATGATTTTGTGATCGAATGGGCGCAAGAATCAATGAGATGAGGAATGTTTTGCCAGTGTCACCTGGTTCGTCCAAGAAAGAAAAGGAATCCGTCTTGCTGTGCTGCAATTGACAAATTAATTTGTTCATACATATTATTTTGTTCAGCAGTAAGCAGTTGCTCATTATTAGCAACAGAAGTAGCCAAAGAGGTTTTATCGAACTATTGTTCACGCTGTACATCGTTGTTAATGATTTCTGCTGCGGGGCGGTTAGGCGATGACATGCCGAAATGAATGAGTGGAATATTCGAAATGAGAATGCAAATATCCTCAATCTTTATTAACGCCTCTTTATATATTTCCGGCGAAAAATCGATGTTGGGATCTTGATCAGCAATCCGAATGAGATGTAGAATTCCTCACTCATCGAATCTTCATAGTTATCCCAGACAGCAGAAGCTTCAGACGGAAAACATGTCGTCAATAATATAGCGAATAATTGACGAATTTGATGAGGAGGGGCACTCAGTACTGCATCTGCAAGTGTGAGATCCCAATGGTTATCATCTTCCAGTAAATACAATTCGCGACACGTATAAGAGTACGTGTCGTACAAAATACCATTGACTGTCAGCAAATATTTGAAAGGATGTCGGTCCACGAACGTTAACGAACAAAAAACGCAAAAAAACATTCGCGTTGCTTTGGATGGACTGTATATAAAGTGAAACTTTTCCTGATGCACAGCAAAGACCGGCTGACTCACCTTTGTATTTAAATGCATGGCAGTGTTGGCATTCTTTGTCTCTATTGCCGATAACAATTAGTGGATGTGGAATGACCGGAGTATTGTGGAAAGGGTTTATTTAGCTGTGTTGGCCTGTTTCATAATTTTTTTCAATATTTTTCCCTCTTTTTGCCACTAGATGGCGATGCTTGCCCTATTTCGGTCTCTCCGCTGCTTCGTGTCTTTGGCGCTCGGCACGCGCGGGCTATTTAAGTGCTTGTGCACTGATCTGGTCGCTTACTCTTCGGCTTTTTGAGCTGCCACTAAGTTCATTGCACTGATGAAGAAGCTCCTTTGTAGCCTCGAAACGGCCGTATGCAAAATAATTGCATCTTATTGCTATTTGTGCTTTATTTACGTTGGTTTTCCTGTTTATGTGACGAATAGTCCATTTCCGGCTCTTATTCAATGAAGTGATGCACGTGTTAATGCGCGACGTTCTTGCACACTGTCGATCATGTGCTCTGTGTGCGTCGGTGACTCGTTGACGTGCCTCTGTCTGAATGCATTAGCTCGAAGATATTCATTCTGATGCTCTCGATTTTCATTTGCGCGTGTGTTTGCAGCATGGTTTCTTAAATTTATATTGTCCGTCAATTGATCTTCTGCCGTTCTATTTAACCGACGGTTATGGACTGTTTGTGCATTCCGTGTACGTCGACCAATATTTCCTTCTCGCCCGCGAAGACGCGGCATTATTCTGTAATAAATACACAACAAATGAATATAAATAACTTATTGAAGTTAAAATTAGCAAGAATGTGGACGAAATTTCATTAATATGGCTATTAGTGTGACTAATCAATGAGCCATTCAATAGTTCATAAGTTGCATAGAATCAAATAAGAATTTAAATTTGTAGGTTAAGCTAATTGTTATTGAGTGCATACATCATTAAAATTCATGAAAACAAAAAAAATTCTGAAACGCCATTCCAGCGCTGCCTACTGGATCCAATTGTGAACCTAAACTAACCAAAGATCAACAACAACACATAAATTAATTAATTAATTTTAAAAATATTTTCTATCGGATCTAATCGTGAATCTAAACCATTCTCGAAACAACTTAATCGCACACACAAAATTTCATAAAAATCAGTCCAGCCGTTTAGGAGGAGTTCAGTGACATACAGACGAACAGAAAAAAAAAATATATATATATATATATATATATATATATATATATATATATACAAATACTTATGTAAATTGATTTTTCTTTAAAATTCAAATTACGACTGCGATAATATTTAATTTCCATGATTACAGAATAAATCCGGCAAAAAGAAATTGTGGTAAAGGAATCACCCTGTCACCCTTTGATATAAAATTTTTATATTACTAGACTAAAAACATCATCTCCATTACAATATACCTTCAATTTTCTCAAAATCTAAGAATTTAGAGAGAAAAATGTAGTATAAACTACTTCCTTACAAAGAGTTTATGCGTATGCCTCGCCCCTTTGTCGGCAAGAAAAAGAAAATCCATTTTAGTCTCACAGAAATTGTCTTACGAAGAATGAAAAAGCAAACTGAAACTGCTTTAAAGTGTTCACTCAAAGAATATTGCACCTTTACTGCAGCTGAGAACTCCTGGGTTTAAGTGTTATTACTTGCTCTTCAATTTCACTAGTCGGTGTATATTATTTTGTGATTTTTTTCTCGGATCTGAAGATAGACTGCTTCTATTAAGTTTTACGCTTTTTGAGTCCGGTTTACTATAAAAGTTTATTCTTTTTCTATAAAATTTTTACGTATGGTGACTGAACATCGCGATTTGTTAGAACTTTTTAAAGTTTACTGAGGAACAATAAATTACTGTACATTAATTAATAAGTACAGTGACCACCGCTTATAGTGATCAGTGGTTATAAGAATCAACCGTTTATAAGAATCAATATCGCGAAAACAAAAACAAATGAATTATTTTCATGTTAAAATTTTCGCTTTAAAGAATCAATCCACCGGTTTTAAGAATCAGTTTACACTCTTCGCTTTCCTTTCATTTTTCCAAAAAAGCCACTTAAACCCTCAAAAGGCACGAAGTTCTTTCTTTATTTTTTTAAAGAAAGAGTGATAAGATGGTATGGAATACAGTCGTAAAATGCATCCCTTTGTTTGTTAGACATAACATAATAGTTTCCCCTTAAACGCTATAGGTAAACACTGTCCTATTAGCTTGACCCAGGGGCATCTTACCCGTCCGGATCCGATTTCACTTTTCTCCACTGACAAAGACAGGGACACTTTTTTACCACCTCCCGCATCCTGATTGCAGCATCCTGGCCCCTGAAACACATAAATCTTCGGCGAAGTGTCTACTATCACTTAGGCAAACGTGACATTAATAGATTCGTTATCAAACCGTGAAACGTAAGTTAGAAGATGAATTTTCGTCTGTGACTATTGGTATTGAAAGAGGTATAAACAGCCTCCTGAAAACTTCATTACGTCTAGCTACCATTTAGAAAACTTTTTCTTGCACCCTTCCTGTAGTTGAAATGTTAAAACTGTTAAACAGGTATGTTGTAACAAATATTGGATTTTTTTCTTCTCTTACTATAACCATGTGTATCTACCTACTTGTCTAGAAATTAAGTTGTATTTTTAAAATTATAGAAAATAATTTTAATAAAAGATAATTAACGTAAATTAAACAGTATTTTATGGTAAATTATCTAATATATGTATATATAGGTATGTGTGTGTGTGCCTGTCCAAAAACCTAAATTTCGTCTAGTCTATAAGAATCAATTGCTTATAAGAAATAAAAACAGTAATAACAAACGTGATTCTTATAAGCGGAAATCATTGTAATGTTATACTCATTATGATACTAAACTTACGTGTGTATATTTTCCTTTTTTTATGCTTTCAACAGTATAAAAAAGAAACAGTCACTTATTTGCATATCAAATGTACTTACCCTTATTTTTATTAGAAATGAGAAGGATCTATTAAATGAAGAAATTTAAAAACCGTAATGTTTCCTGTGTTATATATTTATTTTAATATATTTTCCTGTGTTATATATGTTATATATTTATATGCTGTTATATATTTATCCAAGCTATGTTACATACACGAGTATACTTTGATAATCAAATAAAATAAACTGACAACAGCTCAACACTGTGAATAACGTATGACGTTAAATGGTTTTTAATCTGCAAATTAAAATCTGGTGATTATCATGGGTAGTTTATCATAAACATTTAATTAGATTTTTGATAAAATTAAAGTTTTCTATTATTTTTTGGTGTGGAATGTATTTCTTCACAGTGTCTGTTATTTAAGAATGCAAATGCTATGCACATGGAAGTTGCAACAAAGATGGATTTTTAGAGATTCGAAAGAATGATTAAATTGTTATGTATGATTTGCGTGGATACCAGTGACCTAACATTTGTGTGATCCATTTCTTTTTCGCTTTAACTGATTATTATCAATATAAGTAATGACATTCTGATAGAACTATGTCGCTTGTCAAATTTTAGAGGATTTGTGAACCATTTTTTTTTCAAAAAAAAAAATGTGCACATTTTGTTTTGATATTTTTTTACCATTAACTCTTGAGCGGCTTTTGAGCGGCAATTATATTAAACAGTCATAGTCTTTAGCATTCACGCTAAATAAGAGTTAACTCGTTACCGATTACCTCCGTTTGTGCAAACGTTTGTGGGAACAACGCAACGTTTGTGTGAACACGAGTTTTCTCGAGATCAAACAATAGTGTTGTTAATAAAAATGATTTTTCCTGACTTGTATGTTTGGAATTTGGCTATCTTCCATCTTTTCCCTGAATTTTTAGTTCGGACCTAGTAACCACTTTTTTCTAATAGAAATTTTAATATGTTTCATTTCTTGTAGTTTTTTTTGCAAATATTTTATCTATCACTTTTTAAAAACAGTCTTAAGCTTTAAATATTTTTCACTTAAAATTTATTACCATGAAAGAGCATAGATGTAGAAATTCTTGAGACCCTGAGCCTACTGTGTGCCAGGGGGTAATCGAAAGATTAGTTGAATATTTGATCCCGTACTCTGCACTCCGGGATGAGTATCTTTTAGACACGCCTACAGTCTCCCGTGCTACCACAGGACCACAGGAAAATTGGTCTAACTGCACTACCTGGGCCACGCCCTCAAGTGCAGGCTTTCAGAAAATAAGCAGCGGGGAACCATGATTGGACAGAAAGTAGAGAGAGAATAAAAGTGAAAGGAGCGCTCAGGATCTTCGAGTTCAATGCCTTCAGCTGGAATCACCGAAGTGATCCAGCATCGGGCAAGGCTGCTGCCTCCCCTTGTACTAAAATAACGGGTTTCAATACGATGCCCTTATAACTTGAAGATCCAGGAGACATCCAATCAGAACTGTTGTTTTCACCATCCAAAGTTCTGACCAGAAGACCCACTGTTTCACTTCTTGCGTTGCAATTTCCTGAACTTTTGATGATTCTCATCGAACTTTCTCTTCATTTTCTGCGATATTTCTGCTCTCCGATGGTACATTCATGAAACATCTGTGTTAGAAGGCACTGGCCTAGAAAACACAGTTAAACACTTGATCCGATGGTCCGAGGCCCTACCGCAAGCTTACCACCATCTCTCCTGATAGTACCCAAGCGGAACTTTTCCTTTAGGTTTGTTTCACACTTAACCGGCTGTCTTTTAAACGATGCCGTGTACACTATAATCGAGACGAAGAGTGTACGACAGCTTTCACACTTGCCCGACAAATGTCGTTGTCGGGTAAACTATATCCGGCTGTCGTGCTATTTGTGTGGGAATCTGACAGTCCCCCATATGAAGGGACGACGGCCGGTGTAGGGGGAAGTGACCAATGGCGGAGTACACATCTAGCCGGCACGTGTCGTTTGCCGTTTCTACGATTGTTTTCTGGTTTCGTTGTTCTTGTTTCTGTGTTAAATAAGTTTTAAAGTTTTTTATTATGGTAGAAGTTGATCTTGAAGTACTGATTATATTAGTTCATGATCGTCCTATTTTATGGGATAAAACACAATAATCTTATAAGGACGGTGTGTAAATGATTTTAATCAAATGATTAAAATCATGATTTAAATCGAATGATTTTTTTTAAGATCATAGATCTTAATCAAAAACAAAATCTCAAGCATTGCTTTGAATGTTTTTGGTACATTTTCCTAAGGGTATTAAATTTAAATCTGTTTTAATCTGGTTAAATCTGTTTCTGAGAATAAGTCAGACAATCAATCCTAAGTACTCTTGGAGACAAATTATGAAGTGGAATGTTTAGCAATAAATGAAAAAGACCAAGCTTTAAACTTTATTAAAGAAAAGTATGGAGATACCTCCTTATTAAGCATTTTACTAAAATTCATTGTGCTGTCTCCTCCTTTTAACGGAACTTTGCTTGATAAAAAAGCTTTTAAATCATGAAATACCTTACAGTGGGGAAAATCAATAGCAATCCTAAATAACTGTACGGATCAGTAAGAGTTTGACATAATACAGAGGTTATGAGAAATTAACTAATGCTGGGATAGAGAGCATGTTTTCCACTATTGTACTCGTATAAATCAAATTGCAAAACCAATTAGGTGTAGAAAAGGCAGTTAAATTAGTGTTTATGTTTATATCTTTAAATAAAACTAACTAATTGTTAAATATTTTAATGATTGTAGAAGATGAAATATTTTTTTTTAAATTTTTAGGTTCAAACCATTTTTCTATTGGTTGTTTTTCTTTTATTTCAGTTTTTGTTTTTAAGTTATTAAAGTTCCCCTCTGCTTATTTCCTGAAAGTCTGCAATTGAGGGCGTGGCCCAGGAATTGCAGTTGCGACCCATTTCCTATGGTTTCCTAAAAAAAAATTATTTAAAATTATTTTATTGACAATGATCAGAAATGTTTCAATTCGAAAATATTTAATTCCTTCATTAGTTATAGAGTAGTATAGTATATAATTTTAAATATATGGTATACATATAATAGTTTAAATCACATAAAATTGAAAAAAAAATTCTGATTAAAATTTTTAAAAAACCTCATTTAAATTTGAAAAAAAATCCTGATTTTTATATACCCTGTTAAAAACACATTAATTTTCTCATTAAGTGAAGAATACAGTAAAACATATCATCAATTAATGCACTCAAAATACAAAGAAACACACAGAAAACTAATAAACACACCATATATTTTATTTTTCATTACGCGCGTCTGAACGCGTGTCGGCTCAGCTAGATGTCGGTTACCCGACGGACAGATAAGCGTGAAAAAGATCCACTTTAACCATAGGAAACCATAGGAAATGGGTAGCAACTGCAATGCCCGGGCCACCTACTCAATTGCACACTTTCAGGTAATAAGCAGAGGGGAACCAATAGAAACAGAGTATAGGATAGGAGTAAAATGATTGGATCGCTGCTAATCTGTGAGTTCTAACTACAAAAAAAAAGTGAGTAAGCATCTTGCAGCGCAGTAGAAAAGAGGGTCTACAGACGATGCAATGATGGATAAAAAATAAAAGAGAAAGTTTAAGGATAGGAATACATTTCTTTTATTTGTTTTATAAAATTCGCGTCGACGTCGGGTAATATAGTACACGGCATCGTTTAAACGACAGTCTGTTAAGTGTAAAACAAGCCTTAGCGGGGCACATTTGGCGCTTGCCCGAACAAGTATCGCCATTGGCGAGGATGTAAATAGGCGACCCTGGCAACCTTATGAATACGGTTAAAATACGTAATAGAAATGCTAAATTGTGAAGAAACATTGTAGCACTACGCACGGAACAATGACGAAATTCAAAATTTAATAGTGAAAATTCGGGGCTTACCTCTATCAGGAGCTGTAATTTTTTTTTTTCAAGCAAAGGGGATTTTGCGATTTAATAAGATTTGTGAAAATAATCATCATTTGCAATTTAATGATGTTAAAAAATGGCGATGCAATTTATCTTCATGTCGCTACAAAAGAGGTTATAGTAGCAGAACATTGTTTGAAACATTTCGATTGCCTATTCTTACTGCTCTCAAGTTCACTTATTCCTGGAGCGAAGAATTGGCTTCGTTTAAAGTAAAGAAGTAGGTACCCCTTTTGACGTGGGCGATAAATTCAGCGAAATTATTGCTCTATCTTATCCATTTTTAAGACTGACTGCCGAATATAAATGTCAAGTTTTTATTACTGTCAGCCTCTAACGAACCTTCGATTGATGAGTTTTTAAAAAATATTCAATATTTATTTATTTATTTAATTATATATTTATATATTTATTTATTTTTAGGGCTTGTTTTCGTTTTATTGTTTGCATAACAATATCCTGTTCATTAGTTTCAATTATGAGGAGAATATCATTTAAGTGTTTATTCAGAAATATTTATGCTATTGAAATTGTCTAAAACTGGCTTCATATTCTGTATATACACGTCATTTTGTTGTCCACTATGTTGTCGTTGCCGTCGTTTTTTTAACGTAGGATTACGTTCCTCAATAACGGTCCTTCGGAGAGAAAAAAAATTATCCTGCGTCGCGAATTTTGGCAGCTCTCCAAACCCAGTAGCAGTAAACAGTTAAAGAGAAAAGTACTGAAATGCGTCAAAAAACAAAAAGAAAGAAAAAGGAAAAAAAGAGGTTAGCAAACGATAAGTAATCCTACGTTATTAACCCGCGGTAGGTTCGTTAGAGGAGACTACCAGATTTTTTTTTACTGTTATTTTGACCAGTTTTAAGATCTTTGATTCTTGCTCGTAACTTTTATTTGTTTGTCCTGTTCTTTGTTCGCTCAGTCTCTTTTTTCACTCATGTTTTACCTTTACTTGTACCATCGAAGTTTTTTGTTTTCTCCACTTTCTATATTCCTTCCTACTTTCGTTTTTTACTGATCGCTAAAGTTTTATGCATTGCTATATCATCCTACAGTGGAGGTCCCGGCCCATGTACTGTAGTTACCACTACTCTTCCTCAAGCTCCTGAAAACTTCGCCAAACCGCGCCAAGGGGTATCAAATTGGCAATTACTTTAGTCATGAGTCCCATCAAATGGTGCAAAAAACAGCTCGAGATGTCCCACAACGCAGTTGCAGACTGCAAATCAACATTAGAGAAGGGTGTACTTCCGCATTACAGAAACGCGAGCATAAAAGATAGGTAGCCTAAATATGATCTTTGAGGTGGACTAAAGCTTGTTCACTACTAAAAAAAAAATCAAGCTAAACGTGTTTTACTGCAACAGTGGATATTTAGCAAAATATGTAGACAAACAAATGAATGCTTTCTAGTAAAAGTCAGTACACAACCGTTCAATGTCGAAAATAATGGAAGCAATTACGAACAACATAAATGAAGACTCCATTATTCATTCGCATTCGTGGTGTAGTCGTATTGTAGAGCAGTTGCAAAAAGCGTACTACACTACAGAATTAGAAGCAGATGGATTCCAACTCTTTGAAGTCGTTCCAAATTCAATTTTGTTTATCCGGAAACCGGCACACACACACACACGAAAGATCGAGAGATTATGCGGAAGTGCCAAATAGCGAAATGAGAAACATTGAGGAACTCCACGACACCATTTGAAATCGTTGCACGTTAAACTTGGTTTGATGAAAATATTAGTAAAAGTTCTGGGCAGAGAAGGAGTGGCTTTCTTGCATCTCAGGAAAAAAATAAAAAACTTAAGTGAGGTAAAGGTAAAAAGATGGTTTTTTCATTCGCCCACAAATTAAAGCAGTCTTTCATGATGAACAGTTCGAATATAAACTATCACAAGCAGAAAAAGAAGCCTGGCTGGCATTCAAATCAATGTGCTCCCGTTTCCTTGGAAATGAGAAAGCTGAAAACTATGAACACCTTGTTGGTAACATGGTGAAATGCTTTCGTGTTATAGGTTGCAATATGCCTTTAAAAGAACACTTTTTGGACTCACATCCGGACTTCTTTCCTCGAAACCTTAGTGATGAGCATTCGGAAAGATTTCACCAGGGCATCTCTATGTTTGAAAAGCGTTTCAGTGGACGATGGAATGAAAATATGCTTGCTGAATATTCCTGGTCTGTTATCAGGAACACACCAGCAGATATCTACAAGAGGAAACGGCCAATACAAATCACTTTAGTGTTTGTGTTTTCTATAATCAAGCCTCTGTTAGATTTCTCTGTAACCAATTTGTCTAAATCTAAGAAGTGGGTCTCCTAGGAAAACGGTACGTGATGTACCATTTTAGTTTTGATATATGAATCAAGCACCTTTTGTTTATAGAGAATCACATAGTTTCATATAAAGTATAGAAAAATGTTCAAATTTGTTGTACAGTGTTATTTATCTTTGTAGAAAAGTAAGCAAAATCTCATTTTAGAGACAGATATTTATTTAAACGTATATCTTCATAACAAATCGTAATGCTATTGACATGAACAACGTATAATATAAACTCGTATAGTGACTCGAAACTAAATCTAAAAATATTCCACGCCATCTAAGCGTGTTGCCATTCAGCAACTTAAAAATACTTAACATAATCTCGTCGTAACCATGGAGTCGTAGCAATCTTATCCAGATAACTCGGTTATCCTAAACACAGTCCCCAGTCTATAAGTTTTAATCAGCCAGTTTATTTTTCTGTGCAAAATGTCCTCACTGTTCTAAATAAAAATCTACTGTTTTTCTAAGACTGTAATTACTAAAAAATGGAAATTTTTATCATTATATGAATCATTATATGAATCATTATATGTATCACTAGCTGAAAATCCGCGCTTCGCTACGGAGTACATTCAAATTAAATACAACGGTCAACGTATGCAATTAATGCCAAAAAAATATATATATTTATAATAAATGAGACGATCAATATATACAATTGATGTAAAAAAAAATATTTATATATATATTTATAAAAAAATCATAAGGAATATTTATTTTTTTTGGATAATATCCAATCGTCTGCTGCATTAGAAAGAAAAAATGTTTTTTTTTGTCTATTCAGTTGTTACGCACGTGACGATAAATTTATTGAAAGTACCAGGAAAAGAAATCCCGTGATCAGCATTTAATAAATTAAATTCTAAAAATTAATCTTTAAAAATTCACCAAAAATCAGGAAATGGAGGTAAAAATTCGAAAAAAATTTCATTTTGAAGGAATTTTTATGATCGTTCTCGTGATATAAATTTTATAACCCTCAATGTATTATTTTAAATGCAAACGTAAAAAAAGTTTAAAAAACAGCTTAAAAATTTAATTTAAAAAAATCTAAGAAGAATTTTTGAAAAATCTTTCTTAGTGCACCCCTACACTATTAGAAGAATCGCCATGCAAAATTTCAGCCCTTTAGGTCCAGCGGTTTGGTCTGTGCGTTGTATGTTAGTCAGTCAGTCAGTCAGTGAATGGATGAGTCAGTTACGGAACTGTTTTATATATATAGATTATATGAATCTAGTTCTTGACAAACGAGGTATAACTAGACGTGAAATAACAGTAAGTGAAGATATGATAAAAATCAGCATAACTATGTGGCATGCACATTGAATGTTTTCGTTTTACACGAGTATATTCCCAATCTGAAATTTCATTCTATTGAATATGATCAAAATTCCATTCAGACTGAATTTTGTTTTGGAAGGGGAGTGCCTTGGTCGTGTCGACTTTATCTCCTGTAAGCAAGTTAAATGTAATCAGGGTGGGAGTGTTCAGTAGTTAAAATTTAAGTAACGAATTAAGAATATTAAGGTAAAAATAACATAAATAAAAAACAGAAGTTATTACTGTAAAGAAAGTCAAAACAGATAATTTAAATTTAATAGAAAATACTACGAGTTTCAAGGTAAAGAGATAAAAGAAAAATTATAAAAGACTAATGATCCACGGAAAAAGTAATAAAGTTAAGAGGAAGTCCAAAAAGCAGATAAGCATAAGAATACAAAATAATTTTTTATTTTTCTTTGTTTGTTTTTCAATTTTCTCTGGATTTTTTAATGGTTTTGTGATTTTTTATAATTTTATGAATTTGAGGTGAATTGGAACTGCAATGAAAAAAAGTCCCTCTCAGGACCATACACTTCGTATTAACTAAGCAGAATTTGAGTTTGGAAGTGGAATTCCTTGGCCTGACGGCTTTATCTCCTGTAAGCAAGATAATTGATATCACGGTGGGAGTGCTCAGTAGTTAAAATTTAAGAAATTAATATTAAGATGAGAAATACGTGCTAAGTAAAAAACAATAAAAAGAATAGGAAAAAAATAACAAATGGAAAAACAATAATTAAATAAAAGAAAAAAATTAATAATTGAAAACAAAGATCCACGGGGAAAATATAAAATAAAATAAAGAGTAAGAGGCCCAAGAAAGCAGAGATAAAATTTTTTAATATTATTTGAAGCCCTAAACCTTTACTGGTAAAAAAAAATTATACATTTCTGAAAACATTTTCCAGAGCAGAGTAGAAGGGGGATTCACTCCCAGATGCTTGAATCGTTTCAATAGATGAAAAGCATCTGTAAAGGGGAGGAACAAAGAAAGAGAAATGATCGTGTTGTTCAGTTTTATTATGTATGCGTGGGCACGTAAGGAAAACTTCATCAGGAAGCAGCCTATGCTTGACTTTCCACATATTTACTTTGCATAAACAGGAAAATGTAAATCTTTGGGTAGAGAAAGGTTGAGGGTTTAGTAAAAACCTTACGATTCAGGCCAGTGTAATTCCACCGTTTGGTCCCTCACTGTGCTATCATTATATGGCTAATTTAAATATTAGGCAGACGGATAAAATTTAAAATAAATAAATACACTACAGTGGAGCCCCGATAATCCGAAATGATTGGGGCTGGACCCTTTTCGGATTAACGAATTTTTCGGATTAAGCGAAATCATTCTTAAAATAAACTTAAATTACATAATAACGTGTGATTACATAAATATTACATACTGCGTGTGATTACACAGTTTATTTTATAAGGTCTGTCTAAACATAACCATATCTCGGGACGAAATGGGTGATAAGAGAGCGGAACGTTGCCTAGTACAGTAAAGTAGAGTTAAGTTGTACTAACTTAAGTTGTACTAACTTGTTACTGTCTAGCATTGTGACGTATTGTTATACGTCACAATGCTCGACAGTTGGAGAGGTGCAGCCAGGTGGAGGAAGGGGGTTCAGTTGACACACCCTTTCTCACAGACAGCCACAGCGTCGTTACTGTCGTTAGTGTCAGTTTAGCATTAGCATACGCATTTGTTGTTTATTTTACTGTGTCCTACTTTATTATACGCATAAAAAAATTTAACAGAATCTTTTAAACTAATTAGTTTAGAAATAATTAGTTCAGTATATTGTCTAACTTTGATTTTCCTGTAATTTTCAGAAATATCCTTTATATTACTTAATATCACTGTGGTTTTATTGTGACGTTAGTTCTTTTGAGTTTTGGTTTCGCATTAAGCGGATTTTCGTATTACCGAAGTTTGGATTATCGGGACTCCACTGTATAAGGTTTCAGTATGAACAAAAACATTGCTCATACTTAGAGTAAAGCATCGTTGAACAGAGAAATATTGCTGTAGAGCAGTGGCCCACGAACATTTTTTTTTAACGAGGGCCCACTTTCTTTAAATAAAGAATCACTCGACCCCAGTGAAAATATTTTTTAAAAAAGATTGGGGAAATGTTAGCGAAAATATAGGAATAATAAATAAACAAATTTCGACAATCTATTTAAAAAAATCAATGAACTCTAGATTTTAGGAATATATTTACTTTGCTTAATAAGGGTGAAAAATGTCTCGCTTACCTTCTCCACATTTTTTGGCAAATATGCCACTAAAACTTATATTTAAATATTAATAATCATTTGTGTTTCGTTTAGGTAAAACTACCAAAATTTAAAATTATAAAAGCCTATGACCTCAAAAATATAGGCTTCAAATTAAAATACTGAAAATTATAAAATTAATTTTTTCATATAAAACTAAAATGGGAAAAAAAATTAGCTTAGATGAGCTTGAACCTCAGATAATGTTTATTCAACGTTTCGAAAAACATTTCAGACTATTACTCATATATCATCTTCCGAGTTGATCTTTTACTGCGAGTAATTTTGAAAAGCCAGTCTCATATATAGTAGAAACAAATCAATGCAATGTAAATACGGACTTTTGCTAGGGGTGTTTTTATTGTAAGGCTGTTTGACGCTTTATTTAACAATAATATATCATATATTATTTAACATATAAAAAATGAAAATAAAAATACCAAAATTATGCAATTCTAGGAACTTTAAACTATAATTTTTTATTTAATAATTCAGTATGGCATGAATTCAATTCAAATTACCCGCGACCCACAGTTTTCGGCACTACTGCTGTAGAGTCAGTCTGGGAAACGTCATTTAAGTTGTGGATTTATCCGATGGTTAACTACGACTTGTGTGCATAGCGACAACTAACGCGGCAATAGATAGCGATGAAAACAAAACGTAAAAGTGTTATTCTAAACTTTATACTGTAGGCTTGAAGATTTAAACATATAGGAATAATTGCTCAAAACAGGTATACCAGAACATTGGAAACAGTTATTTCGATTTTGTTTGCCACACACCAAGCAGAACATTGCTTACCCATATCTGGAAATATATGGTTGGTTATAGATTACATCAGATTGGTTTATCGGAATCAGTTGGAACAACGTGTCTGACTTTTTCAACACTAGACACCCAAAAACGACGTTTACAGCTTTATTACTACGAGAATTTCGAGCAAATTGGCGGCGAAAACTTGTCGAAACAGTCGTCTTTGTGTATAACTGACCTGTATGATACTGGCTTTAAAGACCCTTACACATCAGGGATGTTGCATACAATTTAATTATCCTCTTCCGTAGATTATAAAACATTACTGTTTCATGAACAATTATTTAACAAGTAACTTTTATTGTCCGATAGATGACAGGGCATAAATTATGCCATATTTTTCTATCATATTTTAACTATAATTTTTAAATAACTTCATTCAGTCAGGAAATAGGCGATAAACCTGATGCACGCGTGCCAAGTGTGGCACGTAAGATTATTTAGTTGGGACTCGGACGGCCAATTTCCTTTCTTTCCTTATCAATGTACTAATAGGTTTCTTGCAAAAGAACCTATAACAAAGGCGAAACCTAGATCCAATGCTATTTCTACGCTGGAGATGTATATATTTGCTGTTAGCCCCGCCTCTTTTCCACGCTTTAAGCATAGTTTCACTTGATAACAATCACTATTAAAAGTTTGTTCTCTCCTATCAATATACCATCTAGCACGTCAGCACCAGAAGGAATATATATTTAATATTTCAGGACACGTGTTTAGGGAATTTCCCACTGCTGAATTGGAATATTATCCCCTATTAAGACATCTGTGGCCATTCACATAACAACGGAGACTTGTTGACTTCAGGGAGAAAGTGAACTTGATCCCGACAGTAAAAAAATGAAACCTTAGGTGACATTTTAACCGTTTAGACGCCGAATTATGAAGTAGATCGAACTTGTACTTAAATTTGCTTAATTACGTACACTTATAGATCCCTTATAAATAATCAACAAAAACATTTCAAGAAAAAACAAATTATATGGATTTTTTAGATGTTCCCAAACGGGAACATTGGCGTCTGACGAGTACTTTTCTTATAGATTTTAAAGATTTTCTTTTTTCGAAAATCAAATGAACAAAAAAGCATTTAAGTAAAAGATTATGAAAATATTTGACAATTTACATTACATTTACATTAAATTTGTTTACCTTTTTATTTTTTACAGCTTTTTATCCATTTTATTTGCCATGATATGAGGGAAAACATGCTTTATGCAACCTCTTGTCGCATTGAACACACATGTTGCTGCAGTTTTTATTTTGGCAAAGAGCACAGCGTCCTTGTGATGCGGATTTCAGAAAATTATTATCGGTTTTTCTAAGTTCAGTTGGAATATGCATTTTTGGTCCAGGTTGAGATATAAGTTTTGGTCTGGAACGCAGTAAGTTCATCGTAATATCTCGACGAAATTCTAAATGTAGCGTTGGATTCTTTCCATGAATTTCTCTAAACATTATCCAAGATGCTGCTACAGCAATATTTAGAGCGTTTGCAAATTAAATGTAGTGCCATTTTTTTATTTCGAAGCTGCGGTCTGTACGATGACAGAAGTTTATCCAGAACATCAACTCCACCCATACCTTCATTGTCTTACTTTATAAGAGCAGGATGGGTAACATCAATTTTCTTTTTTGCCGATTTGGAATATCGTTTTCCATTTGAATTAGGCTCATGTGTTTGGTGATTAGAAGCAACTGTCACAACTGAGCTGTCATTCCAGCGGCAAATGAATACAGTTCTATCACTACGGTAATCCATTGCTCCTCTGGTTTTTTTGGCAAGCGTTTTACTGTCTCGTAAAGGGCACTGATTGATGCGGTTACTTAGGACTGTACCTGTAGCTCTGATTCCAGAATCTGCCAATTTTTTAATAAATCATAAGATGTATAAAAGTTATCAAAATAGATTTCGTGCCTGCCCAGATCTGCAACTTTGGAGAGCAGCTGCGTCACAACACCCTCACCCAGAGGCATTTCTGATTTCTCTTTCTTCATTCCAGAATAAATTTCCATCGCATACGGATATCCATATGGTGAACATAACATCCGTATTTTAAAGCCGAATCTTATGGGTTTACCTTTTAAAAACATTTTACAGATGTGGTGTCCATAATAAGGTACCATCGATTCATCAATGCTCAATTTTTTGTGGAAAGTTCCAAACTGACGCAAATTTTCCCCAATTCTTCATAAATTGGAGCTATTTTTTCAAGTTTATCACCTGACTTCAATTTAGAGTTATCATTTAAGCGAAAAAACTTTTTGATCATACGGAAATGGTTTATGATAGTGAACCATTTCCGTTTTTGGGAGTGGTTTTCCATAAACTTCAATCTTATACTAAATAAACCACCTTTGCACTCAATTATATCTTGCTTTCATGCAGAAAATACCTGCAAAAATTCTTTCAAATCAGTTAATTACATTGAGTTGAAACATATATAAAAAGTTCATGCCAAACGCCAATGTTTCCATTTGGAAACATCTAAATATCTCTCTTCATAACTACTCAACTATACCTTTTTTATGATTTAATTGGATTCAACACATTGCTTTAAGCTTACTATTTCATAACTCATCCGAATTTAAAATTAATTTATATTTTATTTACCCGTTATAAAATTCACACTTTCTCAGTATGAAATATGTCAAAATTTGCATATTTGAACATTTTTTTTTCGATATAAAAAAACTATATTATACCATTTTTAAACATTTAAAAAAATCAATCATACTTTAAAGTTTATGAAATAAAAAGCGCATAAAGATATCTTTAAAATTAAATTTTTGGACATTTTTTTAAATTGATGTTCCCGAATGGAAACATTGGCATCTAAACGGTTTTAACTAATTTACTGAAAACATAACAAATATTTACAGAATTACACAATTTTAACAATCATACAGGCACACACGAAAATATGCTGCTACCAGCTCGGAATCATTGGATCGACTGCCAAACATCTTTTCTCAGCAAGCGGTGTTCAGAGGGTGTCGGCACGAACTCTAGTAGTTGTTTCCGTCCAAGTATTCAGAGAGAGTTTTAGGAATTACTTCTTACGGTCACGTTGGCTGTTTGCAAGGCCGCTTTACGCTGTTATGGCATCATGACCATAGGACTATAGGACTATAGGACTATAGGACCATAGGACAAGTGTTTTAACTGAGTTGCCTAGGCCAACGCCTTCAAACTCAGATATTTCATAATTATAGCAATGAAGAGCTGAAAATGTTCAGAAGTAGAAAAGAGTTCGTTGTGTAACGTCAAAAGTTTAGGAAATGGGGCATCATGAGAGTTTTGGGGAATCAGTTAGTGAAGGTACACATTTTGTTGGGGCTACACATATGAGAGTTTTTGCGTAATGATGCCCTGTTTAAACCAGTTGGTTACACTTCTAAAAATCATTCCGTAGTTTAGAGCTTACATTTGTTTTTGTTTTTGTAAAAATTGTAAGAAAAAACACATTTTTATTCTAGGAAAATACTTTGTTTGTTTGTAAGAGGCCGATTAGTCTCGCCGCTGAAAAAAATCGAGACACCCGATTAACAGCATAATGTTACCTAGATTTAAAAGAAGCATTTTCCTTATAAAGAGTATAAAATGTTTTGTGTTTACGGTTTTTCTAGGCTACGACTTCCTGAACTATGTCATTATGTCTTTGGGCAATCTCGCATGACAGTAAATTTATTCATTCACTAGAAACTAGGAAAAATCCCGATTGAAAGGTATACACCGATGCTTAAAAATTGAGATAGATCAAACAACTTTTCTTATTTGCTAAATGCGAAGAAAGGTAGCATTTTGTTTTTACGTTCAAACTCTTTCCTGTGGGGAAATCAGTAGAAGGAAAGAAATAAAAAAAAAATCTGGAGTAAACGTATAATTGAGATATTTACTGTCATGTTCTCGGCTGTTACCATTCGAAACAAAGTAATTTAACCTTTCATTTGAAGAGCGTGGAAATAAAATTTGAAACAATCGCTAGGGCTCTAGGGAGTTAAGTGTTCGTTTCTCTTGAAAATTAAGAAATGCTGTACTTGGATTGTACTGAAAAAGAAGGAAGATTATAACGAACGTGAGAAGACGTTAAAAGACGAAAAACAGTTTCAGGAAAGAATAAATACAATTTTTGCAGAAAAGTATTAAAGAGTATTTTTCTCCTTTCACATTTATACAGTGTTTATATTATACATAAAAAATAATAAATGTGAATAAACAAAACCAAAAATGAAATATAAAGCGATAATAAGATTTTCAAAAAGGATAAATCTTCCTTTTCTAAGTACAATTTAATTTCAACCTTTAAAACTTACACGTTTCGGAATAGATATATTTCATTCACAGTCATACTTCGGCTATTGATGGAAATAAGAGGATATATTTCTAGGAAAAGTTGTAAATTTTATGACGTAACAAAACGAATTATTTACTTTATATAATATTTTATGACTGGATCAATTCCCGTGGATTAAGAGGGTTTTACTTCGTGATTAGTCTACAACTAGGGGGTGGAACTTACATAACTCCCACCTTCTAGTTTGTTTTAAGTTGAACCCCAACTTCGACGTTTCCCAACCTTACCAAAGTCGGGTCATTGGCTTGGCCAACTTACTTGTTCTACTTCGGATATATGTTGAAGATGCTTGACAAAGCATCGAACAATGGAGACCTTACAGAATAAGTTTTGGGATTAATGTAGCAGGATTAGAAACAAATCTTGACTGTTAACATTTGAACAAGATCCCGAGATAGCCAAGTGGTAGCGCGTGTGGCATCGGAAGGAGGTTGCTCAGTTTCGATCCCAACGAACGTTAATAAATACTTTCGTGCTCAGGCCGAATATGTTTAACGTTAAATCCGTAGTCCTTAACCCGCAAGAAAGTGCGTTGGAAAATGGAATGACCATAAAAACAACCCTGTTTTTCAGAAATGAGCAATTCCTTGTGTAGCTGCCCCTTAAGTCACATTCTTCCAGATTCTGGAATTTCAAACATTTTTCTACCCCTCTTCCGGTCGAAAACTGGTTCCTCGGGCTTCTCAGGCCCGGCGCGCGTGCTGGTGTTATAGGTTTACCACAACACCATAGAGGATTTATTTGCTGTCACGTCGCGATATTTGAGTTTCGAGGATGAGACAAATCGCTTACGGGCTATGTTGGCCGAAGTTTCAATGGATGAGGAATCTTTAGCTGAAGAATCTGAAGAAATAGTTGACAATGAACAACATAGTGACCATCAATCGTCATCTGAAGAAGAAACTGATTTCAGTGATGAAGACGATTCCCCCCAAGAGTATTGCATTCTTAAAAATGGGCTCACAAAATGGAAAAAGCAAAAATTCCGACAAAACGTAAGAGCCCCATCTTACAATATTATCACCAAGCTTCCAGGAAATATTCGTATAGCCAAAAATCTGTCTTCTCTACTAGATTCTTGGAAGATTTTAGTTGATGATACAATTTTGCGCAACGTTGTAAATTGCACGAGTATCTACGCTGATAGCATAGGCTGACGCTGATAGCATAGCATTAACTTTCAAAGAGATCGCGATGCTAAAAAAACTACTCTGGCTGAAATCAAAGATAGAAAATCAAAAACCATTTGTGCCGAATGTGAAAAAAATATCTGCAACGGACATTATTTTACTGTATGTAAATTATGCTATTAAATGGGATGTTAATATTTTTTCCTGAAATTCTTGTCTAAAATTTTATTATTTCTATTCATTTTCATTTGTAATGTTTAAAACCTAAGTAAAATCCATTTTCAATGATAAAAAGCGCAAAATTGATTGACCGGGCCAAGTCGACCCGACGCGCGTCCTGGCGTCAGTGTTGTCTGCGCGCGTCCTCGCGGGTTAAAGTCCTCCTCGGATTTCATTGATTGGATGAAGATACGAGCCCTCCAGATGTCAACCCTGGGGGTGCTCGGTCAAAATTGAGGTGACACCAGGGGGTGGTGTTGGTTCACCTATTAGGTACACCCCCATCGAAGTCTACCAACGATATTCTCAGATAAATAGCGAAAGTCTTCATTTCGAGAAATTTTCTTCTATTTTGATGAGAAATCCTAAGCTAGAACATGTTCCAAGCACACCGTGTCTAGCTGTAAGATACAGTCGATGATCCAACCGTTGCCTTCGGAATGGTTTTATTTTAATTACTTTTTATTTTGGCAATAGAATGTACAATACTTCCTACTATAACCGGTAAATTTTAAATAATCTGAACGTATCTTCAAGTTTTATACACTATTTAATTTTTATTCGATTTAAAAAGCAGAAAATTAAATTTGAAAATATGAAACATCTTGAAAAACAAATATCAAAGCCAACGTAACAAAATGATAATTTCAAAATTTCCTTATATTCTATATAAAGTATTTTCCTTTTAAATATCAACCTATTAAAATATTCCAGAACTATCATCAAATGAGTTAAAAAAAATGAAAAAGATCAAAGCAACATAAAATTGTAATTTTTCGGATTTGTTTTTTAAAATTTTTTATAAACATATTGCTGTTAAAATATTAAGTTGCAAATATATGCGAGAATGATCTCTCTTTTAGTAAAATTTTAACCAAGAAAAAGCAGATGAATTATTCATGCAAATTCAAAAGTCGATGTTTGATAAAAACATTTTTGATTAGCATAAGCGTATGAAACAGATTTTTCTCAAAATTCCAGCATATTTATTTAAAGGAACTGCTCTTTGACCTTTTTAACATTACTCCATTTAGTGTTAATTCAAACACATGTTTTAATACTGTTTTTAAACGAAAATATTAGATAACTTTTTTTTCTTGAAAACAGAAGCGCACTTCCATTTACTGTTGATATTATATGTAGTAAAAAATATATATTTAACGCAAAAATAAATATTTAAATTTTGTGCATTATAACTAGATTATGCATGCTTAGATTATACATGGTTTTCATATTTGTTGCTTTCACAACACTTCTGTGTCTATGAAAAAGCATATTTTAAATGTTGTTCATTTGGCATATATTCATTCATAATGTATATTTTATTCTTAGGAAGACTGATTATCAAACTTTTAAAGAAATAATAAATAATATAAGTTCTCCATTTTTCTTGTGCTGCAAAAATAGAGTTATTAGGAATTTAAAATATTCTTTATACAAAAATCGATATATTTTTTAATTTAATAGATATTTAAAACTGCTTTTTATCTGACAAATTTATCAAGTTAATTATTTCTTCTAATCACTGAACTACGGAGTTAGTTGTACAGTTTAGTTATTAAATTTATTAAACCTAGAAATTCCGTCCTCGTTTCTTTATACCAGTGGTCATTAAATGGCGGACCGCGGTCCGTATCCGAACCGCAGACAAGTTTTGTGCGGACCGTGACGAAATTGTGTATTTTCAGAAAATAGCAATTCAGCAGTGATCCAAAATTCAATGAAAATATTATATCATACCACTGTATTATTAATCAAAGTGTGTTTTGCTGCAGTCTGAATTCCAGTCTTCAGAATAAAATGCAAACGGTGATACAAATAATTAATTTTATACACGAAAAAAATCTCTTAAGTAGAGTCAATTTAAACCATTTCTTGAAGAGACTGATGCTCAGTTTAACGACTTGCTTCTCCACAACAATGGGGAGTGGCTAAATAAAGGTTTGGTGCTTCAAAGATTTGTGCAGTATTTGAGGACATCAGAGTTTCTTTCAACAAGTGATCAAAGAGTAGCAAGTGAGCATTTAGGCTTGCTCCTTGACGTTGAAGAAAACGTGGCAACCATCGCATTTTTGACTGACATTTTTAGGCACCTGAATTTTTTAAACCTCAAACTACAGCCAAAGGTAAACTTGTGTGCGAACTTCTCTCAGAAGTAAAGAGCTTTTCAAAAAAGATTGACCTCTTCTCCGAAGATATTAGCGGATAACTTTTACACTTCCCACACCTTAAGTCAGTTTGTGAACAGTAATGAGGGTTTTGACATCAGCCGATTCGAAGATTTTTTGGAAAAACTTAAATCTGAATTTCAAGAAAGATTTACTGACTTTGAATAACAGAGAACGTTGTGCAGCTGGTTAACAACAGTTTTTCACTTATGCCCAATGGTGTATGGACTAGTGAAGCGGCAGATGTTTTCAAGAGCAACAAAGCTGCCCTACAGTTGGAAATAATCGAGTTCCAAGAAGATAATATTTTAAAGGACATTTATGCTCAAGTTCCAAAAACACTTGGTTGTGACCAATTATGGATTAAAAATGGTTGGGAAAAAAAGTATCCAGAACTCAAAGATTTAGCCATAAAATTGTGTACCATGTTTGGCTCAACTTATATGTGTGAAGGAGTATTCTCAGAAATGAACTTCATTAAGAACCGGTACAGATCTCGACTCACAGATGACCACCTTAACAGCTTGATGAGAAACAGCTGCACGAACATGATCCCCAAATTTCAAGCAGGTTGTTAAATATAAAACGTGCCATTTTTCCCATTGAGCATTAACCACGATGAACTTTGGGAGAAGTCTTTTTGAATTTATATTTACTTTAAATTGATTTTCTTGTATTCTAAATATCATAATAAAAAACATGATTTGATAATTTATGCACTTCATTTCACTGGTATCCATTGTGTTTTGCACGTAAAATAGCAACTGATTTCAAAGAAAAGTTTTACTAAGCAAGTAGCCTAGGTTAATAGAATAGTTTGTAACATGGTGGAAAGGGGGTAGGCTTAAGTCTTCTGGACCGCGAAAATTTGACAATGTTTTGAAACGGACCTACAGGAAAAATAATTGGTGACCACTGCTTTATACTATCCAATCATGTTTCAAAATTACAATCCTACCCATAGCTTCTTTGGAGTGGCTTTTACCCATAGAACTTAGTTAATCCACATTTCCTGCTAGTAATCTTGTAATTTACTATCCTATCCTCTGCACTATCCAGTGGAATGCATGGCCCATGTACCACTGATTAACCAAATTTTCCTGTTGGTGAAATAAAAATAATAAATCTAAAGCATCCTACAATTTAGTACAGCAATGGGAGGTGGACGATGGTTCTTTTAGTTGGAGGCTGTAACACTGAAATTCCTCAGACATCAGTAAAACATTTGAGAAATTATGAATTTAGAATTTCCTTTCCTTTTACTTCAATGAGGTGGAGTCGCGATCCACATACTGACATCAATTTATAGCATATTGAATTATTTAATTAAAAAACATGCTTTACATGTTCTATAATCACGTATTTTTAGTATTTTTAATTATACTTGTTTACATGTTAAATAATATACATTATTATATTGTTAAATATCATAATGTATATTATTTAACATGTAATGAGGTGTCAAACAGTAGATAGAAGCTCCTTCAACAAAAGATTATACTTAGATTGCTTCCATTTGCTTTAACCTGTATGTGTAAGACTGGGCTTTCAAATATGGATTTTTAATATAGTTTGTGAAAACTTGCTTATATATTTTTCTTCCTTTTGTTAACAATTTCCAATTTTTAAAAATGTTTTACTTCTATCAAAAATTTTCATTAGAGTCAAGTGGTTTTTTAAAGAAAGAGGGTCGCGTTCGAAAAATGTTTGCGCACTACTGCTTTGGCCCGGTTTTCCCAAATTTTTCCTGTGGTGGAACACTTCGTAAATCCTGAAATTTTAGCGGAAGATCTTCTTTATTCTGTAGGGTATGTAATAACGAAAAATCAATAAAATTTTTAAAAATGAGAAAAGCATTAATAATTTATTTAGTATTTAGTAATTATGCATAAATACTTAATTTATTGGAGATTTTAGAGATTAATCTTTCTTTGTAGCCGTTGCAGGATATAAAACAATTCCAGATTTTCTCAGAACACCTATTAACTTTCCATGGAACACCGGTGTTCCACAGAACATAGTTTGGGAAAACCTGCCCTAGCGAACTTATCGGTCAAGTCTTGCCGGGGAGCTCGTAACAAGGATGGAATGTTAAAAGAGAAAAGTTAAGAGAAAAGTTAAAAGAGATGGAAGCGGTTAAGTTAATATGATGAATATGATGGAATCTAAATCCATTTATAAATTCTAGTTAAATATTGCTTCTAACAGCTGCTGTTAAATAACCCACATGCAGCTATAATGTCATTTTAAACTATCATAAAACCTTATTCTTTTCAAAATTCTACAAAACTTTAACAAGTTTTACACAATAAACCTTAAGAAAAGAATAACAAAACATACCTGAAAGGAAATTGTCCAGAAACACGACTGCCAATATATGCTATTCTGATCTTCTGTTTGCATGAAAAAATAATACCTAGAAAAGAAAATAATTTAGAAGGTGACATGAATAACGTTATATTTCTTCCCAAGAAGAAAACATGAATTTTTTATATCTTTTCTAAACATTCAGCGGAAAGCTTCCGGAATAAGTAGGTTAGAGATAAGAAGTTTTAAGATGTACATAATTTTTCCCTGGACTAAAACTATAATTTAGGAGATTATGTATGGTACTGTTAGAGCGTATTAATGTTTGCTGAATAAACTCTGAAACATTATTTTATTTGTATTATCTTATTATATTATCTTATTATATATATGTTTATAATTTAAACAGTAAATATTACTCATAATAACTTGTAAAATATTCTGCTTTATTCGTAAATAAATAGGTTTTTTTTTATATAAAACTGGTTGGAAAGATTTAATTCAAGGATTTATAGGGTTTGAAAAATGAAGGAATTAATCTTTTGAGTTTGCTCACTTAAGAATTATGATAGTTAGAATTTTATAAAGAATTCTTTTCCTATGTGAAATTTTATGTTTGGAATTTTGTGTTCCTTGTATGTATTTTTAAAATAGATATCAGACATGCGATTTGATATTAATTATTGTGCGGTTTTATTATATATGTACAGATAATGAGATCAGTTTATGATTTATTAAAGTAAGAAGATTTAAAAACACATTTAGAATGTTGCATAGATAAAAGTTAAGTGTCAACACATTTAGTTTGCAGGCTTCAAATTACTGAAAAAGCTTCTATATTCATTAATCAAGGCTTTAGACAAATGCATAATGGAATCATATTAATGGTTATGGTAGTCTTCTATCTTTTGAACCTTTTTGTGATTATTTCCTGTTTGAAGTGGCCGGTTAAATTCTAAACGACTGCTTTTTTTTTCTTTCGTTACAAGAGGCATTAATTCTACTGATAATTCTATAACTAACAGTAAATTGAATTAATAGAATTTTGGTAATCTAAAAGTATTAAAAATATAGCATTTAGACTCGGGTATATTTTAAGGACATTTAAGATAGAGTTTTCTGAATTCACACTTTCTTTAAATTTTTGTGGCTTAAAGACTTCAATGGGGGTGTGGCGCTGTAGTCTTGCTACAGGGGCGTAACTCTTAGGGTATAATATGGTTGCTGTTTGGCTATAACCGTTAGTCACTGGAATAGGGTGAATGCGCCTTTTGCATTTCTGTCTTTTCTTTTGTGTTCTTTTAGGATTGTATGTGTACTTGCATTTATGGAGAGTTGAGCCCTAAGTGTAGGATGTCTGTTTATCTCATTTGATTTGACTATCTGTATCAATGGGGATCTCGGGGCCTTGGTATGTCTTTTAGTTAGTTCTGCATCCTATTCAGAAATTACCCCTTGATGTAACTGATTTGGTTAGTCCACCTTATGACGAGACAGGTCGATTACCTCGTTATATGGTTTAGTTCCTGTACTGATACAGAATCTTGCATTATGGTGCGTTGAGCGCTAAGTGCGTGGTTTCTGTTTATTTTTGTCTATATTCTTCCTGATAATAATTATCTTGCTTTGTTGAATTATTTACTTTTAGTTATATTTGTCCGTTTTCAGTATCAGGATTTGTTGCAACTGCGCAATCTTTTATTGAAAAGTTAAAATTTTCAACGTTTGGGTAGGTTTTCTGTTAATTTGTTCGCAGTCTATGACCTCATTATACGTTTTATTTCGTGTTGAATTGTTCACATTATTTGTGTTTTCTACAGACTGCGTGTGACATCCGGCACTTGAAATCATAAAGAAAATAGAAAAATCAGGAAAATATTTACTTAATATTAGTTGCTGGTAATATTTCTAGCGGAAACAGTAATTCCGGAATTTGCCGATTCCCAAAACGGTAAAATGGTATCTCCTTACGATGCTCGACGTAAGTCTGTATTAATCAGAAAAAATGAATTATTTATAAATAGCATAATATTGCTTACTGGTGTAGTACTAATAATCATATGTATGTACTTCAAGTGATCTAGGGGTATATTTACAGAGTTTTCGTAATTAAGGACAATTTTCAATAAATTACATACGAACTTTTCGAAATGTGTTTATATGAATTACACCCTTAGATTGATCTCCTAGATTTTGAATAAACTTTAAGAATTTTTTTTCAATAACTGAATATATACTACGGTTGAAAACCAAATTGAACGAAAAAATTTGTTTGTATGAAAAATATGTAGCAGGATGAACTCCGAAATTTTGAGATACGGAAAATTTCTGATTGCATAGCTGTTTTTCTGGGGGTATATGGTATTTTTTCTAAACGTTTACATCTCATATTATCCATACTACAAAAAGTTTACATACTACCAGACACACATTCTTAGTTTTATTGCATTTGTATATAATTAAAGTAAAATGAATGATACTGAGAGCTAATTCTTGTGACACTTTTAAAATATCTCTAAAGAGCTATACGCTTTCATGCAAAGAGTATAAAAAAATATTTTTCACATTAAAATACTAAAAAAAAAATACTAAATAACCTACATAAGCAATAGATTCGTTTCATGCGAAAAGAAACAGTTTTCAAAACTGAAAAAACACTTCTGAAACAGAAGTATGTTGAGGCATAGAATGATAAAAGTGGGCAGAATGCGTGACGTTTGTAGAATAATATATATTTTTTAATGATTTGGTACCTTTCTTTACAAACGATTCTGCAATCTATATATATAAAACAGTTCCGTAACTGACTCATTCATTCACTGACTGACTGACTGACATACAACGCACAGACCAAACCGCTGGACCTAAAGGGCTGAAATTTTGCATGGCGATTCTTCTAAGAGTGTAGGGGTGCACTAAGAAAGATTTTTCAAAAATTCTTCTTAGATTTTTTAAAATTAAATTTTTAATCTGTTTTTTAAACTTTTTTTACGTTTGCATTTAAAATAATACATTGAGGGTTATAAAATTTATATCACAAGAAAGATCATAAAAATTCCTTCGGAATGAAATTTTTTTCGAATTTTTACCTCCATTTCCTGATTTTTGGTGAATTTTTAAAGATTAATTTTTAGAATTTAATTTATTGAATGCTGATCACGTGATTTCTTTTTCTGGTACTTTAAATAAAGTTATCGTCACGTGCAAAAAAAATAGACAAAAAAATATTTTTTTCTTGCTAATGCGGCAGACGATTGGACTTTATTTTGTCTATAAAAATATCCCTTACGATTTTTTTATAAATATGTTTTTTTACATCATTTGTATACATTGATCGTCGTATTTATTATAAATATATATATATATTTATTTTTTTGGAATTAATTGCATACATTGACCGTTGTATTTAATTTCAATGTACTCCGTAGCGAAGCGCGGGTTTTCAGCTAGTCACTCTATAATACTGAAGGATTTTTTTTTCATTTTAGAGAGATTTGATGCTACATACAATTCTAAAAATTCTTTACTGTGTTTCCTAAAAAATATATATTAAGGCACTAGAATAGCGAAATATACTAAACAGTGCAACAGAGAGGTCGAAAATCAAAATTATTCTCGAACCGACTCTGCCCCAAAAGATCTTTTTAAGCTCTGAATAATACCGTTTTTTTCTTCGTATAAGGATTTAGAGTGAACTGTATAAACATGCGTTACAATTCAGATCTACAGCGACTTCTGTGTTTCATTGCATTTTACATTTTTCCTATGGTACTAAAAAAAGGTAGTCGGGTAATGATGTTGCGGATGGTTTCAAACAGTGCACGAGCCTGCACATAACACAAAATTATTCTGATAACTGCAATAAGCAGAAAAATTATAAAAAGGATGAATTTTACCATTTTTTTTAGTCTTATTGCTTCAAATGTATACATTCCGGTGTATCCAACAGTATTGGACCTATTCTTTAAGGACCTATTTGTTTTTAGTGCTTAGAAAGGAATTAC
>OU015503.1:68907279-68929779 GCA_907164885.2 Dolomedes plantarius | reverse complement strand
AATAACAAACGTGATTCATATAAACGGAAATCACGGTATATAATTTTGAAAATATAAAGATATTAAAGAAGATAAATTATAAAAGTTTTGACAGCCTCCATAGGGTGATACACTTGCAAAAGGCTCCGAATATTCTGTTATTACTCTGGCTAGGATGAAGCAATCTTAACCCAAAAAATACGCTAAATACCTTAAAGCTCGCGGCCCGCGATGAACCTTTTTGCGGCCCGGCCATTATATTGGCACACAATCATATATAATAAAATAACCGATGCACAAATATAATAAGATACGATGAATTAGCTAAATGTTTTTTTAATGATACTTTTTTTTGCTATTATTAAACAAAATGCATATATTTATGTTGAATATACTGAAATTTGGTAAATAATCCTACGTTTCTATTAATATTGATTTTTTTTTGCGGCCCACCTATAGTTAAACCTTGTTTGTTAGGCCCAAGGTAGCCTTTGAGTTTGACACCCCTGCCTTAAAGTATGAGTAATCAACTGAATAACATGCGATACTGGAAGTGATCTCCGTTTTCTGCCAGACAATTTTCGACGCGGCACATGCTCCTGCAAGTATTTACAAGGATATCAGGGGGAATAACAGCAAATTCGAGTTGGATGTTTTCCTTCAAATCGTCCATAATTCAAGCCTTTGTCCGATAGTCTTTTTCCTTAACGAAAAAGTTTTGGTGGTGGCAAATCATTGGTACCCCAAACACTTTTGAAATTATCCTATTGCTGAAAACGGACTGCATTTCTACCAATCGGCGATGTGTGACACGGTGTTCCATCTTACAGGAAGTTCACCTCCTGTTAACTCATGGTCATCCAGTAGATGGACGAACTGTTGGAAAATGTATATACATAGGCGTTGACGGTGATGTCAAAGAAAATGGTACCTACCTGTGATGTACAATCGAGCTATCGTGCAGCACACACCAACTTTATGATCGTGAGGCGGTGTTTGGTGAGAGGCAAAAAGATTTCCAGCGTCCCATATACGGGTGTTTTGCAAGTTAACATAACTCGTCAAATGAAACCACGCCTCATCCGAGATCGATGTGATGTGATGCGCCGAGTCCTAGCCGAGTTATTACAGCATATTCGGAGCCTCTTCCGAAGGCCCTATACAAATTTCCCGATACATATCACCCTATACAAAATTATTCAAGGGGACTGCTTACTATCGGAGCACATTTGAGCACATTTTTTTTTTAAAACATGCAGCACTGATTAAAAAAAATATATTTTTAGTTCAAATGTGATATAAAATCATGAAGAAAAGTATCTTTATAACGTTTTAAATTATAGGGAATTTTGTATAAATGTTTAGTACAATGAAATGTTTACTCCAGACACCCTACACTTAATTCAACAAAATATATTTTAAGTTCCTTTATACTATTTACTACTGTGACACTTACTAAAGTCTGAACTAAGTTATACAATATTAAAAAAATCGTTCAAATATACAAAAAAGTGAAAAAACACTGATTTTTTTTAAAGTTATCTTTTCTTTAAGTATAGGTATCTGTAGAATGATTAAATTAACACATATAGCATAGCTTTTAGTTCAAAACATAGTTACAAATATGTTAAATACTTTTACAAAATTCAACTGAAATATATTGAAAACATTTTTAATTATTACCTTTCTCGTTTACAAAAGTGAATTAAAAATTAGTTTTCTAGAAAATGCATTTAAAGGCGCTACTTCCGGTCGCTTAACATGGCTGTCGGTTTTTTAAATTGCCTACAAGTTATCATCCAATGATCGTACGAATAAAAGTAAATCAGTTTTAGAATCCTAAAAGATTGGGCTTTGAAATGAAGCAATAAATAAAATTTCGAAATTTTGAACCAAAACAGCCATTTGAACGTTGGCAGTACCCTTAAAACATGTTAATATGAAATAAGAGTGAATTTCTTTAAAATATAAAATTAAATATAATGAAATAATTATATCAAAATGACAGAAAAATTAAATTTCCTCGGTGTAGCCTAGTGGTGGCGTGATGTGCATCGGACTGGTGCTGTTCACTTCGATTCCAGACGAACGCAATTGAATACCTCGTGTCTAAGCTGTATACGGGCATGTTAATCCCGTAGAGCAGGCCCTGATTTTCCATTAGTCCAGGTAGGCCCGGGCCTACGGGGCCCCAAAAAATTTTTATTTTAAAAGAAAAAAAAATTTCCAATTCAATTTTTTTTTATTATTTTACCTTTTTAATAGCAATTTTTTGATTGATTGGTTCATCATATGTATAGTTATATGTATAGTTCATCATAAGTATGTGTGAGATTTATAGATTTAGTGGACTGTAAATGATTTTAAAAGATTTATTTTGACTTAAAACAAAATAATTACAATACTTGCACATTTAATAGAATACACTTGCTATTAATAGAATACAATTGAATATAAGGGATGGATCAACGCTGGGAAAATGAAAAACCCAAATAGCATAAAGAATTGAATTATGAATTGACTTACATATAAAGGAAGAATTGCTTCACTCCCAGACGTCCTCCAAACCTTTCACTTAAGGGAAATACATCAAAAGGGAATAAGCAAGCAAAAACCCTGCTCGCATCACGTATATAAGAATGTTTTTGTCAACAACAACAGTGCATGTTACACGAAGGTATTCAATTGCGTGCGTTCACACACCGTTACAAAATATGAAATTACTGGATCAGTGTTGCCATCTATGAGCGCGGGCAGCTACTACAGGACGGAACAGTATGTTATAGTGTATATAAGGGATTAATAAGTTTTTCTGGTTGCATACTTGTGTTTTAATGATGAAGTTAATATGTTGTATTTGCTTTTGTTATTTGATAATGTTCTAGACTTCTACGCTTCAGATAGCCAATTCTTGATAAAATGGTACTTTCACGATGATTCATGATTATTTTTTTTCAATTTTGGAAATTTTATGCCAACATCAGTGTTAGGGGGCCCCCCATCCCGAGTTGTGGCTATAGGGCAGAATTTTCTAAATCGGGCCCTGCCGTAGAGGGGAAATTCCTTTTCTGGAGGTAGTGGATCGGGATAGGTCAGGTAAGGTCAGGTCAGGTCAGGTCAGGTCAGGTCAGGTCAGGTATATTATCTTTTCGGAGTACCAGGATCTCGAAGACTTTACCTCCAGTAAGTACATTAATGCATTAATATATATGTGCTCATCAAGTAATAAAAATATAAGAAATAGGCCCTCATCAAGTATAAATAATTTTAAAAATAATAGCAGAATTTAAAAATTAAAAGAAAGAAAACATTGGAAAAGATGCAGCAGCCGGAATTCGAACTGGTGTCAAGTTTACAAAGCGCGTGCTCTACCACTGGACTGATATTGCCACAGTTGTTTTGGGAGTAAAGTGAAAGATATCCGCACTGAGATTATTGTAAAGTTCTTGGGGGTTGGTAAATATACATGTGGGAGAAATTTTATGTTAGGAATAAGTTAGCAGAATAGAAGAGAAATCGTTCGCTCCTCAATAAAACCGGCCGAGGGCGAGGGAAGCGCCGTCCAGATATCGACCTTGGGGGTGCGCAGTCAAAATTGAGGTGGCTTGCTAAAGTCAGACTCCGGCCTTTGTGGTTCCATTGCAAACATTAGCCGCAATCCTCTGCCCGCAGTCAAGACATGGTCTAAAATTTTCTAGACAAGGGAGCATTATTCACAACGCCAAGAATAGAAAAAAAATAATTTATTATTTTCGCCTAATTTTCCAAATCTGAAGGAATCTATATCTTCAATCTAAACTTATTTACACTGAACCTTTCAAAACTTGCAAAGATGAAAAGATATTTTTTTGTTATGTTTAAGATATGTAAGTTATTGAAAATAACATCCTGCTCAAAAAATAGGTTTATTTGAAATTTTGTTTTCCGATCATATACATTAAATTAATACTACCTGCTTCATTCCTGACCTTAGGCGATCGCTTGCATTTCTTAAATAAAAATAAAATAAAATATTCAAATACAAGTAACGTTAAAAAATCAATATAATTTTGAAAAAGGAAATTAAAAAAAAAACTTTGCTCGATGTTTGAAATAATCCCTAAAGGTGTTATTGATTAAATTCATAATTTTTCACTTCCTCTGCTAAATGTTGCCGAACGTTGCCTATTCCATTTGTTTTATTTGGATTTTGGAGAGGTCAAAAGAGTCAGAGAATGCAAATCTCTAAAAAGTGCTAGAAGCAATTAAATAAAAATAGTAAGGGATTTGAAATGCTCACTAAAGTAATACTGAATGAATTCATTATTTTTTTTTACGCTGTCAAACGTCGACAAGGCATTGATATAATAGTTCCGTAGGAAATTTCCGCGAGCTTCATAAACTGCGGACCGCAGACTTGCCAAATTGTTAACAATAGCACATTATTGAATATAACACTATAGCAGGACACTCTCAACTCAACTTTTATGACAATAACCATGCAAGTCCTCTATGTCTCTCCACCTATTACTCTGTGACCCAGACGTCGATTTCTAGCCGGGTTATTGTCATAAATGTTGAGTTGAGAGTTCAACTCAACTTTTATGACAATAACCATGCAAGTCCTCTATGTCTCTCCACCTATTACTCTGTGACCCAGACGTCGATTTCTATCCGGGTTATTGTCATAAAAGTTGAGTTGAGAGTGTCCTGCTACAGGAGAGTGTCCTGTTACAACACATGGGGCCTGATTCTTGGGTAATACGGACATTTTACCGACCGAAAATAGCGTCATTGTGACGTGTAAAAAATCGACCCAATTGCGATGTTTGTTTGCGCAAAAGATACAGTGGGGTACCGATAATCCGAACTTCGGTAATCCGAAAGTCCGCTTAACCCGAAATCAAAAGTCAATCAATGGTTACAATAAAACCACAGTAATACTTAGTAACATAAAGTATACTAGTTGGTACCCGTCAAAACATGGCGGCTAGATAGTAAGTTAATGTACTAAAACACAAATTATACTCAACACATCATTGCCAAATGTTGAAAATCATAATAATGCGCAGAAACAAATTAATGTGTTTAAACTGCCTCGTGCTTAGTGAGTATCTAGAGCCAGAATTAAAAGTGTCACTGAGCATGCGCAGAGAGCAAATTATTAATTGTAAATTATCGCTAATGAAACAGCGCGAAATAAACAATTTTCATCAGGTTTAATCTTATATTTCACAAACATAATTATCATAAAAATAAAAATGGCAGAGAGAGATCTAGAGAGACTCATCGGCATTAAAACATGTCACTGAGCATGCGTAGAAATCAAATTTTAATTGTAAATTATAGCTCATTAATAAAAATTGCAGTTACAAAAACCAAATTTGACAAATATACAGATTACTATCTTTCATTTACGACCAAAATGAAGTAAATTGATGTAGTAGTTTTCTCTCACGCACTGCGCAAAAAGTCGGCTTAGCAACTTAAATATATAGATTTCTGAAAATTAAAAGAAAATTAAAAGTTATACAATGTAGTTAACTAATTATTACTGAACTACATTTGCTTGAAAGTATCTGTTAAATATTTTTGTCAAAGAGAAGAATACGCCTTCTCAACTTGGAGCCAAATTACGTGGTGTTACATCAAATGCAGCCGCGGCGTCTGAGTGGGCAGTTCTTACCCTCTGTTCGCTGTCACCGTCTCCTTCACCTTCACTCTCGTTTGAGATGTTGATAGGTCCTTTCAAATCCATTTCAACAGTCTACTGATCATCAAAAATATTAGACTGCACTGTACGAACAAGTTATACTCTACTGTACTGTACTAGGCAGCGTTCTGCTCTCTTATAAAATATTTCTTCTCGAGATTTGGCTATGTTTAGACAGACCATATAAAATAAACTGCGTAATTACACGTAATATGTAATATTTATGTAATCACACGTTATTATGTAATTTAAGTTTATTTTAAGAATGATTTCGCTTAATCCGAAAAATTCGTTAATCCGAAAAGGATCTGGTCCCAATCATTTCGGTTTATCAGGACTCTACTGTAATTGCAATTGAGTTGTTCCCGTTGAAAAGCGGGTATGTGCCAAAATTTCCGAAGAGTGTTTTTTCACTGACGCAAGGGTTTGGTCCAAGGCCAATGGCATGGGAAAGGAGGTAAGTGCCTAGCTAGTTTGGTTCAGTTCTGAGCTAAGCACTTACCTCCTTTTCCACGCCATTAGCCTAGGATCAAACCCTTGCATCAGTGAAAAAATACTTTTTAGAAATTTTGGCACTTACCCGCTTTTCAACGGAAACGCCCCAATTGTTTCTATGTAGCATTAGCCTTGTCTGTAATAAATTTTGATTCCACGTTGTATTCCTAGTTTCTCAGATCTTTCTTTTTATTATTGCCTTTCTTTAATCATGAAACTTCTTAAAAACTCTTACAGATATTCTAAACATTATTAGAAATATCAGTTAGATCATTTTATAAATAAATATTTTTAAAATCATTTCGTTAGTATATGTGGTCTTAACCCTTTGAGGGGCCGTTTGCACAGTGCAAACGCCCTAAAACTACCCTTTCTTTTCACTTGCATTCAATTTATTCCAGTTAAATGAGTAAAAAATAGTTAGTAATGCCATCTGTTGTCAGTTTAAAGAAGTAAAAATACTTTTCAACCAATAATTGGAATTTTTTTCAGGATTCCATAGGTTAAAAAAATTCGGGAAAAAAATCTGTACCGGGCAATCTAGGAAAGTTGTTGCCCCTGAAAGGGTTAAATGAAATGCAAAAGATATAAATCATTATACGTCTTAGAAATGCGTGAAGGCTGATGTGTACTAACCCTATAACATTCGCTGATCTCAACGCTAACCTATGGAGAAAATTTGTCTACTATTTACAGCTACAGAAATGCTGATAATCGAATAAAAATGGTATTTTCAAATAGTCTAAACTTTTCTGCACCTTGCAACAGGATTCATTTTATAAATTTATTTAACCAAAGGAACTGATGAGCGTTTAAATCACTCTATACTATATTTTTTCCTCATAATTTGAATCGTAAAATATTATTTGCAATTTTTCTAAAAAACGAAAAATGTGCAAAGTGTAAAATTTTTTTCTGTATTACGGAGTACATTAAAAAAATGCATCTAAATCTAAGTTTGCAACCCTTGAACATCTCCATAGGTAAACAATGAGGTGAGCGAATCGAATAGGGTAAGTACACAGCAGACTTAAGCATTTGCATAAAATTTAAAAAACAAAAAAATTAAAATAAAACTAGTTGAATATTTGATTTTATAATGTTGTTTTAACCAATATTTATCATGCTCTTAATACAGAAACATAATTCCATTTTTAAATAACCTTCCATTTTGCAAAAAATAAATCCCACGTATGTAAGGAACATAATGTTTTATTTCGCAAAAACCTTATTCCTGTTAAAAACGTTATCCAAGAAATATATATTCATTTCATTAGAAAATACATTTTGCAAAATGTCTTTAATTTAAATTTATCGCTTTTCATATGTTTCTCTATTAAATTACATCTGGAACATGTGAATTTTATGATACTAACATCATTTACTTCGGATTTAATGAAGAAATACACGGAAGATTTCCGCAACCCATTTCTGGTTTTATAGAACTGTCAGAATCGTGTTGAAGTCGGTCCTTATGAGATGAAACATTTCTGACAAGGTTTTCATCTCTTCCCTGTAATATCTCTAATGGAGAAATTCAATCGAATACCAGAACCAATTATTTCTTTTCATCAGGCCGTAACTTAATCAAAAATCTTAGTTTTTTTTCACGTTCCAAACCACTATTTGGCCTGAAAGTTAAAAACTTTTACTTTCGGTTTTTATCAATTTGAATTTTTCCTTTTATGTTATATATGAAGTTGAAATCTGATTAAAATTTACGGTGAGTGTAATTTCATTTCAGTAATTCTAAAATAAGAATTATAAATCATGCGTAATTTTTAGAATTTCTTAGATGGAGGATGTTATTAAGCACTTACCATAAATAATTGATAACACATCTCCGAGAATTGAAAATTTGAAAGACGTTGTCATCTGCTAATTTATTTCAGTAAATATGATGGAAATGAATTATATCCTATATTCTAAAGCAGTTAAAATTGAGTTTTCTGTTACTTGTAGTGTTAATAGAATGAAGTTCATAATCGGTAGTTAATTAGAATAGCATTATTTGAATTACGCTGCTATTTTGCACAACTGAACCTACGTGCCGCAGCAAATTTTAGGCTATTTATTGGAGTGAAATAATTTTAAGGGGACTCACGACCCTTAAGCCGAGGAAATAAGGCATATTTTCATACTTTTTGACTCTTTGAAACTGTTTCAATTTACTCTCAATTTTTCCTGATTTTATGTATATGATAAATTGATATACACTCAAGAGCCAAAACATTATGACCACCTGTCAATAACGAGTTGGCCCACCTTTGGCGCGCAACACAGCTTCAACCCGCCTTGGCATGGATGCCAGAAGTCCTTGGTAGATGGCCGGAGACAGATTGTACCAGATGTTTAAGCAACGGTCACGCAAATCCGAGATATTGCGAATTGGTGGTCTTTGAACTCTGAGCTGCCGTCCCATGACATCCCAAATGTGTTCTATCGGATTGAGATCCGGTGAGTTAGGCGGCCAGGACATTAACCGGAATTCAGCATCATGTTCCTGGAACCACTCCAACACAATTTTAGCCTTGTGACACGGAGCGTTGTCCTGTTGGAACATTCCATTTCCAGCTGGAAAAACAGAGGCCATGTAAGGGTGCAACTGGTCCGCAATGATATTCAGATACCCTGTAGCATTCATGGTCTGCTCTACCATAACCACGGGTCCCAGAGACGCCCAAGAGAACGTCCCCCAAAGCATAATACCGCCACCACCAGCCTGTGTATGACCTACTGTACATTGAGGAAGCAACAGTTCGCCTGGAAGACGGCGTATCCTGACACGGCCATCGGCGTGATGAATGACAAACCGTGATTCATCTGACCAAGCAACTCTCTCCCACTGATCCATGGACAAGTCGCGATGTTCTCGGGCCCAGCGCAGGCGCAGTTGGCGATGACGCTTGGTCAGCAAAGGCACACGGGTGGGACGTTTGCTGCGTAGCCCCATATCCAACAGTGTCCGCTGAACAGTGTGCTGCGATACTATTCTACTTGGCCCTGCATTGTATTGGGCTGTCAGCTGAGCCACTGTCTGGCTCCGGTTTTGCTTCACCATGCGAGACAGTCTCCGACGACCTTTTTCTTTGATAGCGTGTGGACGTCCAACACCATGTCGTCTACTGCTGGTTTCACCGTCATTCATCCACTTTGCATAAGTACTAACAACTGTAGGTCGCGAACAACCCACGAGTCGTGCAGTTTCGAAAATACTTATTCCGAGCCTTCGAGCCACACAGAAGTAAGTGAAAGAATGATTCTTCAGACTCTCCAGCAGCAGTTAAATACCACTTCCACCTGATCACGTGCCTTCCACGTCATCCAGGCGAATTCATTGCAAAATGTAGGGGTGGTCATAATGTTTTGGCTCTTGAGTGTATTAATTTAATAAACAAATTTTCAACTCTCAAAATAATTTTAAATAATTTTTTTTTAAATGCTTTAGGTATACCTTGTTTTTAAGTATTTTTATTGTATACTGGATTGCGCTCAGAACTAGGAAATTAATTTTACACTTAAATGTGTAATTCCTGTTTTATATTTAAAATAAATAATTAAAAATACAACTGAACATAAAACATTCAACGTTAAAATATTTTTTTTTAATTTTTCAAAACTGCTCAAAATATACTTAAAATTTCATTAAATTTTTGCATTAATTTACCCCTAAAAAATAACAAATTATGCAGTGATTGCAATAATTGTAGTCAGACGCAATAAAATAACATAATTATGCAGTGATAAACTTTTCATGGAATTATGTTTCATTGTTTTTGAGATATCAGGTGCGGAATGATGCAAAATTACATCTTAAGAAATATGAGTTTAAATTTTTTCGTAGCATAAACTTGATATGTAATTAACTATTTAGAATATCAATATATCCGGAACTAAGCGGAATAATTTCATGCGGTTTGCTTTATTTTGTTCAGAAATGATTAGGCTTTAACATATATTTTTTTTTTTTAAAAATAGAATGTTTTAAAGATTTAAGGGTAGTGAGTCTCCTTAATTGAAAACTTAAAAAACGTAACAAAATTATTTAAATACAGCAGAATAAAAAAGTATAGAATGCGTCGAACATCAATAAGTTAATTTTAAGTGACTGAATTTGTGCTGTCCGCCAGGAAACATATAGTAAAAGTAAAAACTGAATTTTTGGTCGTTGTATTAAACACGGAATCTTTTGTTACCCGTATACAGAGTGTGACCGAATTCAACCCACAAATTCAACGGGGTGATAGTAGGCATCAATATGAGGAATAATCATTTAGGAATGCATGACCGGAAACCCAAACCTGACGCTGGAGGGCGCTGTTTACTCAATAGGACCATACCACTTACCAATACCACTGGATGGATGGAAATATCACATTATTCTGGAGGAAGTAGAAAACTCAAAAACTAAACAGAATCACATAGGAATGTATGACCGGAAACGCAAACCTGACGCTAGAGGGCGCTGCTTACTCAATAGGACCATACCACTTACCAATACCACTGGATGGCTGGAAATATCACATTATTCTGGAGGAAGTAGAAAACTCAAAAACTAAACAGAATCGCATAGGAATGTATGACCGGAAACGCAAACCTGACGCTGGAGAGCGCTGTTTACTCAATAAGATCATACCACTTACCAATCCCACTGGATGGCTGGAAATATCACATTATTCTGGAGGAAGTAGAAAACTCGAAAACTAAACAGAATCGCATAGGAATGTATGACCGGAAACGCAAACCTGACGCTGGAGAGCGCTGTTTACTCAATAAGACCATACCACTTACCAATCCCACTGGATGGCTGGAAATATCACATTATTCTGGAGGAAGTAGAAAACTCGAAAACTAAACAGAATCACATAGGAATGTATGACCGGAAACGCAAACCTGACGCTAGAGGGCGCTGTTTACTCAATAGGACCATACCACTTACCAATCCCACTGGATGGCTGGAAATATCACATTATTCTGGAGGAAGTAGAAAACTCGAAAACTAAACAGAATTACATAGGAATGTATGACCGGAAACGCAAACCTGACGCTGGAGGGCGCTGTTTACTCAATAGGACCATACCACTTACCAATCCCACTGGATGGCTGGAAATATCACATTATTCTGGAGGAAGTAGAAAACTCGAAAACTAAACAGAATCACATAGGAATGTATGACCGGAAACGCAAACCTGACGCTGGAGGGCGCTGTTTACTCAATAGGACCATACCACTTACCAATCCCACTGGATGGCTGGAAATATCACATTATTCTGGAGGAAGTAGAAAACTCGAAAACTAAACAGAATCACATAGGAATGTATGACCGGAAACGCAAACCTGACGCTGGAGGGCGCTGTTTACTCAATAGGACCATACCACTTACCAATCCCACTGGATGGCTGGAAATATCACATTATTCTGGAGGAAGTAGAAAACTCAAAAACTAAACAAAATCACATAGGAATGTATGACCGGAAACGCAAACCTGGTCAACTAGAGGAAAAGCAAATATGAAGAAATGCTGACTTATCATCCAGTGGGGTTGGTAAGATGTATAGTCCGATGAAGTAAATAGCGCCCTCCAGAGTCAGGTTTGCGTTTCCGGTCATATATTCCTATGTGATCATTGCTCGTCTTAATGTCTACTATCATCCCTCTGAATTTGTCGGTCGAATTCGGCAACACCCTGTATAACGAGGTACAGAAATTCACGGTAGTAATTTTGGAAGAACGTAGGAAAAGAGAGAAAAAAATGACTAATAATTACAAGATAAAAATAACTTTCTATATACCATGTTTTTAAATTTTCTGTTGAATCATATAAACTTGACAATTCTATGTATTAATAAATACTTTTTAAAAATTTTTTTGATGAATTATCCCATTAACTTGAAAGAAAATGAAAATAATTGGAAGTTAACTTGCGTTTAACTTTTCGTTCCCGTTCCGGTCGATAAATGGCTGCACTAGTCTGCACAATAAAATTAACTGAAAATGATTTCAAATCAGCTTAAAGATGTCTAAACGTAGTAAAATAATGCATTGTCATCGTGTTCTGAGCTATTCTAAAAGTTTCAAATGTCTAGCTAGTCAGGAAGTTAGGTAAAAATCGATTGCAAGATTTGTACACAAACACTGACAAACATTGGCAAACACACACACATACAAACAAACAAGCAAGAAAGTGAGTTAATAAAAGCATGTTAAAAATAGAAAATAGAGTAAAATAAATGACTATAAATACAATTTTTTGTTGCTGAGAAGTGTGGCTCCGGCTTATAATGGCACTATAAGGCAGGGGGGAGCTCCAGTCCAGAGTATTTTTTGGGGGAGGCAACGTCAGCTCTTAGGGTATATATATATATATATATATATATATATATATATATATATATATATATATATATATATATATATATATACACACATGTGTATATATATATATATATATACATACACACACATATATATATATATATATATATATATATATATATAAATAAAAGAAATAAACATCATCCCATTTTAAATATAAACTCATTTAGTATTAGGTCTACGATTATATAATTTTAGGCTATGAAAAAAAAATACGCCGGGCTTTTTACGTAGGAGCAATTGCCCCTATAGCTCCCGCTCCCCCTTGGAACCTACAATGCTATACGTTTCGGAGTCTGACTTAGCCAGGTACCACCGCAATTTTGAACGAGCATCCCCAGGGTTGACATCTGGGGGGATCGTACCTTCCCCGCCCACTGACCTCAAAGATGGACTTTCCGGTATACGGATTTAACGTTCCCATATCTGTCCTAGTCAGAGAAGGTATTTAATGGCACTCGTCGGGATTCTATCTGAGCACCCCGAGTCCCGAAAGCCAACAAGCTACCACTGGGCTACCTCTGGCCAAATTTGTGCTCTGTTGTTGTGTTGTTGCTTATACCACTTTATGAACAGCAACATTAGATCAAGTCCCGAAGGCTTTGCGCGATGAAGGTGTAGCTCCTGTTTTTGAATTAACACCACAAGGATCGGAGTCTGGCTTGGCTAAAGGACCAGTCCCGTAATTTCCAACCGAGTCAAGTGACGAGACCAGAACACTTGACCCCGCACCTCCAGAGGTAATTTTGAGAACTTGGAGGCCATTGCAGCCACGACAGATTTTACGTGCACCAGCCGTCATTAGTGTACACGGCAGTGGATTTGTCAGGGACAAGTATCGAGCCAGTGACTTTCGGATCACTAGGCCGCTGCTCTTGCCAACTGGGCCACTCTAATGACAGGATATCTATAAGCTCTGTAGGTAGGCTCATACTGATATTATGTAGGGAAAATTTCATATCACGACATCTGAGTAAGCTTTAATTTTTATGTAAAATTGCCGAAACAAAATGGGAGTAAATGTTTCTTCTTTCTTTTTGCATCGATAAAATTTATACCGCATAAAGAAATTAAGGGACCATAGTCTCGAGGACACAAAAAGAAGTCTACTTCTTCGAAAGTGAGGTCGTCGGGATGTATTTTCTTTTAATCGACAATAATGCTAAGCGATGATTTTAGTAATATACGTCATGATGCCGCCATTTTCGAACGAGGAAATTTTCGTATGTCCAGACACTATAAATTACAGCGTTTTTATAATGGAAATAATGTGCTATACTTACTTTTTTATGTAACATTTCGAAAATTAAGATTGGTAATTGTTATGAGGGGACAAAGATATCTTAGTTTACAAACAATGTCTAGACACGTTTTTTTTTCTGATGTTATTGACGATATATTACACCACAATTGCATCAGATTTTAGTTTTAAAAATTTTCTTTCTTTCGAATCATATACTGAGATTAATTTTCCGACAGGATAATTTTCTATGAAATCCGATGAAAAAGCACACATTTAAAAAATATTCTGGGCAATTTTCTTTATTTCGTTATAATTTAGGCATGTATAATTAAATTATTTAATTGCTCGCGATTTTATATAATCTCTTGTATAAATTTTAGAGCACTTGGAGAAGGTGGATTATGCAGAATAAGTTCCTTTCATGTTATAGAATCAATACAAAGTGCGGCAAGTGGTCCAATGATCAGAATTATATGTACCACCGTATATGTCGGAACAAAAGACGCCGAATATTTCTGACCTCATTTTACATAAAATAATCGACTTAAAATTGGGGTTGTCTTAACGTCCGAAGGTAACACTACAATAAAATTATATTATATTATATATATATATATATATATATATATATATATATGAAACGATAACTTTCATTAGCATTAACGGAAACGCCTATTCAAAATTCTTTTATATTATGATCTTGAATTCGACCTGGAATTAACCCAAAGTCACCTATTAGTTTTTCCCCTAAGCCACGCGCGGAGAGCCTTATATAAGCGTTATATAAGAAGTCATGTTCTAGAACCCTGGCGAGATCATCATTCGATATGGCGTGCTAGAGTCAGGTGGCTAAATAGACCAATTAGGAGTTCAAAGCACCCGTACTCCGGGCGTGAATTTAGATCTTTCGCGGTCCTTCTGTGTCGGCCAGTCGTCCTATACAGTCGCAGTTTTTGTGCTGCGAATATTTTTGTTTTTCTGAATGTGGTATCCTGTTAAAATATGTCCAAATCTGAACTTCTGAAATAGCTGTACAGCCAGCCACGAAAATGCTTCTGAAATAAAAACTGTGTATCTAGTTATGTGGAGGATTGTAACTCTCTCCTGGATTCTGATTTAGTTTGATTTCCCACTTCTGTTGCCTAATGCTCCGCAACGACTACCCCTGAAATATGTAAGTTCACAGGCCTATTATCATCGCCACCGATTTTATTACTTACACACACACACACACACACACACACACACACACACACACACACACACGCACACACTCACACGCACACGCACACACGTGCGCGTGTGCTTGTGGGCGCTCTCTCCAGAGTTTTACGGATTGGAGCAAGGATGAACAGAATCGAGTTGGTAGTGGTATATTCATCAAGTACCCGAATGATTTAGTTAAAATCAAATTTAGAAATCCAGACTCTTGTATTACGTGTTGAGTTACTTGCCATAGAGGAGGGTTGCAGATCTATTAGAACTGATGTCAAGTTCAACGATATATGGATTTTATCAGATAGTCGCAGTACCATCCAGCATTTCAGCAACTGGGGCATTTGAGCATCTCATGTGGGCCTATTTGGCAATGAGATGGCTGGCATCCTATCAAAGGAGGTTACCAGTGAGCGTTCATCAACTTCTTCGGCTCTTACTTATCTGGAGGCATATTCCGTAAGGAAATCTTTTATCTAGAGTTCTTGAAGGTCTCTCCCGGACCGTGACGGTTACGTTGGTGTCTGCCCTGATAGAGCTCTTGCCTTAAAGGTTCATAGAAATCAGCAGACTGCTATCTCTAATTTTGCAAGATCGTCTCTCCAGGAAACATAATATCCATTTGCAGTGGTGTGCCATCTCATGTGGGTACTGGAATCCTATTTGTCAATGAGGTGGCTGCCATCCTAGCAAAGGAGGGTACCACTGAACGTTTATCTACTTCTTCGGCTCTTACTTATCTGGAGGCATATACGTAAGGAAATCTTTTATCCAGAGTACTTGAAGATCTCTCCCGGACCGTGACGGTTACGTTGGTGTCTGCCCTGATAGAGCTCTTGCCTTAAAGGTTCATAGAGATCAGAAGACTGCTATCTCTAATTTTGCAAGATCGTCTCTCCAGGAAACATGATATCCATTTGCAGTGGGTCCCATCTCATGTGGATACTGGAATCCTATTTGTCAATGAGATGGCTGCCATCCTAGCAAAGGAGGGTACCACTGAACGTTTATCTACTTCTTCGGCTCTTACTTATCTGGAGGCATATTCCATAAGGAAATCTTTTATCTAGAGTTCTTGAAGGTCTCTCCCGGACCGTGACGGTTACGTTGGTGTCTGCCCTGATAGAGCTCTTGCCTTAAAGGTTCATAGAAATCAGCAGACTGCTATCTCTATCTTTGCAAGATCGTCTCTCCAGGAAACATGATATCCATTTGCAGTGGGTCCCATCTCATGTGGGTACTGGAATACAATTTGTCAATGAGATGGCTGCCATCCTAGCAAAGGAGGGTACCACTGAACGTTTATCTACTTCTTCAGCTCTTACTTATCTGGAGGCATATTCCGCAAGGAAATCTTTTATCCAGAGTACTTGAAGATCTCTCCCGGACCATGACGGTTACATTAGTGTCTGCCTTGGTAGAGCTCTTTTTGTCTTAAAGGTTCATAGAGATCAGCAGACTGCTATCTCTAATTTTGCAAGTGGCCACTTGAGATGCCTAAAATTTGATCACCAAACCAAAACTGTTCCCACTTGTAAAAAGTTTAATAATGAGCAGGCCACTCCTGCTCGCATCCTAACTAGTCTAAACTTATCTAGGCAGGATTTTATTGCCGATCTTCGCGATTTAATGGACCTACTGAGGATTTATGGATTCATGGAGCTGACATAGCGCCACTACATCAGGAAGGATTAGTAACAACGACAACAACAACAACACACATATTATATATACCGGGTGGGCAAAAAGTTCGTTAAAACTCTAAAAATTCATAAAAACAGGAAAAATAACCAAAATAAAGAAAGGTTTGCGGGGTTAGCATCACTAGGTCACTGGATTTTTATTAAGAAAGGGAAAAAAAACTCAAAAACAGCCGACAGGTGGCGCTGGTACGAATGAATATGAAATATGAGTGTGGAAATATGAAAATGAGACGGTTATAAGAATGTGCGCTCCTAATCCACAGCCAGTTCACCGTTGTTCCGCGATCCGTCGAGAGGTGTTATTTATACATCCGGAAGTGCTGCACTCTGCCGTTGCTGGATTTGTGACTAGCCTGCAATGACTTATCCCCTGTGGTGGGGGTCATGTGGAACACATACTGCTGTAATAAACGATTTAGAAGTATTCTTTTCGTTATTTACGTATCTTTTCTTTCACTTGTTTAAGGCATCGCCACCTGTCGGCTGTTTTTTGAGTTATTTTTTCCTGTCTAAAAAAAAAAATCCCGTTACCTAGCGATGCTAACCCTGCAAATCTTTTTTTATAAATTTGGTTATTTTTCCAATTTTTATGAATTTTTAAAGTTTCAACGAACTTTTAGCCCACCCGGTATTCAGTAACTTCAGGAAGAGAAGTGGTAACTACAGTACATGGGCCGGGCCCTCTAATGTAGGATGATATAGCAATGCATAAAACTTCAGTGATCAATGAAAAACCAAAGGAGGAAGGAGAATAGAAAATGTGGTAAACAAAAAGCTTCGATAGTACAAGTAAAGGTAAAACATGGGGGAGAAAAGAGACGGAGCGAAGTTACGATATATGAAGTAAGAAACTGAAACTATCTTTATATACCTTACAAAATACAAAATATTCTTTTCTAAATATCCTCCCATGTGTTACGGTTCGAACAACAACGGTGATTAATGAGAATTAAAACATCCTTGCACCTATATACTGATGATCAGTCAGTGGTTTCAAAGAATAGCTGACAGAACTTTGATACAGAGTTTAAAGTGACAGTCATGCCATAGAAATGTAAGTAGCAGAGTGAGAAATTAAGACTGAGTTACGGTTGAGAATAGAGATTTAATATCATAGAATAACATAACAAAGTATAACATAACAGAGATAACTTATCTGTTTGCAGATACATCAAACTGGCGTTGTAACAGGGAAACGAATAATATCCATGTCAGGACTTTAACATGGTACAACTGGTTAACATCTGGCAACTGGGAGAAAAGCAGCGAAGGGTAGAAGGAACAAGCTTTAATACAATGCGGCTAGCTTTTATAGTAATTGCCATCCAATCAATTACTGCGCCACATATATTTGCATATAATTCATGACATATATCCGCATATGCGGGAATGATTCACTTATAAATCTCTGAATATTTTACAGAGTATTATAAAATTTAATAAAATAAATAAGATGACGTACTGTCATTACTTTTAGAGTTTAGCAAAGTGCTGGAGATTAAAATAATTAAGGATTTAATCTTTAAAACCCAACATATACAGTACTTCAAAAGGTTAGAAATAATATTTTTAAGCATTTGAAGATCACAGATATACCGAGATCCTTCTCGAAATACTTTGTTATTTTCCAGCAACATATTTGAAAAAAATTCGAAAAAGACTTCCTTCAGTCTCGCAGATATATGCTATTTTCATCCATACGATGCATGTTTTACGAATGCATTTTTGTTTATGGATCAAGTTTCCCTGAAATTTCCAAAAAATAAAAAATATCAGGGGAAGTTTGTATTTTTTAAAAAAAAACTTTTTTTTCGTTATTTATGTTCTCGACTTATTTTTGAGTTTGTTACTCTCAATTCCCCTTATATTCCGAAACATGTTTTTACAGCTACATTTAACATAAGAGTTGAAACTTGTTGAAATTCAGATTTCTGATTTTCAGTACCTTCTCAAAACTTTTCGATATGACTGTATTGTTGTGAAGTCTGTATTTGAAGTCATGAAATATGTTTTCGATTTATTTGCAGAAGTTTCTTTTTTTTTTATAAAAAAAAGAATGGTTCTCTCTAACGTGCGTCATATTTAGAAAGATATTTTCATATTTTCTTTGCGTGAAATAGTTTATAAAAATTTTCAATAGTTTAACTTTAAAAATACGAGTAGGAAGAACAATGAGATGGTTAAATGTGTTAGTTTATGAAAGAACTTTTGGTTTCTTTGTAATGTACTGGTGCCTGGGTTTCGGAATTCTCTAAAACATAGGTTATTTCAAGAAATATTCCTAAATAAAAATACGGGGTGGTAAAAAAATCCGTAAAATCTTCATAAAAACCGTAGAAATAACCCAAATTAAAAAAACGTTTGCAGGGTTAGCTTCGCTAGGTCACGGGATTTTTTTAAGACAGGAAAAAATATAACTCAAAAAACAGCCGACAGGTGCCGCTGACGTACACCAGTCAACGGATGTATCTATCTGGTCCATTCAATGTATTGGAACTGAAAGATGCGATCCACCGAGAGGTGTCATATATATATTCGGACTTCCAGCACTCTGCCGTTGCTGGATTTGTGACTCGCCTGCAATGTATTATCCCCTGTGTTGGGGGTCATGTGGAACACCTACTGCTATAATAAGCGATTTAGAAGCATTATTTTCGTCATTTGCGTATTTTTTTACGCACTTATGTACGTCAGAGCCACCTGTCGGCTGTTTTTTTTTAGTTATTTTTTTTTCCTGACTTAAAAAAATCCCGAGACCTAGCGATTCTAACCCTCCAAACGTATTTTTTTCAATTTTGGTTATTTTTCCAGTTTTTATGATTTTTTAAAGTTTTTTACGTTCTTTTTGCCCATCCGGTATATGTCTTTTAGAATGAAATAACACAATTCGCAAGCGTCTGCTGTGATACAGTGGAACCTCGATATGATCGAATTCCTTGATAAATCGAAGTTTTTTTTTCCATTTCATCTTGAACCTGCCTAACACTCCCATGTCATTGTTAAATCGAACCTCGATATATCGAAATCCTCGATAATTCGAAGTTTTCTCGTTCCCTTTGAGGTTCGATATATCGGGGTTCCAATGCACAACGAAAACTCTGTAGAGCAAGCACTATATATATTAGTTATATCTGTGACTGTGAAATACGTAGGTCCATTATAATTCTGTAAAAATTGACTTGCCAACGTAGGCGTTGGGATGATATTCCCCAAAGTTCACTTTCTGCTTAAAAGGGGCGGGGGTCAATTTTTTGTTATTTGATATGATAAGCATACCAATGATTCCCTTTATTCCAGATCGAGGGATTAAAAGGGGATCCATTTATTTAATGTGTTTTTTTTCTGTCAGTAGCTCCATTTTAATAATGTAAAAAATGACCTGCCAACAAAGGCGTTGGGGTGATATTCACCAAAGTTCATTTTCTGTTTGAAAGTAGGGGTATATTGTTTGTCATTTGATATGAGCAGCATACCAAGGATTCCCTTTAATTCCAGATAGAGCATAGGTTCTTAAACTGTGGTCCGCGGACCTCTGGGGGTCCGCGAAACAATTTTGACTTTAACTTTACATCCCCCAACTTTTCTCTTTTATTAAAATAACTCATTTAATCCACAATCAAATGACTCATTTAATCACAACTCTACAGCTGAACCCATCTCATTAAATACAAATTATTTACAGAAAACATATTATAATAAGATCTATTTTGACCAATATCTGACCAAGAAATGTTTGTATTCATTTTTTTTTCTATATCCTAATAAAAATGTTCATCTTTATAAATGCGCAAGACCATTTATCAAAATAACCAGTGATGCCTTTTTACCAATATTTATTATAACGTAGTACCTATGAGATTTTTAAGCCAGAAATCGAGTCTCCAGAACGAAGTAAACTGCCGAGGGTTGGGAAGGGGGTCTGCAAAAATAATGTTGTTCAAGAGGGGGTCCTCCCACTACATAAGTTTTAAGAACCTCTGAGATAGAGGATTAAAACGAGATCCATTTATTAAATGGGTTTTTTTGTAAGTTTGACCATTATAATTCTGTAGAATACCTGTGATTCGACACGTTTGGGCAAAATTACCCTTGGCTTATTTTTTGATTCAAAACAAGGAAAGATTATGCTTGACATTTTTGGTTTTCCTCATACTGTGAAGGTTAGAAATATGTGCCCCCCAAAAAAGATATTTGTCAAAGTTTAGTAATTTTTACTTTTAAGTTAGTTGAAGAAGATAAATTATAAAAAGAGTTATTTTTATTGTTAGTCTACTACATACTGAAGAGGTATTAGAATCAAATAATGCAAACTGCATGCTTTTGCTATGATTAGGTTCGCAGACACTACTCTTTTATCTGTGGCACCCCCAAAGGAATAGAAATTGCATTATGAATATTGATTTTGCATTATAAATATTTTTATTTGTTCATCTCGCACCCCCCCATGCATTATATATATATTTTTATCCGTTCATATCGCCCCCCCCCCAAGAAAAAATCCTGGGTAAGCTACTGTATTGTATGTTGTACTTCCTGTTCATTGTGTCAGTGATGAAATATGCAGTTTTTATCATTTCTCTCTAAAATCTCTATAGTAAGTTCTTATTAATGGACATTATTTTTTGTACTGTAGACATATGATGAAAGTAGAATAAGTGTGAATCCCTTTGATTCTATATCAAGCGAATAAAAGGAGTTTCATTGATTAAACGTCATTTACTGCAGTTAGGTCCCTTAAAATAGCGTAGAAAGTTGACCTATCAAGAAAAGCGTTGGGGAAGTTTTCCTAAGCTCAGTTTTTGCTTGAAACGTAGAAAGTATTTTACGTGACGTTTCTAGTTTATATCATATTGTGGAGGTCAGAAAACTGAGTCCGAAAGGAAATTTATATAATTCCCCAAATTTTAATTTTTTAAGGGAATCCAAGGCTCTAAATGACAAGCAATATAACAAACAATATCATCAAGCAGAAAGTGAACTTTGGGAAATATCACCCCAAAGCCTATGTTGGCAGGTCAATTTTTATAGTATTAAAATTGATCTATCAACAGAAAAAACATTTAATCAGTAGAGCTCCTTTTAATACGTCGATCTTTAATCAAAGGGAATCAATTTATTTTGCAAAGTATTGGAGAAAACTATATATATATATATATATATATATATATATATATATATATATATATATATATATATATATATATATATATATATATATATATACAGGATGTCCCTAATTAAAGTCCCACTTTCAAAAGGCTGCAATAAAAGAACCACTGGTCAGAATGACTTGAAATTTGAACTGAATATAATGGAAGAAGGGGGAAACGATATGGCATAATAAAAAAAAGTTCCATAGTGTATCAATAGATGGCGCTGTAAGCGGTTGAAACTTTTTTTAAAAATTATGCCAAATCGTTTCCCTCTTCTTCCAGTATATTCAGTTCAAATTTGAAGTCATTCTGACCAGTGTTCCCTTTTTTGCAGCCCTTTGAAAGTGGGACTTTAATTATGGACACCCTGTATATATATATATATATATATATATATATATATATATATATATATATAATATAAGTTTTTCAAGTGCGTCGTTTCAGCTTTATTGTTTAAAGGAAAAGTTATTTTTCCTTTTCCTTTAACTTAAAACTCACTTTTTGTTGAATATTTATTGATAATACACTCCATATCCATACTGTGCGGAAAATTTAACAGTAGCTGTTTCTTGGCAATCCTCAATGGTTACCGCTAAAATTATATGCCAATTACAGAGAATTCATTCCTCACAAAACAGAGGA
>OU015503.1:68867353-68907179 GCA_907164885.2 Dolomedes plantarius | reverse complement strand
AATAAGTTACATAATTTTTTGTGTAATTTTTAATCTAAATATTCTAAATTTCTTTAAAAATTATTTTTTCAAAAAATGCTGAATCAAAATTAAATCTTATATATTTCTGTTTAATTAAATGAAAAAAATTTGAAATTCTACAAATAATATTTCGAGTTATAATGATTTTAAATTAACCCACTTTTATTGAAAATTTTAAATTTTAAAATTTTTAACAAACTTTTTGAGAAATTTTTTGACGTGATTTTGTTTACAAATTATATCGGTGACTATCACAAAAAAATTCAAAATTTTAACTCAAGAAATAATTTTTTTTTAAATTTGTCCCGGACCCCTTAATTGCCGTTCTAGTTAATTTTGTCGAAGGACGATGTGATATCTACATATTTGTTCGGGGAACAACGTACAACTTCTTTTATATCTCGGACAATACAGATATAATTAGTTTTCAGTTTTGTAAGTTTGCATCTAGAGTATGTAACAGTACAATAAGTTTTTATTACAGTTCATATAAAATTTCAAAACGTGTTGTTGTTGTTGTTGTCAGTAAAGGACCCTGACTGGATCAAACTTATACAGGTCCATTCTAGGCTGCAGGGGGAAGGTCGGAGCCGGCTTTTTGCCTGACGCCACCATAATTTTGACCGAGCACTCACCAAGGCCGACATCTGATTTGCTTATACCCTACTTCCATCCTCTCAAACCACACGGAGGGAATTTAAAGAAAATGATAAAACAATTATATATATATAATAGCCGCTGTCTCTGCATAACACTTCCGGGCTGTACTCATCTTTCAATTGAAGTCCTCAGTAAACAAACGGCCGGTTAGGCATAATTTCAATTTCAGATGTGGATCAGAATGTTTTCTTACCTAAAAACTAATATCTTCTACATCATATCACGTTTATTCAGCGTATTTTTCTATAAAAAATTCAGAACTAAAAAAAATTGGATGCTTTTAGCTGTATATTTAACAGTTTTTAAAAATATGTTTTGCGATGAATTCTGAAATTAAACAAACTTGAATGTGAATGAATCAAGTAGCTCAAATATTCATATCGCGTAGTGAGCTGTAAAAAACTGGATGGCAGTCTGCTACTCCAATCGCATGAAAAACTAAATAAATAAAAAATAATGAAAGGGTTTGCTTTTACTAGGTGTGGATTAAATGCAATATTGTTAGATAATTCGGGATATTTTTTAACTTTCATATAATTTTTCCATTATGACGTCATTATTAGTATTATGGCGTCAAAATGACCGGTTGGATGGCAGTCTACTACTCCAATCGCATGAAAAAATAAATAAATAAAAAATAATGAAAGGGTTTGCTTTTACAAGGTGTGGATTAAATGCAATATTGTTAGATAATTCTTGATATTTTTTAACTTTCATATACTTTTTTCCATTATGACGTCATTATTAGTATTATGACATCAAACTGACGGGTTACCTTCTAGTAACAATATAAAAGTAAGAAGTATGCAGTATAAAGTATACAGTATAACTGCATATGATATCTCTTTATTCTTTACTTCCAACAAAAAAAAATATTTTTTTAAGGTATACATCAAAATTTAAAGATATTCTTTAACGCAGATTCTTACATACAGATAATCAATTTCACTTATCTCTAGTACCGATCCGAATTTCTTAGTTTTAATCTGTTTACATAACATACATGTACAAGCCGGCCTTCATTTACAATTTAAGATATATTAATCTCTTAAATAAATATTACAGTATACTTATCTACGTGCATTTAAAACTTTATAACTCATTTTCGCTTGATTTTAAAAATGGAATTATGCATTTAAATATCTTTCCTTGCACACATTGTCACAATACACGGAAATGGTATTAAATCCTCTTAAATAATTCATTTCGCATTTAAATGTTATCACAGTAAGAGGGAAAAAAAAACTTTCTCGCCGGGTATTTCACGCCGTTATTGTAATTTTTATTGCGTGTGGATTTCAAAGATTATTTCATCGACATTAAACTATTCGTAGAGAAAATTGGATTACTTCCAGCATATTTTAAGAACTTATTTAAATGCTCGACAATGCACGGAAAATATGGTAATATCAAATTAGAAAAAAAAAAAAAAGATGAAGGGTATTTTATATCAAAAATTCTTCATACTCGTTTCTTTGAAGATGTAACTCTTTTCGCGTTGCACTATAAGATCAGAGATTAAAATAATGCAATTATGAAATCCTTATGTTTATCGACAAAAGACGTAGGAACAAAGTTTGCTTAGTTTTCTTCTCAATAGAGAGGAAAAATTTTAAAACAAGCTGTAGGATTTAATGAGCACTTAGGAAGAATTTCGCTGCATTTTGTCTTTTATCGTTCGCATTTTGTTGCTCTATTACTTAGAATCTCAAGATTAAAATAATACAATTACGATAAAGTGCTATAGAGGAATATAGCGTCAGTGTGATGGTACAGCTAGGTGTATCATTTATGTATTTCATTCAAGAGGTTCTGCGACCTTTTTACCATGTTTTTATTATCTAGCTTTCTTGTTTGTTTGTATGTTTGTTTGTTTGTTTGTGTGTGTGTGTGTGTTTGTTTGTCCGGTACAGATCTTGCATTCGATTTTTAACTAACTGCCCGACTAGCTAGACATTTGAAACTTTTAGAATAGTTCAGAACACGACGACAATGGATTATTTTAATTTTTATAGCCATCTTTAAGCAGAATTGAAAATCTTTTTCAGTTAATTTTGTTTTGTAGATTGGTGCAGCCATCTATCGGCAGGGACGGGAACGAAAATTTAAATGCAAGTCAACTTCCAATTAACTTCATTTTCTTTCAAGAAGATGGGATAATTCATCAAAAAAATTTTTTTTAAGTATTTATTAATACATAGAATTGTCAAGTTTATATGATTCAGCAGAAAATTTAAAAACATGGTATATAAAAAGTTCTTTTTATCTTGTAATTATTTAAGCGTTAATAACCCTTGAGCGATCGTATAATTTTCAAGAAAACAGTAAAAAAAAAGTTATTATTTCTTCCGGAGGATTCGATTTATTTTTTGATCTGCCACATCTAGTTAAAAAAAATCCATCCCCAGTTTTAATATAAATAGTCTGGTGCTGTCATCTGGTATGTAAAATTTGAAATACAAATTTTTCAGGGTAAATGAAATGGATTGTTTTTTAATCTTTTTTGATTCGTTACTTTTGAACACTCCAGCCTGGAAATCATGCGCACGAGTAATAGAGGGGCGAAACCCCACCCTATAATTTTGACGGGAGCGAGAAGGAAGGGGTTAAAGTGTTATTTTTGTTCACGAATCACTGTTTAACTTCTCAAAATACAAGTGAATGTTTGTGAACCTCATTTAAATCACCAATAACTTGACTTAGGATTAAAACAAGCAATCAACATTTAATGGACGAAACACATTAACAATACATGGTTAGGCAGCTTAAAGGAGATACGCCCCTCGCATCTCTCAAACTCACAATAAATATAACATGAAATCCAACTGTTGCCAGAGCTAAAGTACAATTTACCCTGCTGCCAGTTTCACAAAATACTGCAATAAAATATAAAATAGGAAAATACAGTTCTATGGAGTTAAACATTAGTTAAACATTCAGAATAAACGTATGATGTACGTCAGTATCAGGGAAGATGCGAGAAATCACGAAACAATTTTCTTGTAAAACAAATATTCTATTTTATTACATAATCTCCACTACGACCGAGGTTTCACCCTTGTTATAGACTCATCAGGAAGGCCTTAGGTTGCGGAGTACTAATCCCTATTGGATTCGCTCAACTCAGAGTTAACCTGTGGAGAAAGAGTGTTCAAGGATTGCCGATTTGGATTTAAAGATTCTTTCTTTAAATTGTACTCCGTAATGGAGGAAGAAATTTTAGACCTTTTAACATTTTTCTCATAGCGTCGCTGGCTCAGTGGTAGAGAACGCGTTTGTTAATAGTCAGACCCGGGTTCGATCCTGGGGTTTGCTTTTAAATGTAAATTATTCACTTCTCATTTGATTTTATTTTTCTCTAGTAAATAATCTACTTAAAATTTTAATCCCTCTCTCATTCTAAGTACCCAACTTTTGCCTTTTCTTCACCAGTTCATTTTAATATTATGCAAACATACGTTGGAGGGCTTGGCCCATGGAATGTAAGTAGTTCAGTTTATCCTATTGGTCCTAGTGTTGGAACATTTTTTTAAAATAATGCAAATAATATTTTTAAATATACATTATTCGGAGGAATAAATCTGGTCCAGTGTGTTTTAAACGCTCCTAAAAACGCTCCTTTGGTGGACAAAATTTATAAAATGAATCCTGTTGCAAGGTGCAGAAAAGTTCAGGCTATCTGAAAAAAACCATTTTAATTGGATTATCAGCATATATGTTGCTGTCAATATTTGACATATTTTCTCAATAGCTTAACATTGAGTCGAGAATCCAATAGTGTTTGTACAAAACAGCCTTAACCGATGATTTCGCTTGAGAGAAAGGAAATCCAAACATGGAATTTCTCTAAATTTTTACCTGTCAATTTTAAGTCATTATATTTACGATAAACAGCAGTTATTAAAAAGGATTTTTAATGGAATTAATCTTTGTTTACTGATAGAGTAGTGAAAGCTGCTACAGCTTCCATATAAGTATGACTGACAAAATTAAAAGTGCAGAACAAAAATTTCATATTGACCACACGCGTTTCATGCAATCTTAGCACATTATATTTTTAATTTTTTTTGTTCCTTTTTCTTTGCATTAGATACATATAACATCGTTTACTGATTGTAAATTTTAAACTGTCTAAAAATGTTTTCTTTATAACTTTGAAAATTGTACACCGTAAATATTTATATAACGAACTGTGTTGCAAAAGTTGGAACCACATCGTTATATTCCGATTCAAGGATGTTTTTGGTGCCAATGGCTATGTTGGCGATCGCCAAACGCGCCTTTGAGCGGCCCCTATCACTACAACGAGTCAGTTCCTCTCGTACTCGCACATCGTATGATCGATGTTTCATTCATGTTTTTTGTTCATAGGTCAGCATTGTAGATAATCTGTTTAAGTTAATAAAATTGCTATATCAATTCGAATGTTGTATTATCGACAATAGTTTTGATACGATTTATTAGTTTACAGTTCATTTTAATAATAAACGAATTTGGTACCAGTTCCACGTATGACATTTGGCTAATACCGTTTGAATTCATTGATTAAAATGGACTGTAAACTAATAAATCGTATCGTAACTATTGTCGACCATACCACAAACGAATTGATATAATAATTTTATTAACTAAAACACATTATCTACAATGATGACGTATGAACCAACATCAAACATGAAACATCGATCATACGATGTGCGAATACGAAAGGAACTGACTTGTTCTGATTATATGGGGCGCGTTTGGCGATTGCCAACATAGACATTGGCACCAACAGATGTAATAAATCACTTAGTAGTCTGAATACTTAATCATTTTGTGAAAGAATAGATGCGAAAAATATCATTCCTGAATAAAAATTTGGAAAGTACATAGCTGTGTGGTACAGTACTCTTCAAACGTTTCTTTAGACATGTTTTTGTTGTTGTTTCTAATGCCTCCTAGATGGAATTTCCAGACCAGGTCCATATAGGCTTCGGGCTAAAGTGTGCGGCTCCAGTTTATATAGCACCACAAGGGTAGGAATCAGTCTTAGCTAGGTGCCACCTCAATTTTGACCGAACATCCCCAGGGGGTACATCTGGGGGATCGCACCCTCTCTCACCTCCTAGAGGGACGTTCATGTCCATGGATTAAAAGTGCCAATATCCGGTCTAGACATGGAGGTATTTTTATGGTGCTTGTCGGGATTCGATCCGACCACCTCCAGCACCGAAATTTGACACACTACCGCAAGGCTACTTCGAGCCCATGAAAATATGAAGGCTTATTTGGATAGTGGGCCGACTACACTTTTTGAAAAAATGGAGTTAGCCTCACTTTCATCTTCATACGAGTTATTTCTATCTTATTTTCAAGTTGGTACACCTCCAGCTCATTTCTGCTGCCAACTGAGGGCATTACAAATCAGACTTCAGCAGTCATTTCTCAGCTCTCATTAGACTTTAAGGCTCTGTATCTCAAAGTGAACAAGAATGGAGTTGGACCACTATTCATATAAGGACTTCATATCATCCTTGGGCCAAGCTTGAAAAGTACATAGCGGTGCGATACAGTAATCTCCAAACGTATCTTTAGACGTAAAATGCCTAAAGTACAGCTTCTTGCAGCTCAGTGTGTGCAAGTATCGTATTTAAAAGTGAATTTACTCTCTCTTGATTTCGTCCCACTATCAGAAATAAAATGGACATCCAGATGCCCCGAAACTTTGGATCAATGCAGTGTAACAATCAAGTAGAATAATGCTATTAATTGTCGCAAACCCTTGAGAAGTGAACAGCAGTGGGATACAGTAACTCATTATGTATACCTTTAGCGTATCAAAGGATTTCCCCAAATTGCTAAATTTTAATGAGATAAAAGGATTTATACACGAGACAGAAGTTTAGCATCAAACTCATCTCCTCGCATTTACCAGAATTAACTCCAATATAAATATTCGCTTATTAGACTAGAGTTAGAAGGCTCATATTTCGGGTTTTCGCAAATTAATGAAGTACAGGGACGCTTTAATTCGACAAACTCTTAATTTGAAGATAAAGTTCCTGAAACTACAAGCTTATATGTTACAAAGGTTCTCTAATTATATGGAAATATATTTAAAGTTTATAATACCTTAATCATTCAAGTTTATTCTGATGCAAATACAGGCCACGTTGGAGAGAGTCTAAGTTTGAAATTTAAGTCCCAGAGGTCATAATACAGTAAAGACAGTAATTTCCGTATCCCGTGTTTTATATTTTCTCAAGTTATGCTTTATTTTGTTACGATTAAGTTAAGACGTGTTCGCTTCCTGCTTAATACGTTTGTCGAAATCTACATTTTCTCAAATAAAAAATTTTTATTTTTTATTTTGAGGACACCAGAAATTTAAAGTAATAACTAGTTGATACCAGTCAAAACGTGACAGATGGATAGTAAATAAATATACGAATACACAAATTATACTCAACACATCATTGCTAAATGTTGAAAATCATAATATTAAGAATAGACAAATAAACTTTCAAAATTACTATTGAACACAATAAAAAGAAATAGGGTTTTACAACAACTCGAAATAAACAATTTCCGTCAGGTTTAATTCTATATCTCACAAACATAATTAAAAATAAAAATGGCGGAGAGAGAGCTAGAGAGATTCTTCGGACTAAGCAAATTAACTTGTTTATACGACCTCGTGCTTAGTAATTATCTAAAGGCAGATTTAAACATGTCACTGATCATGAGCGGAAACAATAAGTGTTTATGCGATCTCCCGCTTAGTGAGTATCTAAAGCCAAAAAAAAAGATGTCACTGAGCATGCGCAGAAACAAATTAATGTGATTATGCGGCCTCGTGCTTAGTGAGTATCTATAGCCAGATTTAAACATGTCACTGATCATGCGCAGAAACGAAATGTGTTTGTGCGGTCTCGTGCTCAGTGAACATCTAAAGCCAGATTTAAAGATGTCACTGAGCATGAGCAGAAACAAATTAACGTGATTATGCGACCTCGTGCTTAGTTAGTATCTAAAGCCAGATTCAAACATGTCACTGATCATGCGCAGAGACAAATTAACGAGATTATGCGGCCTCGTGCTTAGTGAGTATCTAAAGCCAGATTCAAACATGTCACTGAGCATGCGCAGAAACAAATTAACGTGATTATGCGGTCTCGTGCTTAGTGAGTATCTAAAGCCAGATTTAAACATATCACTGATCATGCGCAGAAACAAAATGTGTTTGTGCGGTCTCGTGCTCAATGAAAATCTAAAGCCAGATTTAAAGATGTCATCAAGCATGCTCAGAAATCAATTCTTAATTGTAAATTATCGCTAATCAATAGAAAATGCGGTTACAAAAACCAAATTTTACACATCGATAGACTGAAATCTTTCGTTTAATACTAAAATGAAGTACATCGATGCAGTAGTTTTCTTTTACGGATTGACAAACATCGAACTTAGCACCTTATATATAAGGTAGATGTACAAAATATTGCCTACTCTAACTTTTTTTCGACATTTCATCCACTTTTTAGTTTGTGATTAGGCACGCACACACGCACGCACGGCACGGCACGGCACGGCACGCACACTAAAAAGAAACGACACGGTGCTTACACCGCGTAACCTTTATCTATTAATTAACACATAAGGGCAGTCATTAACAAAAGGCAGATGAAATAACAAATATGGACTTCTTTTATTAATATTACTAAAAAGTCAATCCAATCCGCGCCAAGTTCCCATCATCTATCTATCTTTCTCCACGACACACGCGTCCTGCCTGCCTGAAAATAAAATCTAATCTATGCTTTTGTCTTTAAAAGCCCGTATGCAAAGGCTTGGGCGTTAGTAAGCAACTCGTGAGCTTTTAAGATTCTTTGAGTGGGGGAGGGGGGCGGTGGCCCAGTTAGCAAAGTCAGCGACCCAGTGATTTGAACGTCTCTGCTTCGATGCCGAACGCTGACAAATCCACCGCCGTGTATGCTAATGGCGGCTGGTGCACGAAAAATCTATCGTGGCTTAAAATGTGCACCTAATTTACCTCTGGAGGTGCGGGGTCAAATGTACCGGTCTCGTCACGTGATTCGATTGAAAAGTACGGGACCGGTCCTTCAGTACGGGACCGGTCCCCAGAGACTTTACGCGGCCAACGCCGCGTAAAGTCTCTGGGTGGCCCTATATATTTGAGGTATATTTCTGTTTTTACTATGAAACTGAAAATAGTGCATTTTTTTCTTAATAAATTAAAATTTATCTATGCATGAAAAATGCATTCTCTGGATATCTCAAAACAAATTTAGGTTTCATTAAGTGGGACTCATTCATTAAGTAGGACCATTAAGTGGGCATTGCGGTTCTATTGAAAACCGGAGCCACACCATTCTGACCAATAGCCTTTATAGACTTGATCTCATATACTGTAGGTCAGGGGTCATAAGCCACAACAACAACAAGATTCTGCGGGTCTCTGAAGTTTAAATTTTTGCCTCAGCACTATTTTTTTCCGAGGCTTGGGACTCTGCGACAGACAAGGAAATCAATTACAAAAATCACCAGAAAGCTGAATGGGAAATATCACGAAAAATTCACGAATATTACAAACTCAGCCAATTTCTTACATTTAATATACTTAGGGTGTCGTACGACTGTTAAAAGTCGAAAAAGTATTAAAATTGTGTCACTTTCGACATACTATATCTTGAAAAGTATAAGATTTAAAATTTTTTGTGTGTTAATAGAACAGTGTTTGATTTATGAATATATACCTGTTTTGTTGTTTGATAGTTAAAAATAATTTGTGTTAGATAGTCATAAACAATAAGCAGTTTGTTTTGAACAAAAGTGACACCAAACCTAACGCACATAAATACTCCAAAACAATTGAGTTGAAGACAAAATTTATGCTTTTAACCCCTATTTCAGAAAAAATAGATTAATTTGAACCTAAATTTTTATATATTTACAGGGCCGACCAGAGGGGGGGGGGGGCAACTCGGGCACTTTGCCCGAGGCCCCCAACTGACGGAGGGGCCCCCCAAAAAAATTAAAAAAAATTATTTATTAGATTTTCTCTGACAGAAAATTCTGAAACTTGTACCGTTCTTCAAAATTCAAAATAATCTCCTGAAAAAAGGGGCCCCTCCAAAAATAAAAAAAATTATTCGATTAATCAGATTTCTCTTACTACAAAATAGTATTCTGAAAAATAGTCTTGGGGCTCCCAAGAGAAGTTTGCCCCACGCCGCGTAAAGTCTCTGGGTGGCCCTGCATATTTGAGGTATATTTCTGTTTTTACTATGAAACTGAAAATAGTGCATTTTTTTCTTAATAAATTAAAATTTATCTATGCATGAAAAATGCATTCTCTAGATATCGCTAAACAAATTTAGGTTCAGTTTCAAGCAAATGAAAATATGTACCCTCTGTAAAAATTTCATGCAAAAATAGGTTCTAGAGATAACAAGTGCGTTATGTGGAAAAAAAACACATTTTGAGATAAATCCCTTTGAAGTATTTCCCTTTAAATCTGTTTATAGTAAACATCTGACACGTTTTTATTCATAACTTAAGCAGAAAATTATATATTTTTATGTTGAGTCTAAGCTCACGTCGAGTCTAATCTTATTTTGAGTCTAAGGTCAAGTAACAATAGTGTTAATATTTTTCTGTAACATTTTTTTTAATAATGTTCTAAATTTTGCTTCACTAAATATTTGAAGAAGGTATGATGTAAAATACATATTTTTACTTCCGTATAATATTATTAAAAATCTAACTACGTGCCATGTACAATTCTTTGCTGAAGTGTACAACTTTTTATTGATTTTTAAAGCAGCTCTAATTTTCACTTCATCATTTTCAATAAGATTTACACCATCAAATACTAGTTATTGCTGTAGAATAAAATTTTACTGAAATTATAGTCCTTTCTGTGTGACTTACGGGAAACCTGTGGTAACACAAACGGGAAAAAAGAATTCTTACTAACCACAATTTAGACAAAAGGATGAATTCCTTAGTTTTCATCGAATTAATAAATTAATCACTAGAGCATTTATGAACTGCCAATAGTGGCAATCCAACTAAAGCTCCAAGGCTTGACGGCAATCTGTTAATTAGATCAAAACATATGTAGTCATCCTTTTACTGAAATTATGGTTATTAAGGAGACCTTTCTTGCTGTTTGTGTTGCTCCCGATTTCCTGTAAGTCTTGCACAGGATACTATTACTTAAGTAAAACACTCTTCTACAGCAATGACTAGTATTTGATAATGTAAGAGGTTGTTAAAAATTGCTGAAAGAAAAATTAGAGCTCCATCAATACGACAGTAAAAAATTACATACTGATGTTAAGAATTGTGTTTTACACATGGCTAAATTTTAAAGAATATTATTAGGAAATAAAAATATATACTTTAAATCATACCTATTTAAAACATTTCATTTTTGTGGTGTTCAAAAACACGCAAAAAGTTGAAATTCGAATAACATTGATAAATTTTCTTACTGTGTGTAATTATAGTATTTAGTGTAAATATAGGTGAATTTAAATAAATCACATCTTTAGGTTTATTTGCTGCTGGATAACCCTGTGGCTATGGTGTTGTCTCATATATATATATATATATATATATATATATATATATATATATATATATATATATATATATATATATATGTATGTATTTACACCGCCTAACCATTATCTAATTATTTAACCTTAAAGCAGTCATCAAAGTAGGCCTGTAACAAAGACCTAATACTTAAGTAACATTTAAAGAATTCTATTTCTCAACATTACTTAAAAAAAACTAATCAACCCCGCTAAATCACAATTTTCCATCATCTCCCTCCCCGCGACGTGTGACCTGCTCTCCGAGTGTAATCCCTAATCTATTTTTTTTCTTTTTCGTGAGCTGCAATTACGCGGGCGAAGCATCGTGAGTCAGACTAGCGTTATTTCAAACATCCGATGATTTCGTCGTTCCGAGCGCGCGCTAGGTAATTAATCATTGATCACCTCATAGTCTTGTGAATACTCCGCTGAATTAATTAACAACGCTACTTCCTGAATCGGGAAAACACTAAAATATCTAACCGTAAATTACCGTTTAGCGCTAATTTGCCTAATTTTATCCCAAATTAATATAGTTAACTAGAGTTTATGCTTCTAGCATTATACAGTGGAATCTCGATCGATCGTTTTCGGATTCATCGTTTTTCCGTATGTGTCGTTCATTTTATCCAGTCCCAACGATCATATTGCTTTGTTATGTTTCCGCATTTATAATTCATTTCAATCGGTCCCTTGAAAAACGATAGATCGAGATTCCACGGTATATATATATATATATATATATATATATATATATATATATATATATATATATATAATAATTACAAGATTAGAAACTACGATATTCAATCGAAGAGCGCGCACTGCTTCACATAGTTAAATAAGTATAGCTATCATAAACAGATTCAAAAAGATATGGATTGTAGCGATGTCCAAAAAGGGACCGAGGAGGGTTGTGATCCCTCGTCCCTTGTTGAACATGTTTTCTTGCTATAGCAAACATTCTCGGCTAGCCAGGACATCGTGAAACCAAGTAGCGGTCGACCACAGATGGGACAGGAAAGATGAAATAGACAAAAAACCTAGCGCATAGCACTACCAACAACATCACTAACCAAACTTTTGTACTCATCGTAAGTTAAATTAAGATAATAACATATTACCCTACGTACAACCCTATAGGGATATCCACTTTTCAATGTCCACTTAATAAAGCAAGACACTTGTGACATTTTTTCGCTGTTATTGCTATATAAGTAATCATACCGATGTAATTGGATATATATATATATATACCCAACAAACACAGAAGCATCGGGCCGGGGTCGGAAGGTTCCGGCCAGCCGATTTCACCACTGCCGGGCCGGCGCATTAGGTCAGTATCGTTTCCGTCACGGCTGTGTCCTCTCGCCCGCGACTACCCCGTCGACTGCCGGGCCGCTTCCGGTAGGATTCGAGCCATCGTTCATCCGACTACGAACCGTTAGGCAGCCGCGATTAAGCCATCGATGCGGACAGATAGCCGGAACGTAACCGGAGGTTGACGGGCCGGTTACGGGAGCAATAATTGGTGTCGACATACCGTCATCTACCCATCTCGTAAACAGCAATGTGCCGTAGGTCCGGGCATCATGCCAGCATTCTACCAGAATCGGACCGCCGGCATTTTTTCTAAGTTTTACGTAGGACCCTTTTGTTTATATGCTTTTTATTATTATTTATTTCATTGACGATTAACCTCTGATATCAACCCTTTCACTTTTATTTTTTTTGCCTTCATATTTCTAGCATTTTTTCCAGTTTTGCCTTATGTATTTTTAGGTATTACCAAATACTGATCTTTGTTATTACCTAAAAATTTGTATATGAATCACTAGTTTACTTGTTAGAACAAAACCTCATTTTGCATTAAGATACATTTACCCAAATTTGAAAGTTAAGATAACATTAATACCAACCATTAAAGCTAAATCATCTTTCCACTCGATCTAAGGTTACAGTTTGTTTTTTTTAAATTTAGAATGAGATTATAGTACGTAAAACAGTACTACTTTAATAATTAACCCAAAAAATTTGTACTTCCCCAGTATAAAATTTATTAACATAATTTGATAAATTTATAAACATAAATTTGATACATTCTTCAAACCTGAGTAATGTGTAGTGTGTATGATGAAGCCCATCTTTGTGAGCTTGTGAAAACTTGCTCAGAATTTATTTAAATTATTTTTTGGTGTAGAGTTAATAAATGCTCTACAGATAAGAAAATTATTTTTTGCATAGTTTTGTGAATTAAAGAGTAATTCATTAAATTCTTATGTCATTTTAAAAAAATATTTTCTTTTCTATTATATTGGACTTAATATCCAACACTTGATAGTACTATTTTTGAGAAATAGTACTATGATAGTAATATCTTCTATTGTAATTTTGAGAAAAATTATACACACACATGTTTTTAAATACAGAAAAGAGCTGGTTTAAAGTAAAAATAGTTTATTTAGAAAGTACATAGCACATTTACACAATTTTTTTCTATATTTTCTACAAAACAGGATCCTTTCGCTGTACCTCTGGCTCCATCTTTACAGCATCTAGGGAAAAAAAAGAAAGAGAAAATCAGTTCATAAATTTATGTGAAAGGAAAATGACTCCCATCCCCAGATATAATTTATGAATCAAAAGAATTTATTTAAATTATTTTTCTATGTAGAGTTAGTAAATGCTCTGCAGATAAGAAAATTATTTTTTGCATAGTTTTGTACATTAAAGGGTAATTTATTGTTGTAAAAATAGTTGATTGTTGAAAGTAGTTGAAAAATTCATTGTTGATAAAGTAGAATTAAATAAATCCAATTAGGAAATATAAATTCTGAGACAGGGGTTTAAAAAAACTTGATACAAAACAGCACCTAACACATGAGTGCAGTTTTAAATCTGTTGTCATTTTATTGATAACTACTTCCAAGAAGTAAATTCCTACCACATTTTTTTTGTAAAACCAATTACATACTGTGAAAACTACATCATGTAAAAAATATTTACTTGATTAAATAAATATACTAATAGAAAATAGTTATAAAATATTTGTTAAAGAGTATTCCCCTTTTCACTAAATTTCTCTCTGTACAGTAGAAAATCCAACCATGTCGATTAATTTGTTATTATAGATATAAATAAAATAGGGTAGATTGCCTTGATAAGAGTACAATTAAGTTTTTAATGTTGAGCATAATTTCAGCTCAACGTTGAAAGCTGAATCAGAGACTTGTCTATAATGACACCAAAATTTCCTCTTCACTATTGACAATAATGCTGTTGAAAGTAGAGAAACACAAGAATAAAGATTGAATGCTAAGTAAAACATTAGCATACAAAATCTTAAATTTCTAAATTTGATTACAACATGCCATAGAGAGCATTAATACATATGCTGGGTCAGATTTAGAAATTTAAGATTTTATATAGTATTCAATCTTCATTCTTGTGTTTCTTTACTTTCAACGTGAGAGTGATTCTCGATAGTGAAAAGAAAATTTTGTTGTCATCTCAAGTCTCTCAGTCAGCTTTCAATTATTGTACTCTATCAAGGCATTCTAATCTATTTTATTTATATCTGTAATAACTAATCATTTAATTGACAGGATTGAATGTCTTACTGTACTGAGAAATTTAGTGAAAAGGGTGAATACTCTTTAACAACTAATCTATTACTATAATAATGAATAAAGTAAAACTTTATTATATGATGTAGCTTTCACAGTAATTGGTTTTACAAAAATTGTGGTAGAAAGTAATTTGGGATACTAACTTCTGCATAGTATTTTAATAGAGCATATCTTTTGTTACTTAATTGTCAAATTATGGTGGGGATCTGTGTATAAAATATTTTTTTTATTTGTGAGCAGCTGTTATTAGGGATAACCACAGTAAAAAATTATTCAAAATATACTATTTAGATTCAATAATTATTAACAATTGTTATGATATATTGTTTGATTAGTCTAGGTTAATTTGAAAAATGAGGTGGGTAATATTGACTAGCTGTCAATGTTGAGTGAAATGGCATAGATTATATTATAAAGCGTGAAAAAACACTTAGACTTTTTGAACCAAGCTTCTAACCCAAATTTAAGTTTTTAAAAAAATATTTTGCTAATGAGAGTATTTTCACAGATCTTAACAATGGAATAGAAAACCCGTATAGTCAACAAATTCATGGATAAACGATTCAGTTCTAAAAGCAAAAAGCCTGGTTTCTGTATACTGTTGTAACATGATTATTATAAAAGTATACAGAAACCAGGCCTTTTGCTTTTAGGGCTGCATCTTTTATCCATGACTTAGTTGACAATACAGGTGTTATGTTCCATTCCTTAGATCCATGAAAATATTTCCAATTTTAAAAGTTTCATTAAATTTTTTTTAAAATTTTGGTTAGAAGTTCGGTTTGAAAAGTTAAAAGTATTTTATTGCACTTTGTAAAATAATCTATGCTACTGCACTCAACATTGACAGCCAGTCAATCTTTGTATGCTTGCATCATTTTTCAACTTAACTTAGATAAACCAAATAATACACCATAAAAAAACCTACACACTTGCAAACATAACCTTATTATAGTCAACAATTATTTAATAATTAACTGAACCTAAATAATATATTTTGGAATATTTTTTTACTGCCCTTATCCTTACACTTTATAATAACAGCTGCTCACAAAAATATATTTTATGTGACAGATCTCCACCAAAATTTGACAATGAAATAATAAAATTAAATACTAGGCAGAAGTTAGTATTCCAAATGACATTCAACTACCTATTAGCTCATCAACGAATAATCTAATACATCTAAAAGCAATATTATTATTATTATTACTTCTGTAAGGAATTATGAATGAACCTCTAACTACTTCTCATGAAATTCTGATAATTAAATTAAAAAATTTTTAACATTAACTATCAAGAGTAAAATAACCCTTGGCATTTTATATCTTTATAATATAAAAATATAAAATTTTTTTTGGTAAGCAGTTATGATAAAAGACTTTCACAAGAGTCACGGTTAACTGAAGTCCCTGAACTGCACTTTCAGACATACCTAATACTTTAATAACATGCTTGCCAGTTAAAAATATAATGAATAAAGGAAATCAATATCAATCCACAAATTACTGCAACCAAAGTTTATGAAAATGTTCGGATTAGCGTATAAAATATACAAAGAGAAATTTGAAAATTTGAGTTGTTTATTAATTAAGAATTATGTAATAAAAATATTTTTTATGGTTTTTCATAGAAAAATTCAAATTTAAGTACAAAAAATAAATTTTAAAAAAATATATTATCAACTTTGTGATTTTGCCCACAAGTTCACTGCTGAAAAAAATAAAGGATATCTAGAGAATAAAAAAAAAAATGGGTTCAGTGAGGTTAAAATGAACTTACAGATTATGAATCGAGCACACTGCCAAGTGAGTTGTGGAATCTTTTCATGGAAATCACAATGTGAAGATGGATTCCAGTTTCAGAATTCTGTAAAGAAACCAATATTTTCTTACAATGCCATAATAAAAATTAGAGTGATTTGTGACACCAAGAAGCATTGAAAAGCAGAGTTCATTATTTATTTATTTATTTTACAAATGCCACACACTACCAAAAATAGCACCTATGCAATCAGTGCACGTGCTCTCCAATACTTCTCAACAAGATCAGTAAAACATTTTAGTGCAGAGCACTCGTCTATTTGCTTATCAGTGAAATAAAAAAGGTAGTATGACCCCCTTACATGTATACTTTGGACCATAGGCGTAGCGTGCTTCTAACATTTGGGACGGATACAAATTGAATTCAGCTAGGGCCCTTCTCAGCGCATTGACTACCGATCAATCCTTAAAATTTGAAATATGATTTTTTGAAATTGAGTAACAATAGAATTGATGTTTGAGTAGTATTCAAAAAGTTATACAATGAGAAAAATAAATGTAATATAAATAAAAGAAGAAAAAAAATGTAGCATGCTTCTAACATTTGGGACGGATACAAATTGAATTCAGCTAGGGCCCTTCTCAGCGCATTGACTACCGATCGATCCTTAAAATTTGAAATATGATTTTTTGAAATTGAGTAACAATAGAATTGGTTTGAGTAGTATTCAAAAAGTTATACAATGAGGAAAATAAATGTAATATAAATAAAAGAAGAAAAAAAAATGTAGCATCGAATTTTTGTTATGGATCATATCATTGTTAAAAACTATGTTAGGGCTAAAGACATAATCGGTATTTTCAGTGTCACAGTTTGAAAAAAATGGGAAAAAACCAACTTTTTAAAAAGTTTTCTACAATTTTCTGATTTAACTGAACCAAAAATTTCTCCTCACATGAATTTTCAAATCAGATTAAGTGAAAATTACACATAATGGAATATGCACTGAGCATATAATTTAATACCAAAAATTCTCTGGTGATTAAAAGTTGAGAAGTAATCAGACTTTCAATGTGCTGAATATGTTTAGCACAATATTTAAATAAGACTTTAATATACATGAACTAGATTACTACCTCGCAAAACTTCCAAGAAACAATTTCAACTAACTATTGTATAACTTTCCATATAATTTGGCTTTCCATAAAACTCCAACTGATGTTCAGAATCAGTTGAGTTATTTTTCAGGCACAACTTTATCAACATATTTAATTATGAAACTTTGAGAAAGTAAAGACAATTTACAATGCATTTCCCCCCATTTTTTAAACACCTAAACAAGATGCTCAGTGGAATTTTAAAAAATTTAGTGCAAATTTAGTACAGGATCAAAAATATAAAATAATGGTCTATTAGGATTTGAAGGATGATTATATACTTAAACAAGGGGGGTAGCAAAATAGGATATTGTTTAATAATAAAGTCAGTTGTTCAGTCAAGAAGTCAATTATTGTATTTTGATGATCAGAAATTTTATGTCTTAGAACATCAAGCAATTCAATTACCACATTTAATACATTTTCACCATCACTCATTACTGTTTTCATTTAATCCAAATTCTTTATATAAGTATTAAGACTTAAAATGGAATAAACATGTTTAACAGAGAGAAAAATTTATGGCATGCATAAAATTAAATTTTACCAAAATTTAAAATTACTTAGCCCATTAACTAATGATCTAATACATCCAAAAGCAATTTCCTTTTACTACTTCTGTAATGAATTATCAACGAACCTCTAACAACTTATCAGGAAATTCTAAAAATATTTTTAAAATTTTAATGTTAACCATTAAGAATAAATAAAGCTTGGCACTTCACATTTTCATAATATAAATATCATTTTTCTGTTATTATAAGACTCTGTAAACCAGGCGTTTTGCTTTTTGGAACTGTATCTTGTATCCGTGAATTCATTGATTATACAGGAGTTCTATTCCATTATTAAGAAAGGGTTATTTCATTCACTTATCAAACACACATTTTGATATAATAAACCACAACTCACAATGGATGTCTTATCTACAATTTTATAAACAAACTTTGTCTATGAACACATTTTATATTTTCTAAATAAACCTTGGCATTTTATAATTTTATAATATAAATCTCTTTTTTTGGCAAGAGTTAAAGTCTTTCACAAGAGTCTGTGTTAACTGAAATCCCCGGACTGCACTTTCTCACTCACCTAAAACCTTAACAACAAGCTTCACAGTTAAAAAAGAATAAATAAAGAAAATCAATATTCTATCCACAAATTATTGAGACCAAAGTTTATGAGAAAGTTCAGATTAGCGTCTAAGTTAAAAAAACTAATTTGAAATTTTTAGTTGTTTAATAAATATTTTTAGTTTTTTTCATAGAAAAAATTTAATTAGTTAAAAATAAATCTAAAAAAATATTAAAAACAGTGATTTGGGCCACAAGTCCACTGCTGAAAATAAAAGTATATCTCGAGAATAAAAAAAGGTAGGCTCAGTGGCGTTAAAAACTTACGCAGGTTATGAGATCCAAGTGGTATTTGTCTTTCAAGCCTGAAGCTCTGAATAGATTTCAGTTTCAAAATTCTGTAAAAAAACCAATATTTTCTTATAATGCCATAATAAAAATTTAATGTTTTATCAAACCAAGAAGTATTGAAAAGTAGAGTTCTTTATGAACTTGCTTATCACTAATATAAAAAGGGGAAAAGAAACTAATTTTACCCTTTATATATATATATTAAGCCAATAAGTTCACATTTATTTTGCACAGCATGACAACAAAATAATTTCCAAAGACCTTTAGAGATGAACAGCTTATAGATAGTTATTGAGAACATTCTCAGATTTATAAAAACTCTTATCGTACAATATCTATTACAATAAAGCAATTTTTTTGTATGTACACATTCTGATAATCTACAAATCTATATACTTATAAATATATAATTTAAAAACATGGAATGCAAATTAATAAGTTAAGAAACAATTTATGTATCTAAATAGTCTATTTTGGAATAATTTTCACTGCCATCATCTCTAATAACACTGATAAAAGTGATTTCAAACACGATACAAATTAGAAAATTAAATGCACGTGGCATCTATATTGACACAAATTTAAAACTCTAAACTTCTCATTACTCCAGAGGTTCTTTGAATGAATTCAGGAATACAATGGAGTTCACATACATACAAAAATTAATAATTCTTGAAAATATATATACACTCAATTGCAAGAATATATACACTCAGTTGCAAAAAGTATGCACCATTATGTTATTCCTAAAGAGTGAAATTGTTTTATTTTATATCTTCAGAGAGAGTAGAAATATAATCTAAATATCAAAGCCAGTTCAAAATATTGATTAATAGCAATTGAAATTCAAAATGTTCCTTAAATAAGCTTTTTATTTAATGAGATATTCAAAATAAAAAAATGCTCCAATATTTGCTATTGTTTCAATATTTACTTGACATGTGGATACTGATTAAACAATATTTTGATCTGGTTTTGAAATTTTGAATATATCTTTGCTCTCGATAGACATAAAGAAATTTCACCCAGTAGGAATAACATATACATATATAGCAATTGAGTGTACACATAGAACATTATAAATAGAATTTTAAAAAAATTATATTTTAAGGCTATTAAGATTATACATGAAAAATACCTATTAGTGTTTAGCATTTAAATTAAAATATATAATTATACTAAATACATTCTTTTAAATTATGAACACAAAAATTTTAAGAATATTTGTTCTTTATTTCTTTATAATGTATAAAATGCAGTGTATTTTATAAAGTTTACTCAAAACACAATTTGATAAGGAATTCAATAGATCCTTTTGTATGATTTACAAGTTCATTTTTAGAATCTTTTATAATGTGGAACGTTTTTGAATCCATCTTTTAACATTTAGACATGCATAATTTGTTGCCTATTGATACCTGGCAATAAGAACATTGTAAAATATATTTAATAGGAAAATGGACAATTTTTCCACCATTGAATACTATGCATGAATTTACTATGGAGGAATCATGTGTAACTGATTTATCAATCCAGTAGTAAAAAAATGTTTAATTTGGATTAACATATTAAAAAAAATTTCATTATAATTTTCTTTCAAATTTCTTTAAAGAAATAAAATGGAAAATATTATACTGGAAATGAAAATACATTTTTATTTTTCAACTATGTAGATTTGGAATTGATATTTGTGTCATGTATTTTATACTTTCTAAAGGATATAAAAATCTAAATAGTGCGTACAAATTACAATTCTAAATATTAATTTAATTAGCAAATACTTAAGACTTTCACAAGAGTCCATTTACTTCCTTTGTCCATCTAAAATATTAACTGAAACACGAATCTTAAATTATTCCGAAACAAAATGTTTTTATTTATACATACGAAAGTGCTCGTAAGTGCCATAAGTATTGCTAATTCAATACACTCAGTTCAGTAGAGTTTGATCTGAAATATGGTCAATTCATATATAACTTGGATTAAAACACTATCTTATAACAGAAATAGAATAATGTTCACTATGTAAGGGTGTTAAATAAAATCTAAAGGCAATAATTTAAGACTAACGAATGAAACTTACTTGTGGATTAATTTCAACGAACTTGTAATCAATCTTTAATGGCGCCTTTTCAATCACGTGCAACTGAATGTCCAATCAGATGACACTAGTGCATTGTAGTATGACGAGGCGAAAAAAAAGATGGTTTGAAATTTCATTATGCTATAGCTTTCAAAAGCTGCCTTTTGGTATTGAATATAAAATTTTATTGCTCTACTGAAATATTTTTCAGGTGCTTCAAAATAGATATTTTTGTGAAAAGAGATAAAATTCTTTTTTTCTGTTTATTTTATGGTATATTAAATTAATAATATATATTTTTTGTAAATAAAATATTCAAAATATTTTTACAAGAAACTTAGGTATTTCTAAGTATTTCTAATTTTTAGATGTCATTACAGAACAACTGATTTTGTAGAATTTCGCAATTTTCATCATCTTAATTTTACAGTAGTATATTCTTATAATACACATTGGAATGAAAAAAACAATTTTTAATTAACGGACCTTACTTAAAATAAACAAATCACATTTATTTAGAAAAATATTAATGTAATGTCTTTAAAGGCAAAGTGTTATTTTGAAATAAACATTCATATTTTTCAAAAGTCCATAGTAATCATACATGGTTTGCTTTACTTATTTCACTGACACATTGAATTGCTTTCTGTTTGTCATCAGAAATATGCCTCTTCATAGGAAGTCCTGTTACTTTAACATCATTCCATTCAATCATATCAATATAATCCTTGGCATCAAAGTTTATACGTTGAAATAAAAACTTTTTGATGCCACCTTCATTTTCAGCCCTTGCTTTTAGATTCCGGGGTAATCCAAGCTCTCTCTTACATGACTGCGATCATCTGATATCATACAAAGGACGAGATTTTCAGAAGCAGATTTCTGGCACTGGAAAATGTATATAAGATAGCATAATAGCATTTTTCAATGACAACAACCAGAATTTAAACATTACTGTAATTGGAATGGGTGGAACTGCCGTGAACACTGGATTGAATAATGATGTGGTTCGTTTATTTGAAAAGGAATTAAGAAGGCCACTGCAGTGGTTGATTTGTCTATTTCATGGAAATGAACTGCGCCTACGTCCTAATTTCGAGGAGAAATAGGTAAACAACTAGAAAACTGCTATGAACTTCCAGTAATTGAATTATCACCTATTGAAAATGGCATTCCATTACTAGAAATTAAGGATGATTTAAGTGTGGACCCAAAATATTTGTTAGAAATGTCTAATGCAATCTCTGTTGGAAGGTGCTCTTCTGATTTGTCTATGAGAAAACCAGGAAAACTTTGTTATTCATGATAGCTTACATTAGCAAACCGAATACTTCACTTGTATGTGGGAACAGAATGTACTGCAAAAAAAATCTCCGAATACTGACTGAGTACATTTTGTAAGTATATGCATCTGTTTCGTTTCACATAAAGCGGAAACTATCTTATATCCATGGATCGAAGCACTTGTGGAAACTTGTAAGCTATTCACGTTACCTCCATCAGACTCTTAAAAATGTAATTGACCCAGTCATTCAAAGAAATTCGTACTTTGCTGCTTCTGAAAATCTCCTCCTATGTATGATATCAGTTGATCGCAGCCACGTAAGACAGCTTGGATTACGCCGGATTCTGAAAGCAAGGACTGAAAAATGAAGGGGGCATTGGAAAGTTTTAAGTTCAACGTATAAACTTTGATGCCAAGGATTATATTGATATGATTGTACGTAAAGATGTTAAAGTAACAGAACGAGGCATATTTCTGATTATAAACTAGGAAGCAAAATAATCTGATCAGGAGAGTCAACGTACTGACTTCAGCAATTTTCCATGTCACACACAAGCAGTAGAAAGGATTGTTAAATTCGTTACCGAGTCACCCTTACCCGTCCGTAGCACTTCTGCAAGAGTTGCATTGATAAAAACGAAAATACATTCTCAAAAGATAATGCCAAAATTTAATAATAAAAAACAAAACAAAACACAATTCAATGTGTCAGTGAAATAAGTAATGGAAACCATGTGTGATTACTATGGACTTTTGAAAAACATGAATTTCTTTTTTTTCAAAATAACGTTTAACATCCCCAATCTCAAAGAACTTTTTAATCTTATGCACAGTAAGTGTGCGTTTAAATTTTCTTCTACACCCACTTTTGATTATATTCCTAAATCTGAAAAAGTTAAACCTCTGAATCAGGCTGATGAGCTTAAAGCAGGGTGTTTAACCTTTTGCAGCATCTGGGCCACATGGTAAATTTTTTCAAGGCAGGCGGGCCGCATAAAAAAGTCAACTACATTCAAAAGTTTAGTTTTATTATGAAAATGAAAAATACATTGTATATGTAATGTATAAAATATTATAATCTTGGTATGCAATGTGATGTGGTAATTTTGAACGAAATCGAACATAATGTGATTTTTTAAATTTGGGTTAGTCTAAAGCGAATTGCTCTCGACTCTAACTTAACTAGCATTAATGATCGAATCAATCTCTCTAACCAATTTTCTATCCTAGGAAACTGTCGTAATCCGGAGGAAAGAAATTCCCGCTGCTAATGATGAATTTCCTGTTAGGCGGGAAACCAAACCTGAGCCATGTTTTTTTTTTAATGGCGGAAGGGTAAAAAGATACCCTCAAGAAAATGTACAACCTAGTCAAAATTCAATATCCCAAATCAATTTCATGAAACTTTCTCAAAATCTTATCTGAAAACATTACTGCAATTGGATTAATATCGGACCTTTCAAAATTACTTAATTTACTTACGCATTGAATTTTTTTGGAAAAAAAATCCCAAAACCGAACGACGACTTAAAAATTAAAAATTTATGTTCCGATCTTAATATTTTAAATCTTACCCAGTCCATTAATTGTTCACAGGTTAATTCTGATAGTGTTATTCTGATAGTGTGGTTTCTGATAGTGTTTAACATTTTTCCTTTATTTTTCTGTTCCATGCGAGGCAGTTTCCTCTTATTGAAGTTCCACACTTGATACCCTATCAGGGAATGCTGGTGTGGGGCGTTCGTTTTTGCTTCCCATGCTTCAGTCCTCGGTTCGATCCTGCAAAGTGCAGTTCTGTTATCTGTACTCACGGATGTTCAAACCTGCCAATTTAATTTATTAAATATAACTTACTTATTATTTTAAACTTAATTGCCTTATTTTTTATTTCTAACATTTATTTAAACTAATTTTTTTGCCTTTTTTTTTCTTATTGTAAATATTATTTCTCGTATCCTGATTCAATTACAAAAAAAAAACAATGTAATATATATTCTTCAATGTACGTACTGAGGATAAAGGGTCTTATTTTTTGATATTTTTTGGTGTCTCATGACATCTACTGTCTATGTCTCTGACATTACATTACATTAATATTTTTCTAAATATGTGTGATTTGTTTATTTTAACTAAGGTCTGTAAATTTAAAATTCTTTTTCTTTCATTCAAATTTGTATTATAAGAATATGTTACTGTAAAATTAATACGATGAAATTCGAGAAAAAATTCTACAAAATCAGTTGTTTTATAATGGCATCTAACAATTAGAAATACTTAGAATATGTAAATTTCCTGAAAAATATATTTTGAATATTTTATCTACAAAAATATATATTATTATTTTAATATACTATAGAAGAAATTTAAAAAAATACAAATTTTATCACTATTTCCTCTCTTATAAATAAAGAGTGGTGAAACAAGGACCCATTTTTAAGTAGATATTTAATTTCTCCAGTAATATATAAAATTGAAACTAATTTTCATCTGTTTTTATAAGCTTCTAGGGAGTTAAAAACATACACACAGAATACAATCTTTACATACAAGGAAAATTATGTGAATTTTCACATAATACAATTATACAATTTCACATAATACTTTTCACATAATACAATCTTTACATACAAGGAAAATTATGGGAATTTTCCGCGTAAAAGAAGTTTCACAACAATGAAATAAATATTTTTGAAAAGTCTGTTAAATTTAATCTTCGCCTTCCCTTTCAAATCCATAATTCTGATGCAGATATCTGTTACTTGTGGTTACGAATCGGAGGTACAGTTCCGGGACGATGCAGGGTAAACGATTTCGGTGCGATTCATATCAACCCATAACAGGCCCTGAAACACGTAAACGGAAAGCGTTTCCCCTTCGGAGGTTCGTAAACAACCCGCCAGTGGCCCGACAAAATTCTCCCGTACTTGTCGTTCAACCGGTGCCTCCAGCACTGGCCCGATAAGCTGCCGTCAGTCCTGTGTTTGTTGGGTATATATATATATATATATATATATATCTATATATATATATATATATATATATATATATATATATATATCTATATATATATATATATATATATATCTATATCTATATATATATATATATCTATATATATATATATATATATATATCTATATATATATATATATATATATATATATATATATATATATATATATTTATTTATTTGTTTGAATCCTATACCAGAGCAATTGTTTGGAGCCGTGAGGTATTAGCATGAATTCGTAGGATCCAGTTTAGTCCTCGAGGGGCAAACAATAGACCATAACTATCGGCAAAACACCGAAATTTATGTTCCATTTTAAAATGTTGAGATTTTAAACTTCACCTACTACGGACATGTTTAAGGGAAATAAAATTAATTCTAAGGCTCTTAGAATTAATTTTCTAACTTGACAAAAACTCCGTAGAAAACCGTTTAAAATCAGTTCATAAACTTTTATGTACTCTAAAAAGAATTAAACGTTGTATTTATTCTCTATTTTTTTTGTTCTCCATTTAAGAAGATTAAAATAATGCCGTATTAAATTCTTCATATTTATTGATGGGAATAATCCTTAAATAATGGTATGTATGTATCCGTAGATTTCAAGTGGGGGACTTCAATATAAGATGCAATGAAATAATGCTCCTGAAACAAAAGTCACGTGTGGCTTTTTCTTCTTTTTTATGAGGATGTTTAAGTAAGAAATTGAGAGCTCCAGAAAATCCTTTAAATACTCTCGTCACACAAACTAAAAGATTTAATCGCTTTAAAAAATTAAACTGCTTTATTTATAAATAAACTAATCAGAGTATCGTATCGGAGGTATTTCATTAATTATATTTTACAGAATTTCCAGCTATGATTGTCATTGATTTAACGTAAGAGTAATCGCTTAGGTGGTATTTAGAAAAAAACAGAAGCTTAACTGCTAAGTAGAAAACAGTGCTGTCAGCACTAAGGGTACTGGGGGATTATTTGTTTAAAATATTTTGTTTTGTTTAGAAATAAAAGCGATTATTTTGCTCTTTAAGTATATCTATAGTTTATATATAATAAGTAATTAATAAATCTTATTTTTAAATCTTTAAAAATTTACAAAATATTCAGAAAATGGAGGTAAAGATTCGAAAAAGATTCCATTTTAAAGGAATTTTCATGATCTTTCTCGTGATATAAATTTTATAACCTTCAAATTATTATTTTAAATTTAAACTTTTAAAAACGTCACAAAAACAGCTTAAAAATTTAATTAAAAAAATCTTTCTTAGTACTCCTGTACACTATATAAACAATCGCCATGCAAAATTTCAGCCCTTTAGATCCAACTGTTTGGTCTGTGTGTTATCTGCCAGTCAGTTACGGAACTGTTTTATTTATATTGATTATTATAATATATCGTAATTCCCGGTAAATTATTATAACAAGTCATAGTATACTTTTATATTATGCAGATAAACATACCATAAAGATAAAAGCATATTGAGCTACATATCGTTAATGTTTGAAACTCATTCTTATATGCTGACTAAATTGACTCAATTTGATGTCATAACTCGGTGTCATTTATATTTCTGGAGACTCTATTTGATTATATACTCGCGTGTTAGGGCAAAATGTCATATCGTATCTTCATAAAACTTGCTATACATCAACGGCTAAGCATCAAACGCGGATCTTTTAACCATAATGGAGACGGTCTACCGACCTAACTAGCAGTAATTTTTTTAACTATCTTCCCTACCATATTTAGTTGTTTATATAAAGCCTAATTAAAGAAATATGAGTTTTATAACCAGAAAATTTTCAAACACATTCTAAAAATTTTTTACAAAATTAACTCAGTATGTTGTAATTTTTTTTCTGTAACACGGTATTATGTAAGATTCTACTTTATTCTTGAGTTATGTCTGAACATCAAACATAATCTCGTATCTACACAAGGCATTTCTTAGAGATAATAAGATTATTTCTAGAGCCCGGAAGGGTTTATTTATTGGAATAGCGCATCCTGGAAAACGGTATAAAAAACGAGTAAAGAGTTTTGAAAACGCTGATGTAAAATACCTTAGCACTCATTTATTTCTACTAAGTTCACTTTCTTTACCCATTACTCAATATTGGAAGATTAATGTAATCTAATTACGGCATTTTTGCTTATCGGTAAGAGAAATATCGTGTAATGACGAAAAAGTTATGCTTTCAAAGAATCCCTGTTTGCTACGGCATAAAGCATTTATGGTTATATATATATATATATATATATATATATATATATATATATATATATATATGTATATATATATATATATATATATATATATATATATATATATATATATATATATATATACTTACTGTTAGACAAAAAAAGAAAAAAAAACGACGCACCAAGAAGTTGTAATGCAAATTAGACACAACTTGATATGCATACAGGTTTCGACGGAAAATGCAAACTTTTTTGGCCAGTGAATGAACATGTTACGCTGCAGCGCATCTTAACTGCGCAACTGGCAAGATATTAAAGAGGAGGAATTTCGAAACCAGGTCATAAATTCTTTGCGAATTTCATTCCATGTACTCGGGTAGACAGTAACTATTCCTTGCATACAGGTGCGAACAATATGCGCAGATATCAGCATTTGAGAGAGGACGTGTAGCTGGGCTCAAAGAAGCCGGTTGGTCTAGTCGGCGAATCACTCGACCATTGACCTTTGTACAACGGCAAGTGGTGTCGGGCACATTCGACCTGAAATGTCACTAACTGAGTAGAATTGTCTTCAGTGATGAGTCCTTCTTGTAACTGAGCCCCGATCACCAGAGAATACGTGTCTGGAGACACCCCGGACAGCGGTGGGATACTAACCAGACTGTCTTCCGCCATACGGGCATACAGCCAGGAGTGATGGTCTGCGGTGCCATTTCATTTCATAGCAGGAACCTTTCGTTGTCATCCGTGGCACCCTTACAGCACAGCGGTACGTCGACGATATTCTACGCCCCGTTGTGATGCCCTTCATATGACACTATTCCTTCATATTGCACTGCCCTTCATATGACACTGGGCCTACATTTCAGCGAGATAATGCTAGTTTCTACTACTTGCCTTCGTGCTGGTCTAACGCTACCTTGGCCAGCAAGGTAGGCGGATTTCTCCCCCAATGAGCACGTTTGGAGTATTTTGTGCAGGGTTCGCCAACCAGCTCGGGATATTAACGATCAACGCGTCAATTGGACAGAATTTGGAACGATATCCCGCGTGAAAACATATATATATATATATATATATATATATATATATATATATATATATATATATATATATATATATATGAAAGTTTCTCTATTGTTTAGAATTGGGTGAGACAACATGGAGAATATAACTAAAAATAAATAAAAGTGCTAGATAATTATAAGAAGAATGTAGACAAAAACCAAACAGAAATCAAGCATTCTGAGCTCCACGCACCAGAGGCAAGATTCTGTAGTAATACTGGAACTAAACCAGAAATCGAGGTAACAGACTGGTCTCGTTATCAGGGAGCCTAACCAAATTAGTTACCTCAAGGGGAACTTTCTGAATAGGATGCATGTGTAACGAAAAGACATCCCAAGACACCGAGATCCCCATAGAAACAGATAGTCAAGAGAAAATGAAAAGACATGAAAGTACACATATAATCCTAATGAAAATACAAAGATGCATATATACCCTAAATCAGTGAGTGACGGTAATGGTGAAACAGCAGCCAATTTTTACCCTAGTAGTTACGTCATTGTAGCTAAACCACAGCGCCACACCCCAATGAAGTTTTAAAAATATGAAAAAAGAAACCCTATCCTAACCGTCTTTAAAATATACCTGATTCTAAATGCCAATTTTTTAAAACTTTTAAATTGCCGAAATTATTAGTGAAATTGTTCTTAAGTAGGTTTTCCTCGAAAATGCCACATGCCTCCAAAAAATCTTCAGCGTTATTACAAATGTTTTTTATTCTGTATAGTTGTGGGTAAAAGATAATATAATAAATTTTATAGTTCAAGTTGCTATGGAAATCGGTAAACGTGATAACCTCAAAGTTAAAATCTAACCTTTTATGAAATATCCCAATTTTTAATTCGCTATTTTGAATTTGAATTTTTATATCCAGTTAAGTCGCAAAATGATTATTTTCATTAGTCCTTTTTAAAGTTAGTTCCTTTGGGTAGATTTGATTAAGAAATTCCAAATCCTTACTGTTAAAAATTATAAGGTCGTCATTATACCTAAATCCGGTAACATTATTTGAGTTACGAAATTTAGTTTCGTAAGAATGTAAGAAAATGTTTGCAAAGGCACTAGAAAAGCTATTACCCATTGGGATACCCTTTATCTGTTTCAAGAAACTCATGCCATTAAAGAGGTAGTTTTCAAAAATATTAAATTTACATACTACATCAATCCAGTCACATTTTAAGATTAAAGTACTATCCAGATAGGCATCATAAATTTCTGAGCAGATATTCCTTACGTTATCATGGGGAATACTAGTAAAAAGGTTTTCAAAATCAAACGTGTGTATGCTATCTATATTTTTACTCTTTAAAAATTGTAGAACATCCTGATAATTATTTATAATAAAGCTGTTTTCGGTAACCCTGAGAGGTTCAGGAGCACTTCAGGAACCCTGAGTGCTTGATTTCTATTTGGTTTTTGTCTACATTCTTCTTATAATTATTTATTTTTAGTTATATTTGCCCTTTTTCAATATGAGGATATGAAGCAACTGCGCAATATTTTATTGAAAAGTTATCTAAGTTTTCAATACTAGAGTAGGTTTTAAGTTAATTTGTTCGGCAGTCTATGCCCACTTTTAAATTTTTTTGCTTCTGTTGATTTGTTTATATTTTTATACAACATGGAGAATAATCTAATATTCTAAACGAGGGTTTTCCTGCTTTAAACTACTATTTATAATCAGAATATGTCAGCTGTCGTAATTCCATTCAGCATTTCCTAATAAAGAAATTGTTTTTGTTATTAAAACCATTTTCCACTTTTATCCAGTTCTTGAAAAGGTACATTTATTGCATTATGAAATGCGATTCAAAAGGGCTGAAATATGTGGTCTTCATTTTTAAAACATAGGCGGCATATTGATAATCATATACAGCATAATAATCATGTACAGCATAAGCGATTGAAAATTATTTTAAATATTTGAGAGGTGACATGAAATAAAAGTAAGAGATGTGATGTAAAAAATTACGATAAATAACCATAAAGGTTTTATGAATTTCCATTATTAGCATCAATATTTAAACAGCAAATTCGTTTTTTCTTTCCCCCACTATTAATGAACTAGATTAGTTAAAGTAACTAAGACTATATTTATATACCTATAGTCTATATTTCTATTTATATAACTGAGTTGATTTGCAATATTCACTTTTTACGAGAAACACACATAACTGCTTTCTTACATATGAGGAAGAACTTTACTATTTTATATTTTACAGACATTTTTAAACATAAAGTTGTTGTTTAAGTTTTTTTTACCTTTCTTTGTATCACCACGTTTATTATACTTAATTCCTCAGATTTTTTCGCTCCTGCTTTTGTATTAGATACGAAAGTAAAACAAAAATTAATATATATATATATACACTCATGGACAAAAAAATTAGCGCACCAAGAAGGAGTCGTCAAAATGAAACGAAATTTTACATACGTAATGACTACTTTGATATAAGTAAATGATCAGCAAATCAAAGAAAAAGGATAATTTATTTCAGAGAAAAAGGCAAAAGAACGGACGAGTTAATACTCCGTTGGACCCCCTCTAGCGCGAATGCACGATGCGATACGATCGGGCATTGAGTCATACAAGTTCTGTATGATGTCTTAAGACATTTCGTTCCATATTTGCTGTAACCTTGCCTCTAGTTCGTTCAATCTCGTAGGATGCCCAACTCGTCGTTCCAAATGATCCCAGATATGCTCGATTGGAGACAAATCTGGGGATCGGGCAGGCCAAGGAAGGGTAGTAACAGTGCGGAGACAGTTTTGTGACACCCTTGCCGTATGAGGCCGAGCATTGTCTTGTTGAAAAAAGGCTCTTGGGAGCCGTTGCATGAGTTGCAACACATGTGTTTGCAGGATTTCATGAACATACCGCTGGGCTGTCATGGTGCCACGGAGCAATACTAGGGGTGACCGTGTATTGTAGGCAATGGCACCCCATACCATAAAACCAGCTGTGGGAGCGATGTGTCGCTGTACAGCAAAGGCAGGATTGAAGCGTTCACCACGGGCTCTCCACACACGAACACGATTGTCATCACTGCCGAGATTGAATCTGGATTCGTCGCTAAAGACGACCTGGTTCCATTCCGCTGCAGTCCAGTTTCCTCGTGCGCGGCAAAATTCCAAACGGAGGCGTCGATTGGTGGGCGTCAAGGGCAGCACACGTAATGAGAGCCGCGATACCAACTGTCTTTCAGCCACGCGCCTTCGTATGGTTCGAGAAGACACAGAGGCGCCTAGTGAAGATGCTACATGTGCCTGGATGGCGGCCGATGAAGCGGTTGGCTGTACGCGTGCATTTCTTACGATGTGGCGGTCTTCTCGACGACTGGTCTGTCGAGGGCGTCCTGAGCCTGGTCTTCGTGTACATGACATCTCTCGGATCCACTGGTCCCTACACCTCCTCACAACACAATCAGAGTGGCCTAATTGACGAGCTACTCGCCTAGCTGACCACCCAGCTTCCATCATCCCGACGATTCTCCCCCTCTCAAACTGCGACAACTGCTTATATTGTCTTCGAACATGGCGTAACGACATGTCTATCTCAGCTCTTCCTTTGTAAATGATTCAGCACACTCAAACAAGCTTTGGTTACCTGTTTTATACTCCACAGCGTACGATGTTCAACGCCCTCTACCGGCTATACATAATGCGCAATCACGCTGCATTTCTAATCATTTGCATAAAATGAAACGAAATTTTACATAGGTAATGACTACTTTGATATAAGTAAATGATAAGCAAATCAAAGAAAAGGGATAATTTATTTCAGAGAAAAAGGCGAAAGAATGGACGAGTTAATACTCCGTTGCACCCCCTCTAGCGCGAATGCACGATGCGATACGATCGGTAAGTTCTGTATGATATCTTGAGACATTTCGTTCCATATTTGCTGTAACCTTACCTCTAGTTCGGTCAAACTCGTGGGATTCCCAACTCGTCGTCCCAAATGATCCCAGATATGCTCGATTGGAGACAAATCTGGGGATCGGGCAGGCCAAGGAAGGGTAGTAACAGTGCGGAGACAGTCTTGTGACACCCTTGCCGTATGAGGCCGAGCATTGTCTTGTTGAAAAATGGCTCCTGGGAGCCGTTGCATGACTGGCAAAACATGTGGTTGCAGGATTTCATGAACATACCGCTGGGCTGTCATGGTGCCACGGAACAATACTAGGGGTGACCGTGTATTGTAGGCAATGGCACCCCATACCATCACACCAGCTGCGGGAGCGATGTGTCGCTGTACAGCAAAGGCAGGATTAAAGCGTTCACCACGGGATCTCCACACACGAACACGGTTGTCACCACTGCCGAGATTGAATCTGGATTCGTCGCTAAAGACGACCTGGTTCCATTCCGCTGCAGTCCAGTTTCCTTGTGCGCGACAAAACTCCAAACGGAGGCGTCGATGGGTGGGCGTCAAGGGAAGCACACGTAATGGGCGCCGCGATACCAACTGTCCTTCAGCCAGGTGCCTTCGTATGGTTCGAGAAGACACAGAGACCCCTAGTGAAGGTGCTACCTGTGCCTTGATGGCGGCCGATGAAGCAGTTGGCTGTACGCGTGCATTTCTTACGATGTGGCGGTCTTCTCGACGACTGGTCTGTCGAGGGCGTCCTGAGCCTGGTCTTCGTGTACATGACATCTCTCGGGTCCACTGGTCCCAACACCTCCTCACAACACAATGAGAGCTGCCTAATTGACGAGCTACTTGCCAAGCTGACCACCAAGCTTCCATCATCCCGACGATTCTCCCCCTCTCAAACTGCGACAACTGCTTATATTGTCTTCGAACATGGCGTAACGACATGTCTATCTCTTCCTTTGTAAATGATTCAGCACACTCAAACAAGCTTTGGTTACCTGTTTTATACTCCACAGAGTACGATGTTCAACGCCCTCTACCGGCTATACATAATGCGCAATCACGCTGCATTTCTAATCATTTGCATATCTCCCCGACATGTACCTTCATTGCAAGTTTCGTTATGATCCCGGGAATATTTCTTGGTGCGCTAATTTTTTTGTCCATGAGTGTATATTTATATATATATATATATGTTTATATATATATATATATATATATATGACCAAACGAGGATTCCGATTTCGACCATTCCCTGTATTTTAATGCGTCTGGAGCCATTCGAGACCAGAACTAATCCATTAAACTACTGAAACTACGTTTATTACAAATTGGGGACTAGAACAAATCAGACAATGCTCAGACAATATCATGTTTACATGGTCAACAAATCCAACAAGAGGCCCTTAGATATTCCAAAAATCCTCTATATACTTCCCACTGGAACTGCTATGCTTAGAGTATCCTCAATCTGGCTCTGTCTTCAAAATCCAGTAATTTCATTGGTTTCCATAATATGGCCATAAATTTGAGGGAGAATATCATCATTACGAAAATGTTAACTTGAACGTTACATCGGTTAAAGAACAGAGATTACAATTCTATAGTTAGATAAGAGACTGACAAAGTTATTATGGTTGTTTCAGACATCATGTGACTTATTTTTAAGTGCACCATAATCGTTAAATATACAAATTTATAAAATTTGACATAAATGTATAATATAGGATAAACTTATGAAATAACAGATGAAAAAATACGTAATTTCTTAGGAAATTATATACACTTTCGTTTCCAATTCTAAATAAGTTTCATGAAATATATATATATATATATATATATATATATATATATATATATATATATATATATATATATATATATATATATATACATACAGGGGCAACAGGGGCACCCGCTCAGGGACCACTTGGAATGGGGGGCCCAAAATGCTGTATTTGTTTTATTTTCTCCAAAATCTAACTTATTAAGGGGTCCAAATGCACTTTCTTGCCTAGGTCACAGGAATGGCTAGTTACGGCACTGTATATATATATATATATATATATATATATATATATATATTGATGAGAATTACGGCACTAATGATATGGTAGGCGCTAATGATAAAATTTATTAGGTGATGTAAATGATAATAAATTAATGATGAGAAATGGAGGAGGGCACGTGATAACTGGAGATAACCAATTTAAATTTTATCGCCAGCAAAGTATAGTTAGTACATATTCTTGCGTTGTGTATTTTAAAATTCGTAAGATATAGTCAAAAATATTCATTAGTACTTAACTACTATTGAGAAGTATAACACATGTAGACACAGTCTCTTTTCCCTGATCTTGGTAGCACGTGGAGTGGAAGATTTACATCAGCTAAAAAAAAAACACGTGGATTCAGCTACGAGGCAAAGATGGAGCTAGGCCTACTACGTAGGATCTGGTCCACGTGTCGAAGCTCAGAAATTTGACGAGGAATCTGAGTGCTGGACTTCTGAAAGTAACACACATCTAGATGTAGCTCGGCGATGATTATGTCTGACCCAAAGGTCTGGCTAATTCAGGAACATTGCCGGATGATGCACTTGATGAAGTATCTACACAGAAAGAATGCTGGCACACGTTAAAATCTAATTATAATTTATTCTTCGAAGACATGTTGATGATGACAGAATAGTTTTTACAAGCTTATGCCAGTGTCGTAAAATAAATCCGGAGACTAGAAAAACTGAAGAAACTCGCCCTGTTTATAATCAACACCTCTCATGGCGAAAAATGTTCCCTCGAAAAAATTCTCTCATAAAAAATGCCAGCTTAAAAATCTTCCACGTCACTGCAAGCACGTTCACTTATATAGCAAGCCTAGCCTGCTTACAGATTAGAGCTAATAAGCGCTAGTATGATTCCGCTCTGATAAATAGATATCATCTCCTTTTGCACATTTTAATCAAATCAAACTTGTAGGAAGGTATAATTAAATAATTTACAAATGCTAGCTGTAGCAAAAGAATATATTAATAACTAAATACTAAAAACCGCGATTACATTGTTATTATTAGGGAAAACTCTGCGTATGAATACATTCTCTATCCTGCACGTGTATATCAGTTAAATTACAGTTAAGTGAAGGATTCGAATCACCATGCGATTTCGAATACGTGAATCGATTCTGTTATTGTTGATATATTTGATTATTGTAGATAATAACAATGAAATTGCTTTAAGAATTAGAACTGTACCTGGAAAATTATAAGTTATATTTTAATAATTTATTTAACCGAGAAAAATTAATCTTAAAACAGCTAGCAAATAATTAATTTACGAGATGATATAAACTTATGAAATTAAATATAGTAGTTAATTAAAGTTGATATTGATAATTATATTTTATATTTAAAAACTGAAAAGGTAATTAATTTTCTACATAGTGACATTATGTCACACACACACACACACTCATATATATATATATATATATATATATATATATATATATATATATATATATATATACAGAGAGAGATATATATATACACTCCCGCATACATACATATGTATATAGTCTATGTTTGTGTTTGCACGGATATATGCGTACATATGTATTTATAGTTTTCTTTTGGAAACAAAAAAGTAGAATCCTGTAATTAAATACTGTTTTTTTTTTAACCTAACGTGCTTGACTGAAAGTCTGTTCGAAAGACAACAGAATTCGATATCAAATAAGGCTTTTTGCTACTTAAGTTGCTACTTTTATTGAAGAAGGGGACCTGGTGGAATTTGATAGATAGGAAACCTAACTAGAACATTTCTAGGAAACAAAAAGCTTGAATACTACCTTATAGAGCGTAATAAATTAATTAAGACTATCTTTTGTAAATTCAAGAATTTATATTCCCATTTGCATTTTTTTCCTTCAGTTCTGCTAATAATTTATGCTATTTCTTATATTTAATGCCTAGGCAGTAAAACTATATTTAATGTATGCGCAAAGTGCAAACGCTGGTACAATATTTAAAACTGTTGACAGCCAAGTTTATATTTAAAATTTACAAGTTGGAATACTACGACAATTATCTTGAAAAGTCTAAGAAGTTAGCTCTATGTACACTTTTCTGTATTTAAATAAATGTGGCTGATTTCTACAACACATTTTTATTTTACTGGTAAACAAAAGTGAAATTTAAACAGCGCTATAACTGTGCTAAAATATACATATCTTAAAAGATCATCAAAAATTTAGAATCTGCCGGAAAATTTATGCACACTTTCAAGCAAAATAAACGTATGAGTTGCTACAACGTCGCATTTCGAAAAATTTTACAAGCGATATAAATCTTCTGACAAAGTCTCTGGTTTAATGGGGAAAAAAAAGGGAAATTCAGATAAATAAAACATGAATAACTTCCAGTAATGCCATCCACTTGGATCTGAAGAATGTCTTCCTTGACTCGAAATCATCATTTTAATCCTGGAAATCCTGAAAAGTTGTTCAAAATCGTTCCCCGGGGTAAAATCAAGGAGAGTGAATTTAGCATTTGAAAAGTGATTGCTGCCGCACAAAGTTTATCCCTTCTTTCGTTTTCTTCTTCGTTGCCATTCGCGTTAAAGTAATTTAACTTTCTTGCTACTGCGGATGCTAATAAAATAAATGATGTGTTGCAGCTGAAATATATTGTAACTCTTGTCAGCTGTGAAAATGGACTGTGACGGCAAAGTATAACCGATTTTCTTTTCAGCTTTGACTAATGTCGGTACGTATTTAACCCTTTCAGGGTAAAAAAAAACTGTGCAGATTTTGGTCCAGATTCTTTTCAACCTAGAGAATCTTGAAAAATTTTCCAATTAATGGTTGAAAAATGTTTTTACGTCTTTAAACTGGTAACAGATGGCAGTAGTAGCCATATTTCTGCTCATTTAACTGGAATACATTGAATGCAAGTGAAAAAAGACTAGATTTAGGTGTTTGCACTGCGCAAACGGTGCGCCTCAAAGGCTTAAGACATTGGTATGTTAAGGTAAGATATGACAGAAACATTTATGAAAAAAGGACTCGAGGCAGCCTTGTGTTAGCACGGCGGCTTTCGGTGCTGAGGGTGCTTGGATCAAATACCGACTTGCGCCATTAAATACCTACGTGTCTAGGCCGGATATGGGCATGTGAAATCCTTAGACCGGAAAGTCTCTCTATGAGGTCAGAATTTTTGGGAAAGGGTACGATCCCCCCCAGATGCCACCCATGGGGTTGCTCGGTCAAAATTGAGGGGGACACCTGGCTATATCAGACTCCGACCATTGTGGTGCCATTATAAAACCGGAGCTGCATCCCTCTGCCCGATACCCTGTGTGGACCTGAACTCGAATTGATTCCGGTCAGGGGGCATTATAAACAACAACTACAACAAGAAACGAAAAAACTCTTTATATGATAAATATTATAATTAAATGCTTGAAACATTTGATGTAATTAAAACTTTAAAAGTACGGTAAATATAGTAGCTTTTAAATACAAATAAGTATTCCTTTTTAACGTTTTGAGGTTTGATTAATAAAATATAGCATGTATCGTGGTGTAATTTAGAAACTTGTTAAACTTATATAAACATAATATTTATTAATATTTCTATAGATATAATATTGGTAAAAAGTATGCCCGAAAAAAATTCAGTAGTGATTGATTATATTCTCAGATTTCTGGGTTTCATAAAATGGCTTGGTTTCTATTTGTCTGACTGGTTGCTTTGCTTTAGATCTCATTACTGCTTCAATATCCTATTTCTGGAAATAGCTTCCGAAATGTAATTGTGTTTACACAAATAAGTCATCTTTTAGAGTTTTTATTTTATTTTAGATATTGAAAGATTTATAGTTTGTATCAATTACAAAATGTGACTGTAATATGTCATCCCTATAAAATCAAATCACACTCATTTATTTCCATGTTTTTTTATCTCGTTTTCTTCTTTGTTTGTGTGTTTGTGGAGTACAAATCTTGCAATCGATTTTTAACTAACTTCCCGACTAGCTAGACATTTGACACTTTTAGAATAGCTCAGAACACGATGACAATGCATTCTTTTAATACTTTTAGCCACCTTTAATCAAATTGGAATTCGTTTTCAGTTAATTTTGTTTAGTAGAATGGGGCAGCCATCTATAGGCCGGGACGGGAACGAAAAGTTAAACGCAAGTTAACTTCCAATTCCCGAGCTAAACGATTGATTACGCATTTGATACCACTTTATTACGTATTTGATCATTTTATTTCAAACTGATGGGATAATTCATCAAAAAACTTTTAAAAATTATTTATTAATACATAGAATTGTCAGGTTTATATAGTTCAACAGAAAATTTGAAAACGTGGTATATAAAAAGATTTTTTTTTATCTTGCAATTATATATGTTGTTGTTGTTGTTGTTTATGCCCCTTGACCGACATGTACATGGGATCAAATCCACAAGGGATATTGTATGGGGTGATGCGGCTCCGGTTTTTAATAGCACCGCAAGGGTTGGAGTCCAACTTGGCTAAGGGATAGGTCCCGTAATTTTGAACCGAATCAAATGACGAGACCTGTACACTTGACTCAGCACCTCCAGAGGTAAATTTGAGAACTTGGAGAACATTGCAACCGCTAAAGGTTTTTCTGGAACCAGCCGCCATTAGCGTACACGGCGGTGGATTTGTCAGCGACCAACATCGAACCACAGACGTTCAGGTCACTTGCTCGCTACTTTTTCCAACTGGGCCACCGCGCCCTGTTGGTATGCATGCACACACACACACACACACGCGCACACACGCACGCACGCACGCACACACGCACACATACACACACACACACACACACACACACACGTATATATGTGTGTGCGCATGAATGTTTCGTGACTAAAAGAGTTTAATGAATTAACTAAAGATTTTAGCCTAACTGCGTTCACTGAATAAAAAAAGTATAAATAAAGAAAATATTATTCAATGTACTAGTAAATAATATATATCCATACGGTTGAATTCCAC
>OU015503.1:68834853-68862353 GCA_907164885.2 Dolomedes plantarius | reverse complement strand
TGGCGTCTGTGCAGATAATTAATGAGTCCGTTCAGTGTAAAACCCTCAAATAATTAAATAATGCATTTTTATTATATTATTTTTATATATAATATTTTTTTATTTAGAAAATTTAGAAACCGTGTAAAAGCGAAACCGTATAAAGCGAAACCATATATATACAGTGGACGCTCGTTAATTCGAACTCGAAGGTTCTGAGAAAAAAGTTCGAATTATCCGAAGTTCGAATTATCCGATTTTAAGAGAAAATATATAACTTTAAATGTGTATCACTGAAGAAGAAACTCTCCTAGTATGTATAACCCCAGAAAATATATTATACTATGTTATCTAAGGTTAAACATATAAAAAAGCAATACAGACTTACCTTAATCATAAAATGAAGCAGAAGATATGCTGTATAAAGTAAACTTTTATTAAAAATATGAATTACACTTTGGGGAAAAACTGTAAAATCGATGTTTGGTTCTATTTATGATGCCTACATTGTTCAGCCAGCTTCTCGATTTGAAGTAAACATTTCAATTCAATTTTTAGAGGAAGGTTCCATCTGAATAAATGCTATCAGAGTTTTAATAGAGTCCATTATGGCTTTGTCCATTATGGCCGCATTAAAAATATCTTTCGGCTGGTAAGTAGAGAAAAGCCGTGGCAGTTTCCTACCGAAATTAGTGCATACGTCTTCGTTTACACCAGAGCTTTGGCCACATACAGTTTGATAAGAAATATTTTGCCTTGACTTAAATCGAGAAAGCCATCCATCACTGCATTTAAATTCTTCAATACCCATTCGACTTGCCAATTCATCAGCCTTCGTCAGCACTAGGGGTCCATTTATCGGAAAATTTTGAGATCTAACATCTTGGGACCATAGCAGTAGAGCTTTTTCTAGAACTTCTTGGGACGCATTTCCCATGCATTTCCTTCCTCTAGCAAATTTTGATTTTTCCCATGAATCTAAAATTGACTCCTTGTTTTTCAAATTAGTTGACAAGGCATTTTTTTAAAATTCCATAGTCAGCTGCTAACTTTGTTTTACATTCGCCATTCTCTACTTTATTTAAAATTTCTATCTTTGTCTCCAAAGTTACGGTTTTGTACTTTCCACGTGTAGACATCCTGAATTTTTACACGTTCACACCACACAATGAGGAAAAAAACTAGATCACATTAACTTGCCTGCACTGCAGTTATAACTGAAGCAGCTCCCTAGAATCTGTAGTAAAGACTAGTTTTTCTGAAATTAAGAAAATCGATCCAAATAAAGGAAAATTGCTTTTTCCGTTTAGCACTAATAAGAAGGACAATAGCTACTAACGTTTAGTGGGCATGCAATAGTCTAGGAATGCAGGCATGTAACTCTTTACACAGAAAAGAAATTTTGACACACAAAATAATAAATACAGTGTGTATTTTCTCCATTAAACGAGGAAAAAGAATTTTTTTTGTCAAATTTTTAGTTCGAATTAACCGAAGTGATAAAAATTTAGTTCGAATTAATGAGATTTTTTTAACATTAACTCCAATACAAGTGTTTTGGGGCCTTTGGATTAGTTCGAATTAACCGAAAGTTTGAATTACCCGAGTTCGAATTAACGAGCGTCCACTGTATATATATATATATATATATATATATATATATATATATATATATATATAATATCCAATCCTTGTAACTTTCCTTTATACGGCTATATTGAAAAATTTAAAAAAAAAAACACTTTATTACACAACTTCCAACTTTCCTTTTTATTAATGATATGAAAGAAATTGAAAACTACGCCAGACTATTGGTTTTCAAGGTGTAGGAGTGAATTTAATTAGTGTGTAAACGAATAATAGATTGTAGAAAATCAGTCATCAGCAAATAAAAAATATTACTGTCTGGATTCTGAATAATTATAGGCCCCAGCATTATTGAATTAGGTTCATGAATAATAAAAATCTACGTAATTTCTTCCCTTTACAGACTTAAATTCCATCTTTAATTTATATATATATATATATATATATATATATATATATATATATATATATATATATATATATATATATATATATATATATATATATATGTATGAATGTATGTATGTATGTATGTATGTATGTGTGTGTGTGCGTATGTATTATATATATACATATACTCCATATGTCTCGCATATGTCTTGATAAAAGGATATTAGATCAGGATGTTTCATAAATAAACTTAAACCAGGCTACATTTACCAATTTTCTAAGAAGCATAAAATTTATAACGTTTTAAGAATTTTTATACAAATAATTCTGTTAACACAATTAAATTAAATATTCATAGTTCGTTTGCTCGTATTTAACTTTTATCTGTTAACTGTGTTTAGTGAAAAAATGTGGTCTAGTTAAACTTTAAAACATTAATAATTAAATAATTTTCCTATATACTCATTAACAAACGTAATCAAGTATTTCAATGCTTACAAAATTATTATATACATATGTGATATTTTCTTTCGCTAATTTTAATTTGTATCAACTCTGGTGACACAATTAAAACTAATTTCCTCTATTTTGTTAGCACTTATCTTTAATTTGTACTGCGCTGGTGACAAAATAATAATATATCTTGCTATGGGGAATTACACTTTCATTATAAAATTTATAATATAATAATTTTCATATATTTGCTTTCTACACAGCGGAACAGCTTTCGAACCTTCTTTGTATATAAAGCATATTGTTGTTTCACTTGATTCTCTTTAGATAATAATCTCTCGTGAATACAGCAAAAAAAAAAAATATTAAATTACCCCTCAAAATATTAAAAGTTCAAGATTTAGAATTCTCACTAAGGTGTCATTGTTTATATACGTCATTTTCCCTACATGAAATAGGAAAAGAAAAGGTATCAAATTTACTAAAATACTTCCGTAGTGCCTACAAATACTCTCCGACTGATTGTTTGCATTTACGTAAAATTCTCTTAACTTTATTTAAGATACAAAATTATAGATCATTTATACCTGTAACTGTATAAATCAGAATCAATATATGATCGTTTTTTCTCTAAAGATATATATATATATATATATATATATATATATATATATATATACTGAAACTTCTCTGGCGGGCCACATCTCGGAACAGTAGCCATATTTTGTTCAGAACTGATCCAAGACTCCATAATAGAGCCAATGTATGGAAGGATCTTTTCAACGGCCACCCCTCAAAACGGCCTCTCGCAAAATGCTTTCCCGTCGCAAAATGATCCGAGCATACGAAAACCCTAAATAGCGTTGGAACACTACTTGTATCACAAAAAAGCGGAAGCGTTATGTGCGCACAAAAAACAGCTCTGCGAACGGCCAACAAAAACACGATGACGGCACCCACGTGGAAAATGTGTAATCCAAGTAAAATTTTTCTTTTGTCCGATCTTTGTAGTCATCAGTGATTGGTGTCTTGCCCCTGTCATATGCAAATTTACTCCCGGCGCTGCGTTCGTGTTTTTGTTGGTCGTTTGCAGAGTTGTTTTTTGCGCGTGTATAACGCGTCCGTTTATTGTGATACACGTACCGTTCCAACGCTCTGTCGGGTTTTCGCCTGCTCTGAGCATTTTCCGACGGGAAAAAGTGGGCGATGCCTTTCGAAAATTTCGCGTTTCTGTACCTATAACCGTAACCGTGAACGCCACTCTGTTGCCGGTCACGGAATCCCGAGCTCATACCTCTGAATAACTATACTGGAAATTTCATCTCGATCAGTTGAACGGAACAGCCGCTAGAGGTCCATATATCGACAAAGTTCTTTTATGACCACCCTGTATATATATATATTATGCATTTGTTAAATGTTTTGTAGGGAACCTTAATCGCCATTGCCATTTAGAGACCAAATAAGTGATGCATATATTAGAGTACACTGCTGGCCACTGTAAATGCAACACCCTGAAGGAAACATGCAAATAACATGAAATTTACAACATGCATTAGCGGAGGTGAAATGATTATGCGCTGAAATGATTAGAATTTCAGCGCAGTCGCACATCACGCGCGACTGTGGCGCCACTTCAAAGCGCTATTTAAGGCTTGGAGATTTCGACGATTTCAAGTTCGGCAATTGTGTTTTTCTTGTGTTTTTTTAAAAAAAGCGATCAATTATGCCTCGTCGAAAACAGCGATCATCTTTTGATCAAGTATCCGAGTTCGACAGACGAAGGATAGTGGCCTACCGAGATTGTGGATTATCTTTCAGGGAAATCGGTAGTCGTGTTGGACGAAACCAAACTACTGTAATGCGGATATGTGATCGTGGGATGCAGGAGGGTACGACGGACCGGCGTGTTCGATCGCATCCACCTCAGCGCACCACTTCACGTGAAGACAGGCAAATTGTGCGCATTGCAGTGACGGATCGCTCAGTCACATCACGAACCATAGCACAGCACATGCAGTCTGTAACGCATCATCCAGTGTCTGCGCGTACCATTCGACGCCGTTTACAGCAGAGTTGTCTGTCCGCAAGACCTCCATTGCTTTGTCTACCCTTGACGCAGAACCACAGACGTCTCCGCCGCCAATGGTGCGATGACAGAAGGATGTGGACTACAGTATGGAATGAAATTGTCTTTACTGACGAGTCACGCTTCTTTCTGCAACACCACGATGCTGAACAGCTGCGTTATGCACCGCCACACTGGTTCTGCACCGGGTATTATGGTATGGGGCGGTATTGGATATCACTCTCGCACACCTCTAGTACGCATTGCCGGTACTTTAAACAGCCACCGCTACATCTCCGAGGTGTTGGAGCCAGTTGTCCTTCCTTACCTTCAGGGCTTGCCCACAGCCATATTTCAACAGGATAATGCGCGACCACACGTGGCACGCATTGACCAACGGTTCTTCGTCAATCGCCAGATTGAATTGCTTCCCTGGCCGCCTCGCTCTCCGGATCTTTCGCCGATAGAAAACATGTGGTCCATGGTTGCTCTACGATTGACCCAGATTCCATCCCCAGCTGCCACAGCAGATCAACTTTGGCAACGTGTGGAAGCTGCTTGGTCTGCTGTACCCCAAGAACTCATCCAAAGTCTCTTTGAATCAATGCCGAGGCGTGTGGCAGCGGTGATCTCCAACAGTGGCGGCTACTCTTTCTACTGATTTTGGCAGGAACCACACTTCACAGAAGTCTATAAATTTAATCATTTGATACTTGGTCAACATATTATCTACAAAATAAATTTTGTTGTGATATCTCTTGTCTTTCTTGGTGTTGCAATTTGGGTGGCCAGCAGTCTATATAAATTTCGGACTGAAGACTAGTGATTTCTGAGGCAAATAACTTTGGACATATTCCGAAACATGCCAAAAAACGAAGTGGCGTTTCCAGGAAAACAAACGAACACTTCAAAATTATTATTATTTTATTGCGAGATGTCAAGTTCATCGTTATGCATTCTGCGTTATTTATTTAAATGTCATTTCACGTACTCCCCCGGGAAAATGTTTTTAGTGTCAGCCCAAATTAAATTACTCAGATGATAAGCAGATGTCCTGGGGCATTTGTAATTGCTTATTCCACAATTAAATGTGAGTGTCAGATGTTTTAAAAGGTGGTTAACGTAAATGCTTTTAAGCTTTGCTGAGCTGCTGCTCTTGAAACAAAGTGGGATATTTAAATTATGCGCATATTTGTTGTGAAAAGCATATGTGCCATTTCTTTGCATTGTTTCTATATGTTAAAATATTTTAAAAGATTAAAATATATTACTCTAGAAAATAAGAAAATAAGTAATAATAAAGCATCCATGTAATAATAAATCATTCATGTAAGCATTCATGTCCTAATCTGTTCTTGTTTCTGCAAACTAAACTGTTTTTCTTTCTCTCTTACCTTTACTTAATATGGTTCGATGACAAGGTGATCAGAAACTAGTCAATAAATGTTAATATTGTATTCCATTTTGGTCGTTTATTGTTCAATTTCATGTTTTTCCCGAAAAAGCGCCCTCTGGTGGAGATTTTGGAGCTATTTTTTTTCGAAATTCCTTGAGAGCATCTCGTGTATAGCCCATATACCCGTTTGCGCTGTAGGATGCCATTTATAGGGGAAGTTTGATTATAACCACCCGGTACATATATATATAAATATATATATATATATAATATAAACTCGAAGGTAATGTTTTAGATAGGATGCAGGCGAAGCGTAAAACATCTCAAGGCCCTGAGATCCCCACATTAAAGACAGACGGGTGGTCAGGTCTCCTGTTGAAGAGAGTGGTCCATCCCGTTTTGCCCGTTTAAGGTTATTCTTTTTAACTTTTGGTTTCAATTGCATGTACACAATCTTGCATCTATAGTAAACAGTGCAATATGCAGATTTCTGTGATTTTTTCTTTGATAGTTGTGTCCAGTTATTTGTTTTTCGTAACCTTATATTTGATATATATATATATATATATACGCTGCTTGACAATTGCTAAGGAACAGCTGGTTTTGTCAAACTAGCGTTCCCGACAGCAGAATAATCACAGTAAAATGAAATACAGAGGGCGCAATAGGGCAGGACGTGTTATCTGTATAAAAGACAGTGCACGAAATTTCTTTATTCATTCGAAAGTTCATGCAGTTAGGTTTTTGACGAAAGTAGTGCAGTAAGTTGTTTGAAGTTATTTCTGTGAAAATGAGTGTGGTGTGGCTATAGCCATGTGCAAAATGTCTGCAAGACAACATTTGAGTGCGTACGATAGTGGACCAGCAGTTGGACGGCTCGAATCAGGACAAAGTGTCACTACTGTGGCCAGAGTAATGGGAGTGGCAAAAAGTGTCATATCGCGATTTAAAACGGACGCTGAAGGTGGAAATGCTATGCGAAAGCATGCCGGTGGTCGTGGAAGGAACACCACACCTCAAGAGGATCGATATGTATCCCTAGTGGTGAAAAGGAACAGCCAAATCACTCCTAGTCAAATAGATGCAGACCTTGCAACCGCTACCGGTACAAATGTATCAGCCAGAACCATTTCTAGGCGATTAAATCAGGTTGGATTGCATGCACGGAAGCCTGTTCAATGCATCCTACTTCAACCACGCTATCGTCGAGAAAGATTACGTTGGTGTAAAGAACATTTTGGTTGGGGTCAGCAAGAGTAGTCCAGAGTGATGTTATCTGACATATCCCGTTTCACTGTGACGAGTGATTCTGGCCACTAGTTAGTGTGGAGAGAGAGGCGAACACGTTATGCACCACAGAATGTTCAGGAACGTCATCGGTATGGCCAAGGCGTGATGGTGTGGGCAGGCATTCTGCACAATGGTAAATCACCGCTTCACATCTTTGCGTGAGGTACTGTTACATCACAGTGGTATTGCAGAGAGATTATTCTGGATCATGTTCGTCTTTTTAAGGGTGCGGTAGATCCAGATGTTCTGTTTATGGACGACAATGCTCGCCCACACAGGACCCTGAAGTATCGGACATACCAGAAAGTGAAAATATTGAACGTATGACATGGCCTGCTTACTCCCCTGACCTAAATCTTATAGAGCATGCCTGGGGTGCTCTTGGCAGACGTGTTTCTCAAAGAACTTACCCTCCCCGAACCATGCAAGAAGTGAAAATCGCCTTGAGAGAGGAGTGATACAATATCCCCCAAGGACTCCTAAATACTTTAGTAGACAGCATGAAAAACAGATCCAAATTGTGCACTCGTGTCTGAGGAGGTCACACACTGTACTAAGGTACTCATAACTACATAAGGTACTCATAAGGTACTCATCTGTTTCATTCTGGCAGGAAGACCCATTTTTCGTGGCTGTTTGGAAATGTTCCAAAAAACATCTTTTTTGCTTTTTGTTTTCTTCTTTTACCATGTGGTGTAATCTGTACCATTTTGCATAATAAATAATGCACCGTATCTATACTAAATATGTACGAAGTGTCATTTCTTCAATCAATGTATACTATGAAATATTCCGAAAAATGTGACTGTTCCTTAGCAATTGTCAAGCAGTGTATATATATATATATATATATATATATATATGGACAAAGTATTTAATTTCCTACATTTAAAGTATGGGAAACAGTTTAGCTAATAAGTACAGCTCCTTCTTTACCTCCCTTTTTCAGAGAAATATTTTTAAAAGTTATTTTAAAGAGTTTTTAAAGGGGTTTTTAAATGTTTGAAGTATATGATTTCGTTATTTATATGTCACTAATTCTTTTCTTTCTTTTCTAGGTAAGATGAACCTTTATTATAATGACATTGGCGATATTTAAAGTAATTCTTTTAAACTGCAAAGGTAAAGTAAATTATTTTACTGTTATGTAAAGCGTACAATGACTCACACACGTGATTCCAATGTTCTAGATTCGCTAATTTTCTATATGGACTTAGAAACGAGATTCTAAACTTCGAAGTTTGCCTTTATCTAACGTACTCAGAAGCATGAATCCAAACATTGAAGTTTTCTAATTTGCCTACGTACTCAGAAACGTAATTCCAAACTTCGAAGTTTGCTATTTTATCTAACGTACTCAGAAGCATGAATCCAAACATTGAGGTTTTCTAATTTCTCTACGTACTCAGAAGCGTAAATCCAAACTTCGAGGTTTGCTATTTTATCTAACGTACTCAGAAGCAGGAATCCAAACATTGAAGTTTTCTAATTTCTCTACGTACTCAGAAGCGTAAATCCAAACTTCCAGGTTTGCTATTTTATCTAACGTACACAGAAGCATGAATCCAAGCATTGTGGTTTTCTAATTTCTCTACGTACTCAGAAGCGTAAATTCAAACTTCGAGGTTTGCTATTTTATCTAACGTACTCAGAAGCATGAATCAAACTTTGAAGCTTGCTAATTTTTCTACTTACTCAGAAGCTTTGTTATAAACTTCGAGGTTTTTCAATTTCTCTATCAACTCAGAACCATCATTCCAAAGTTCAGAGTTTGCTAATTTCTCCACGTATCGAGAAGCGTGGTTACAAATTTCGAAGTTTGCGAATTTCTTTACCAATTCAAAAGCGTTATTCCCTACTTCGAGGTTTTCTAATTTCTCTTCGTACTCAGAAGTGTGATTTCAGTTTTTTATTCTTTATTATTAGCACATGTTTTATGCAAAGAATCAAGATTTTTATGTTCAATTTTTCATGTGCTTATTTCTCCTTTTGGGATCAAATTAATAGAAAAAACTACTCAGAAATTGATAAAATATTGCAACAGAAATAGAAAACTAAAATCAATATGTACATAAACCAAAAAAGATAAGATAGACACAAAATTGTTGGAAAAGTTACGGGAAGTTCAGTTGTAAAAAAAAAGCATTCGACATTCATGAGTTTTTCATAATAATAATACTCTTTTTGCGGTTATATGTCTCTAAAATATGCTTTAAACTGAATTAGTTATGCTCACTCAAAGTTCATTTTATGTCTTTCAGCCATAAAAACATGTCTTTTTGTGGTGATTAATATTTAAATTTGAAATTCTATTTTTTGCTCGTGATTCCACAGAATATGTATTAGCTATGCATACTATTTTTTTTACGAAAAAGTGCGCAAAATTAACGATCAACATGATATAAAAGTGTATATAACACACACTCAGGGATCCTTAGGGCTTGTCAGAAATAATTTGTAAAGACTTTCCTTTTATAAATAATTCCAGACATCAAAAGAAGCAACTTTTGCATTATTCATGACGTTTATCACCGTAAAATAAATCTTATTTTTTTTCTGTTAAAATGTGTGATTTTTTCCCCTTTAAGCTGGATAAAATAACATTTTGAAAGAAAAAATATTATATGATAAAAAATTTGCATAATAGTATAAAAATACTACTCATAAAACCAGTCTTAATAGAAACTAAGTTTCTAGGAGTTTGCAGAATTTTTTATTTATATTTTAGTACCACTTTCATGTTTCTTCTGCTATAACTGATACGCAGTATTTTGCGAGGAGACTAAAATGTTTACTAAGTTTTTTTTTATGTTGTATTGTTTTTTTACTGTGTATTTTAATATAAGCAATGATAGTGTTGTATTCTAATTAAATTAGAAATAGTCCATGTCCATTTTGATTTATATATTTAACTGTACAGCTTCAAGAATTCACTGAATCCGTGAGAAAAAGTTCATCATTAATGGAATCATTGATGGACGGATGCGAGCACACACGCACACACACACTGTGCGTGTGTTTGTTTGTTTATGCTTCTATGTATATTGTAGCGTACTGGAAATAGGGTCTTATTTTTTCCCAAGACCCCACAAAGGCTTGAAACACAGCTGCGTGTTTTTCAAGGAATGTGTTGTTCGGTTCCAACAGTTCTGAACACGTGGGGGGATTTCACACCGTTTTCCTCACAGATGCAGCCACTAAAGCTGTCATCTTAACGTTTCGGCAATGTAATAAAGTTCGGCGTCTAAGAAGATGCTGTCACCCGATAATCTGCCGGCCCCCCACCCCTTTTGAAAATTCAGACATTGGAGAGAGACGCTGTATAAAATCCGAGCGGGATAGACGTGTTTTTGCTAGGCTCCTGTGTTGTTGGACCGAGAATGGGCCCTGGAGCGTGTATTTGTGAATCTGCACGTAAATTAAGTAATTATGTCGGAAGTGTTTAATGTTTAATTCTTTTTGTTAATAAATCTACTTGTTGTGTTTTTGTATTAAAAATTGGGCTTTCGCTTTTAATTAGAACTCTGCCTTTCTTTGGTATGGATCAATAGTTGTGAAATTTCTTCAAAATGCCTCAGAGAGTTTATCAGCTTTACAGTGACGCCACAATATGTATGTGTTTATGTATGCAGTGCTGTAACTAGCCATGCCTGTGCTCTAGGCAAGAATTTGCATTTGAGCCCCGTAACGTAATTAATTACGTTTGGAAAAATAATAAAACAAATACAGCATTTTGGGGCCCCTTCCAAGTGGGCCCTGGGTGGGTGCCCCTGTTGCCCCTGTCCAGTTACGGCACTGTATGTATGTATATATGTACGTTTATATTATTTTTTGTGTGTGAGTATGTGTTTGTGCTAGTGTTACTAAATCATTCCCATTTAAAAGGACTAATCTTCTCGTGACATATTTAATTCTACCCTATGGACATGATTATGGATTTGTTGATATTAATTAATACATGTTGACATATGCTAGATTAAAAGTTTAATCATCCCTTTTAGCTACTGAAAATTACCTGGTTCTCATAAAAGTATTCCACTGAATTTAAATAATTTCCCGCTTCATCACGTTTCTAAAATTTCTTAGTTGAACAATAACGTTGGCATAAACGAAACAAAATCATACTGAATATAACATTAGTCCTCTGATCCTGGGCTTGAAAGACCTAAAACTTTCATATACTTTAGTCTTATTTGTAAATTTTATTGCTCGTTCTCAACGGGGATAAACTTTTGCTAATGATACTCCTAATCAACTGATGATACTAATCTACTAATGATACTCCTAATCAACTGATGATACTAATCTACTAATGATACTCCTAATCAACTGATGATACTAATCTACTAATGATACTCCTAATCAACTGATGATACTAATCTACTAATGGTACTCCTAATCAACTGATGATACTAATCTACTAATGATACTCCTAATGAAAAAATAGTCTAGGTCTCAAAATCTTATTGGAATATTCTGTTGATATTATAGGATCCCTCGTAAGTGTTAAGTAAGTAGATTTGCATCGTGTACGATAAGCGGATTTCAAATTTAAATGAAGATGAACAATTTCTTGTAGAAAGATAAAAGATATTTTCTTTATTCAAACAAACACACACACACACACAGACATATATATATATATATATATATATATATATATATATATGCCTCTTGAATTAAGCCTATTTTTTCTTGATTGTCTCTCAAAATTCAATAATGTAGGGACTCATATGCGTTAGCTTTGTCTAAATTCTTACTAACAATGAGATTACTTTTGTGACTTAAATATGCATGCAATCTACAATTAATATAAATATATACACCTCCACTGTTCCCAGTAGTCTTGGACCGGGTTTATCGTCATCGTATGGACTGTATTATGCAAAATTTCTCAAACTATTTACTGGTGAATGACTGGAGTTCAGGTAAAAAAAGCATGTAGAGAAATTCTGTGTTTTGACTTATTTTCGATCCATTAAGGTTTTTTTTCAAATACTAAAGCTTAAGTACTAACTCAGCTTTACAGAGCATAATTATGACATGCGTGAAGCTGAAATAATTAAACATTTTACACAAACATTATTCATCGAACAGCAATGGCAAAGACTAGTCCCCAGTCTGCTGGGTATGCTAGAAGTGTAAATATTTGCAGTGTGTATGGCTCCACCACTATGTAATTTTTTAGCTGTTGTAATATTACTCTGCCCATAAACCCACATTTTATTCTAATTAACCTACCTATACTCAAGGGATTGCCTTAATATTTCTAACCTATTTCTTTCTTGTATAATTTCCCAGTTATCTGTAACAATTATTTCAATTGCTGCATGTATAGGTTTTTAAGACACCTTTAACTAACTAACACATAACAGCAGGCTGGGTTATAATAGTTAAAATAATACAATTAACCCTCTAACGCATACAGCTATTAAATTAACGAGAATAACGTTAAATTTATATTGTCCCATAAGGAACAACATTTTTATATCCTTACAAGTATTTAAGCAGAATTAAATTAATCGCTAAAAGCTTAGTCACATGCCCTATAACACCTATTAAATGTGTGAATAAAGCAAATATTTTATCTAACTACAGCAAATAGTTAATCTTCTGATAATTCTATCTTACGTGATCCCTACGTGTGCTCTTATAATATCTATAGAATATTCCAATAAATATTCCTAGAATATTCCTAGGTTTTAAAACCTAGGGTAATTTCTATTCATTTAGAGTATCATTAGTAGATTTCTACATGCGTTCAACCCCCCCCCCCTAAAGCTAAAATTAACTGCTTGTTATCGTTGCCTTTTTTTTATTGCCGTAACTAAAATTAAATGTTGAGAATTATTACTCATAATTTTATTAAGATAAAAAATAAAATAAAATTTCTGGTTCTTTTCTTTGTATGGTACTTTGGAGCCTCAAAACTATATATCACTATAGAAAATGTGTTAATGAAATGCAAGGATCCTACTCATCTTACTGTCAAAAATTAGAGTTTTGTAAGAAAAATCATCTGACCGGAATATAAAATAATGTTTTCCGTACTTGGACAAATATGGTATTTTTGTGGCTTATAATCCTTTATAATATTTGAGAATGAGTCAAAGAAATTTATTTCAATAATTTCCGGATTTTTGAAAATTAATATTTTATCAGAATAACTTTTTCCGAGAATATTAAATAAAAATTAATATCCCTTATTTAGAAAATAATGTATTTTGGAGCCTTATAATCATCGATCTTGTTTTGATAACGAGTGAATGAAATGCATTGATCACAATGTCCTTACTTTTGAAAATGAATTTCTAAGCAAATTGTCTTTTTTGCGGGAATGTAAAATAAAATCAGTTTTAAATGTTTTCCATGGAAATAAATGAAAACTTACAACCCTCTGTCTTTTTTCTTAATGAGTAAAATGCTATATTGATCCTAATGTTCCTACTTTTATAAATGAATGTTTAATAAAATTATCGTTTTGTGGGAATTTGAATTTAAATTAGTTCCCCGTATGTGAAAATGAATGGCAATTTGAAGCCTTATTATCCTCGATCTTGTTTGATAACGGGTAAAAGAATCGCACTGAACACAATGTCCTTACTTTTGAAAATAAATATTTAATAAAATTATCTTTTTTTCTGGGAATATAAAACAAAATCAGATTCCCGTGTATAGATAAGAAGGGCATTTTGGAGCTTTATAACCCTCGATCTTGTTTGATAAATGAGTAAAAGAAATGCATTGACCCCAATGTCATTACTTTTGAAAATGAATGTTTAATAAAATTATCGTTTTGTAGGAATTTGAAATTAAATCATTTCCCCGTATGTGAAAATGAATGGTAATATGAAGCCTTATAATCCACGATCTTATTTCATAACGAGTAAAAAAATCGCACTGAACAAAATGTCCTTACTTTTGAAAATATATATTTAATAAAATTATCTTTTTTCTGGGAATATAATACAAAATCATATTCCCGTGTATAGATATGAAGGGCATTTTGGAGCCTTATAACCCTCGATCTTGGTTAATAAATGAGTAAAAGAAATGCATTGATCACAATGTCCTTACTTTTGAAAATGAATATTGTTTTCGAAATATCTACTTGCGAGAATATGAAAGAGAATCAATTTCCCGTCTGTCTATAAGAGTAAATGATAATTTGCAGTCTTTTAATCCTCTGTCCTCTTTGATAAAAAGTAAAAGCAATGTTATGAGAGCAATGTTCTTACTTTCTTCTGTAAACGATGTTTTATCCATTTGTCTTCTTGCTGTGATATAAAAATAAATTAACTTTCCGTATTTAGAAAAATGGTTTTTCTGAGCTTTATAGTCATCTATATTTCTTGATAATGAGTGAAAGGAAAAATAACGATCGCTATGTTATTACTTACTTTAGAAACCGGAAGCTTATTCCAATTACCTTCTTATTGAGATATAAAGAAACCCAATATCCCGAGTTTAGAAAAGAAATGGTGTTTTGCAGCCATAATAAGTTATTAAGGCTCTAAAATATCATTTTATAAATTATTACCATCAGGGTTTTTTTTTTCTCCTTAAAGTGTAAAACTAATGTTAGGATAATAAAGGTCTTATTTACGAAAAAAATATATATTTATCGAATTATATTATACGGATAATTCGATTCGTATAACGATAATTTTTATCGATCAAATTGCTTAGATTGCCCAAAGCGCTATTACTTGTCTCTCTTAATTTTATGAGTACATTTTCCGTTAAGGGATTACGTCCCAGATTTAGCGTTATCATTAATAATATATGCTCTGTACGATAACACATTGAACAGTTTGGAATATCCAGAAGCTTCTCATGTAATAAAAAAACTTAATGTTATATATATATATATATATATATATATATATATATATATATATATATATATATATATATATATGTGTGTGTGTGTGTGTATGTATGTATGTATGTATGTATGTATGTATGTATAATATACCCATTACATCACGTCCTTAATTTATATCCTGAAAGGGAAAACTAGCTCATATTTACATGGCTGGAGGTAGACTCAGCCTAAAAGGAATAAAACTAAACTTGGAAGCACTCGGGCCGAATCGTTTATTATAGCGCCAAAAGTACATCCGTTCATTTCAGAAGAACGACTCGAAAGTAATATCACCTTTCAACCTAAAGCGCGAGAGGCGAGAGGATCATGTGACTATTATTTGTAGGGTCAGCAGATTTTGGGGCTCGCGAAGCTAAAATCACTCCTGAATCCGAACATATACAGGTGTAGAAATGCAAAGGCATGCGATTCATGGGAAGTTCTGTGGCTAAGGGTTTTAAATCGATAAATTAATATTACTGGGGATAGGATTTAGGAAAGGGAATTTAAATGCAAGAAAAGAGGGCATAATATTTAATATATTACATATATATATATATATATATATATATATATATATATATATATATATATATATATATATATATATATATATATATATATATATATATATATATATATATATATTTAATACCCCCATTACATCTCGTCCTTAAATTATAACCTGGAAGGGAAAACTAGCTCATATTTACATGGCTTTGTAACTCAGCCTGAAAGGAATAAAAATTAGATTTAAACGCAGTCGACCAAACTTAGTACATCGTTTATTAGCTCGAAAATACATCCGTTGTTGTTGTTGTTTATGCCACTTGACCGACAGCAACATCAGATCAAGTCCCGGAGGCTATGGGCTGAGAACGTGCAGTTCCTTCTTTGAATTAGCACCACAAGTGTGCGAGTCCGAATCGGCTAAATAACCGGTCCCGTAATTTTGAATCGAATCAAGTGAGGAGACCCGAACACTTGACCCCGCACCTCCAGAGGTAAATTTGAGAACTTGAAGGACATTGTAGCCACGCCCTATTTTACGTGCCCCGGCCACCGTTAGTGAACACGGCGGTGGATTTGCAGAGAGGAGCATCGAACCAGGGACGTTCAGATCACTAGCCCGTTGCTCTTGCCAACTTGGTTACCGTGCCCAGAAGAACGGCTCGGAATAATATCACCTTTCAACATTAGACGCGAGAGGTATATGTGAATATTATTTGTAGGGTCAGCAGATTTTGGAGCTCTCGAAAATAACCCCCTCCCGAATTCGAACTTATTTACGAGTATAAATGCAAAGGCATGCGATTTAAAGGCCTTGTTCTTATGGGAAGATTTAGCTCTGTGGCTAAAGGATTTTAAGAGATAAATTAATATTTAGATATTTTTTTAGATATTTATTTAATCAAAATGCACACTACAGAAAATTCCATATACAGTGTTGCATGTAAGATACAACTTAAAACACACAGACAAAAGAAACACCAAAACAAACATACTAAGCTACATAAACAATATATAGATATAATAGCTGAAAACCCGCGCTTCGCTACGGAGTACATTCAAATTAAATACAACGGTCAATGTATACAATTAAATATATATATTTATAATAAATGCGACGATCAATGTATACAATTGATATATATATATATATATATATATATATATATATATATATATATATATATATTTATTTATTTATTTATTTATAAAATATCGTAAGGGATATTTATTTTGTTTGGATAAAATCCAATCGTCTGCCGCATTAGAAAGAAAAATAATATTTTTGTCTATTTAGTTGTTATGCACGCGACGATAAATTTATTTAAAGTACCTGAATAGGAAATCACATGATCGGCATTTAATAAATTAAATTGTAAAAATGAATCTTTAAAAATTCACCAAAAATCAGAAAATCAAGGTAAAGATTCGAAAAAGATTTCATTTTAAAGTTATTTTTATGATCTTTCATGTGATGTAAATTTTATAACCCTCAAATTATTATTTTATATGCAAACTTTAAAAAAGTTACAAAAACAGCTTAAAAATTTAATTTAAAAAAAATCTAAGAGGAATTTTTCAAAAATCTTTCTTGGTGCATCCCTACACCATAAGAAGAATCGTCATGCAAAATTTCAGCCCTTTAGGTCCAGAGGTTTGGTATGTGCGTTGTATGTCAGTGAGTCAGTTACGGAACTGTTTTATATATATAGACAATACACAAAACAATACATGAATTACGAATACAGAAGTTGCAAACATTTAGCCTAAAAAACAATAAAGGGCATATTAAAAATAACAAGGTCTTCTGAAAGATGGTTAAAAATTTTATAAAAATTTGTATAAAGAGAAATTACTTATGTAATTAAATTTCCTGTATACATTTACAAATAAATGCCGCTCACGAAGACATCTGCTCGGTACAGCAAGCTGAATGCAATTGTGAATTTTCAACACAATCAATAATATTATTAATGATTTTATAAAAAAATAACATACCGGAAAGATCGAGCATGGATTTTAAACTGGGAATATCAAAAATGTTACGTAGGAAAGAAAGAGACAAATCCAGAGGACAATAGTAATTACTTTTATAATATAAGTATCGCATAAATTTAGACTGTAACTGCTCTAATATATTTATTTTATTATTATAATATGGATCCCAAATAAGACTGCAATATTCAAGATTTGAGCGGCCCAAAGTGAAATATAAAATTTTTAGAGCTTGTTCATTAGTAATCTCTAGTTTTAAAAAAGTTTTAAACGTTTAAGAAAACCAAGCATATTACTGGGGATTAGAATGGGAGATTAAATGCTAGAATGGACGGCATAATATTTAAGATATTACACACGCACACACCGATATATATATATATATATATATATATATATATATATATATATATATATATATATATATATATATATATATATATATATATATATATATATATATATATAACTAAAATAATTAAAGCATGTGTTGTACCAATACTACTTCATTATTAAATACAGGCATAAATATGTATATTGTCAATATGCGCTAAGCTGCAATTATTAGACAATACGATATAAGATATAATTAAAACAATGATATAATGATACACCAAGATAAGTTAAAAAAGGAAAGTGGATTTCTGAAGCAAAAAGGAAATTTTGAAAGAAAAACGAAAGTTGATGTATTTGAAAAGACGAGAGGGGTCTTAATCCCCCTCACGTCTTTCCAAATACATCAATTTTCGTTTTTGTTTCAAAATGTCCTTTTTGCTTCAGAAATTCACTTTCTTTTTTTAACTTATCTTGGTGTATCATTATATCATTGTTTTAATTATATCTTATATATATATATATATATACAGTGGAATCTCGATCGATCGTTTTCGGATCCATTGTTTTTCCGTATGTATCGTTCATTTTATCCAGTCCCAAAGATCATATTGCTTTGTTATGTTTCCGCATCTATCGTTTTCCCGCATTTATCGTTCATTTCAATCGGTCCCTTGAAAAACGATAGATCGAGATTCCACTCTCTATATATAACAATATCCCCTCGATATTGTTCTAAGGTTGATTCAAAACAGCAGTCGTAAGCAGTTTCTATAATACAGGAATTCAGCCATGACATCTTTTAATAGTTTACAACACAGGAAAACAGACGCATACCGTGGATCAACACGGAGACCTGTTCTCGTGCAAATGACGATACGTGGAGTACATAACACATACTAAAACCATAATTAAAAGCATCTGTACAAACATCTATAAAACATTATCTTACATCTAAAAGGCATATAGCATGACGGGTACACTCTCTATCATGGTGGGTACACCATCCCTAAAACATCATTAAAAGCATCTAATTACATCGCTTCGTGCCTGATCTTAAATACTACCGGTGAAGTACAAGAACCACTGCTCGTATCTATCCGAAGCTGGACGCGTCCGCGAAACTGTCTTTTATTGGTCGCAGCCATCGTAGTGTTATGCGCAACAGTGACACAATTCACACTTTGGAATAAGGGCCTGTTCACATAGGAGTCCGTTGCGTTGCGTTAACGAAAAGATGACGTTGAGACGGAAATAAACCAATCATAGGCGTTATAAAATTCATTGCTAATCGTTTGGAGGCATATGATTGGTTTATTTTCGTCCCAACGTCATATTTTCCTTAACGCAACGCAACGGACTCCTATGTGAACAGGCCCTAAGACAGCGAAAATGGATATTAGTACTCCTTTAAGGCGACAGGGTACCTTCAAATTAGAATTTTTTAATTTTCAGTTTTTAGCTCTATATACAAAATGAGAATAATTGATTTTCTATTTTACTACATTGAAAACCCTTAGAATTCAAAATAAGGAATTTTTAGATGAATAATGCCTGTTTTGCAAAAAAAAAAAAATATTTCACAACAGCTAATGTTATTGAAAAGTCTCCATGCGTGTTTTATATTAATTAAAATTCTTAATTTTTGCATTATAAGTTTACATATGTATATAAATATAAATTTGCATTTAATTTTTTTTTGTGTCTGACTATAAAGTCTTAAATAATTTTTGTCTATTCTACCTGTTATTTTTTTTTTATATTTTTACTTTATTTTATGGTCTATAAATTTGAAAAAAAATGTGATTTCAAAGAATTATGCTCAGTTTTGTGATAAACACTTCAATTAACAATTCTGAGATATTTGGTAGATATCAGAGGAAAATGAATATGCATGGAGCCTTTTGAAAAATTCTAGCATTTTTGAAGAATTTTTTGATAAACAGGTCATATTCCCCCACAAAATACTTATTTGAGAATTCTAAGTATCTTCAGAGTAGCAGGAAAGAATATAAATTATACTCATGGGGTATATAGAGTAAAATATTGAAAATTAAAGAAGAATGAGATTGAAAGTCCCTTATCCTCTTAATATTAAAATCACGTTCCAATATTAAATATTATATATATATATATATATATATATATATATATATATATATAAAGAGTTTGTATGTTTGTTTGTCCGCTATAGAATCAGACTGTTTCACCCACCACGACCAAATTCGGCACAGTTAATGTTTTGGACCCGAGAAACTTAAATCAGGAAAAATGAAATTTGGGGATCAATTAGTTTTATTTTAATTAATTTTTTAATGATTTTTGTGCCCCTCAGCGCACCTCTTAAATGTGAATGCAGCCGCTTCACCACAACCTGTCAAATTCGATACACCGGGGAAAAGAGGTTTGTTGGGGTGGTCTGGGGGTGGTTTGAGAGTTGGCCTCGGGGTGACGGGGGGGGGGAGGGCGAAGTGTTTATTTTATTATAATCGCGTTTAGTGGAGTCGTGAGTCTAAAAAGGTTGAGAACCGCTGCTTTAGACAATTTTAGACAATGGCGTTCACACTCAGCCCAGTATTTTTTCAATGGAATGCATGAAAAATTTTATATCTATATATCCACAGGGGCAACGCCGGACAATAATGCTAGTATATATATATATATATATATATATATATATATATATATATATATATATATATATATATATATATATATATATATATATATATATTGTACTTAAGAGCATTTCAATTAGATTTCCACTTTAAAAGTGCACGGCTTTATATAGAAAAAAAATCGTATGTATCGGATCTATAAAAAAATCGTATATGTATTCATCTCTTTGTCTCGTATGTGTTAAATTCTAGATTCATGCAGGTAAAAGTGAAAAGAACTTCGCCCATGGAAATATATTGATTTCAAATAGAAGAGGTATTGAGAATTGTCAACTTTGAATTTCCATAAATTTTTGAAATGTATATTTGTTATCCATCGTTTTCAGCGTATTTCGATTTAATTCATTGTTTACCTTAACCCAATAACGAACAACCAGGCTTAAATTTTGCAAATACAAACGCTCGGCGAAATCCTACCTAAATCGTAAATTATTAATTGCTTACCTAATCTGAACATTAATATTAAAGCGTACATTTAAAAAGGGAAATAAAGAGCATTTCAATTTATCTGCTGTAACGCACCGAATGACAAAAGTTCACTTAACTAAGCACATTAACTATTGAAATAAAGAACAGAATTGTTAAAGTTCCGCCTTTAATGCAAAAGTCATACTTACAGATAAAACGATGTTGGTAGAGAAGGAAGGTTCAAACACAAATACTGCCAAAACACTTCAGTAATTTATACAGAAAGGCTAAATCATGAGCCCCGGCGGAAATGGCATATTTTTTCTCTTCGACAAATCATTATTTTAATGGCTTTCGGCTGAGTAGAAACTCCAAAGTGACCCCAAGTGTAAAATCAAGAGACCGGCCGGATTTTGGAAAATAGTGATTTGGGACAAGCTTATGTCTTTTTTTCTATACCACTGAGACTTACCAGAAAAAAAAGTATAAGCATTTCCCTTTTAATTATAATTTTACTCTAAAGAGGTAAATAATGAATTAGGCGAATGTTTTCTTGTTAAGAATATCCATAAATATTCTCTGAGTATCGAGAATGTGTATGCGTTCGTTAATACACAGAATGCAACACATTTGTTATTTATATATATATATATATATATATATATATATATATATATATATATATATATATATATATATATATATATATATATATATATACAGGTGGTTATCAAAATAATGAAAACACTAAGAAACATAATGAAAACCTTTATTGATACGAGGCAGGATCACCTTTGTCATGTAATACCACCTGGCTAACCTTGGAATTGGATTATACAAGTCATAAATAGTAGATAAGAATATATTATACCATTCTTCAGGGGAAAATCATGAAAGTTCCTGTAGAGATTTTGTGGTGGATATCGATACCTTTATATATCCGCTTATACAGATCACAGTGATTGGATGATTTATAGTCGGGGGGATGGTACAGGGCAAGATAAGATATTTGACTTCTTTTTCCTGCTCTACAGACCAATACTTAATAGAATTACCTGTATGTATGGGGGGGGGTGGGTTATCGTACCCGAGAATACCATCTCCTGAAAGAAACAATGTTTGCACCTTAGGATAGAATAGTGAGCTAAAATTTCGACATAGTCCTTCTCATTCAATCTCCCATTTAGGGTTGCAATGGGGTCTGAAGAAAACCATTATCCCAAACTCTGATAGATCTACCTCCGTGATTGACAGTTGAGATGAGATAGCCAGAATCTTGAGCTAGTGTAGGTTTTCTCTAGGCATACGCACGTCCTGTTGCGAGGAAAAATGTGAACAATTATTCTTCGGACCAAATGCAGTTTTTCGACATATTACTCGACCCATTTCCGCTCGGGGCACCACTGAGGACGAATATTTTGTATTGACATCAATTACAGGTGGCTTGGGAATAACTACTCTTCCGTAAATGCTTTGTTAATGAAGTTCCCTTCTACCTGTAATGGTTGATACCTGAACACGCAGTTGTTCATTAGTGCTACCTGACAGTAGAATAATACATACACTATATTATATAAAAAATACCGGAGGCCAGACTTGTTTTTTAAGGCATTCGAAGCACATTCATAAACACCACTAATATTGATAATTTTTTCCCTTATTTTGATAACCACCTGTATATATATATATATATATATATATATAATTTCAGGTACACATACATACATACATATGTATGTATAAATATATATGCATACACACACATACATATTGTTACGAATTTTACTAGTCTATGGTTATTTCGCCAAATATGAGAGTTATCACCAAATTGGCGATTAATTTGGTGACTTATTTTGGTCGCCAACTTTCTGGACCTTTCCAGAAGGTTCTGGAAATATCTAGCTGGTTGGCCAATAGACGACGCTTTAGAAATCTATAAATACACCTGACATTGACATTGGAACTCAGTGTTCTTTTCTGCTGAGAATTGAATGTATTGAAAGTGAGTTAGGCATATATTGTATTGAAGACTCTGTTATCCTGACTTGTGTTTTTAGAGTTTTTCTGGTGTGTAGAAGACATTTGTTACGTGTTCTTCTGATTCAATTTGTGTATTCGCCTGAATAATTTACGGAATAATAAAGTGTATTTTGTGTGCACTTTCTGAAGAGATTTTAATCAATCCTACGAACCAAGAAAAACGGAACAATATATATATATATATATATATATATACAGGGGTTGTCGAAAATAATGAAAACACTATGCTTAAAAAAGTGCATTTTTTCCAGCTGTTTAAAGAGCTAACTGCTCAAATTGCCACCACCTTTTGCTGTGAAATCATTTAACTTATGTTCTCAAGGCTGTGTGCGGTTGCATTCAAAGCTGTGCTTTGCAAAAAATTATCCCAAGGTTGAGACAAAATGAGCAACCTTACAGAGTTTGAAAAAGAATATATTGCAGGTGCGTGCCTATTTGGTATTTCGGCAACCCCAGTTGCATATTTATTTGGGCTATCTAGAGGTATTGTGCCTACCTTCAATGCGGCTTACAATTTTTGGGGCAAAACATATCTGCGACACACAATTGTGGAAGGAAACTGAAAGTCCCTGACCAAGATCGGAGAACATTAAAGGCGATTTTTACCGCAAGCAGAAAAACCACTGTGACAAATGTGATTGCTGTGCTTAATATGAATGCATCTAACCCAGTCTCGAGTGAGAAGGGATGTATAAAAGTCAAATATTATCACTAGAGCTGCTCTTCCAAAACTTCTTGTGTCACTGAGGAAAGCGAAACATAGACTACAGTGGTGCTACAGCACAAAGACACGGAATACAGGGCAATTGCAAAATGTATTGTTTTCAAATACCTTTCGACTATCACTCACATCAGCTAGTGTTTAAGCATGAAGAACACTGGCAGAAGCTTACAACCCAAACTCTCGCCTTTCAACAACAAAGCGTACTCGAGGTTCCGTTATGCTTAGGGCGGGCATATCGTGGTTTTCGGCAGGTTTCATTATCACATCAAGATGAAGGGTAGCTTGCAGAGACTATTTAACAGTTTTGGGCGGCAATATCCATTCAGTGGCGCAGACTTTGTTTCCCGCAGGAGATTACAAGATGATTGTGCCCTAATTCACAGATCTGGAACTGTTAAATCATGGTTTAAAGAAAATGATGATGAATTTTGGCACCTTTCGTGGCCTAAAGATTCACCAGATTTAAGCATCATCGAGTCACTGTGGTATGTATTAAAACAGAATGAGATGCCGGTGTCCTACTTCAGCATCTCTCTATGAATTGGTGCAGTTTCTCCCTGAAGAATGTGAAACATACCACATACCACCACCCAGGACTTGTATGTGTCCATTCCAAGAAGGATTAAAGCGGTTTAAAATAATGTGCCCCAATACTATATTAGGAGCATAATACCTGCTTCTGCAAGGTGTTTCCATTATTTTGGACAGCCATTGACTAAGTTGTCCAATGTAAGTTGTCTAATCTCTAAGTTAACTATATTGTTAAGATTCCTAGTAATAATAAATACCCGATAAGACGGAAGCTAAAATCTCATTGTAAGGAAAAAAAAATGCTAGGTAAAAAAAAGTACCTTGTGTTTGTTTTTGTTTTGTCTTTAGATGGGAAATGCACGATTATTTACCGAGAAACTGAAAAAAATTACTGTTTCTGCAGAATGAAGAATATTCAATAGCTCAGTAAACTGGATACTAGATTAAACGCATTAGAAATGCAAAACCGAAAACACGTGCAAATTAGACGAAATAAAAGGACGTTTAAAATTTAAAACAGCTAGCCAGAAAATAAAGATATCTAACTAGACATATATGTATATTTGAAATGTGTTCAAATGGGCCCGCAGTAGGCTTCCTGTCTTTTACTTAATTATTTTTATGTTTTCTCCTTTCTTCCGTAAAATAAAAAATAAGAAAATAAATAAATAAACTAAAAATAAAAAAACTGATACTTGGCTTACCAAGGTAAAAAACATCATAAAAATATTTTTAAATCAAATAAACATGTCTTACTATCTCTAAACTTTCTCCTCTCTCATTGCTCATCTTAGCATCGATAGTAGACCCTCCATTCTACTGCTCTGCAAGATGCTTACTCACTTTTTCTTATTCTATGAACTCACAGATTATCAGCGCACCTATCACTTTACTTCTTTTCTATACTCTGTTTCTATTGGTTCCCCCTGCTTATCATCTGAAAGTCTGCAATAGAGGGCGTGGCCCAAGAATTGCAGTTGTGACCCATTTTTCTATGGTCCTAGTTGTAGCTTGTTTGGTTTTCGGATTAGTGATCACTTCAAATCCCTAAGAACGCCAGTGAATACCTTCCTGTCTAGGCTGGATATGGGCAGAGTTAATTCCGGAAAGTCCGTCAATGAACTCGGTGCGAGGGAGAAGGTACGAACGGTTCAGATATCGCCTCTGATGATTTTGTTCGGTTGAAATTGTGGTGGCACCTGGATACATTGGACCCTGACCCTTTTGGTGTCATTCAAAGCCGGACCTGCAACCCCTCAGCCCGTAGCCTATATGGATCTGGTCTGGAATACACCGGCCAAGAGGCATAAGTCACCCCAACACAAAAAAAACAACCTCACAAGTATAAACTATTCTCATGGATAGCGATTAATTGCCTGCGCAATGAAGCCTGGGATTACCAGGAAAGAGGGTGGAGAGATTCAATCAGCCACACTACCAAAATTATTCGTATTTCAACTATATATTGTCATTAAATGGATCGAGACTAACTCACAGTTAATAGAGAAACTAAAATCCCGGTGCTCTTCAAATCAGTATGGCCAAGGTGGAAATACAAAGGGAAGCGAATAGTAAAATGCAGGGTGTTCGGGCTAAAGATATCCAAAAGTTATGACTTATTTTTACGGAACTACACATTAGAATTTTAAAAAAAAATCGTTAAATAGAAAGAGCATCTCACCAAGTTTTAATATCAATCATAGATTCCGATGTGTCTACCTTTTGTAGCATGACTATCGTCTTAATGGTAATCCAGTTCTCTCCAAGGGTTTCGTAGCATATCAGGAGTTATTATTTTTATTTTGCTTGGGGATTAATTAAATCCGTTGTGTATAAACAAAAAATTGAAACCGTGGATAAGGTGAAGAAGCGTATAATTGAAGCAATTCGTGTAATAACTCCTGATATGCTACGAAACACTTGGAGAGAACTGGATTAACATTTAGACATTTGTCGTGCTAAAAAAGCATTGAAATCTATGAAGCTATGATCGAAATCTATGATTGATATTAACACTTGGTGAGATGTTCTTTGTATTTAAGTAATTTTTTTAAATTCTAATAAGTAGTTCCGTAAAAATAAGCCATGACATTTAGATACTTTTATCCCGGATACCCTGTATATCTATACTAATATATAAAGAGATAGAACGGATTTTGTATGTGGAGGGTAATCTCCGGAACCAATGCACCTATTTGAAAAATTCTTTCACTATTTGAAAGCGAAGTACATTATTCCAGATGGACATAGGCTATATATTATGTATATTTGATCAGTAGAAAAAAAAAGTTAGGGGCCTAAATGTTCAGCTGATGCTTCACCTTTACAACTTTTTCTTTGTCAACCATAGTCAAGTAACCACAGCAACACATCACACTACATTTTCATTTATTATCAGTAAAACATTTAATATTTTAAAGAATCAAGTGGAGAAGGTATTGATAAATACAAAAAGGATTTTTGAAACTGGCAACGTTTAAGGGTTTATTGAAGAAAATTGCATTTGGAACTACGCTTTTTATTGGACATTTAAGGTAAAAAAAATTACAATTTATTGGCTATCAACTGTAAATTTATTGGTATAATATAACAGAGCTTTATTTAACTTATCTACTTTAAGTTTTTGAATTTGTGTACAATTTTATGCACAATTTGCGTTTTTTTCGAACTTGAATTATTGAACTTTGTATAATTGTTCAAGTCGAGATGGGCCGCTAGTAATTTATAAAACCGTTTAAAGAATAGCACAGGGGTTGAAATTAAAATAATTTAAATGAAGGATGTGATTTGTAGAATATATTTATATATTTATACACATTTGTATTTATATGCAAATATGTGTATATATATATATATATATATATATATATATATATATATATATATATATATATATATATATATATATATATATATGATATAAGGAGGACAAAAAGGGCAGATGCGACCATTTAATACTCCTATAACCTGAAATAAGATAGACATATAAAAATAAGCAAAAAACGGAATTGGAGGTGGTATAGTTGATGACAGGTCTTCTTAATTTTAAATATTATTTTTAAATTTTGGTCTTCTTAATTTTAAATATCTATATATCGTAAATATTTTTGTGAGCAGCTAACCGCCTAAAATTTATTTACTCATTTTTGTTTCCTATTAAGTAATTTACATTTGTAAACTATATATATATATATATATATATATGAAATGTGTTGAATATGGTGAGATTTAAATGTTTGATAATGTAAATA
>OU015503.1:68754853-68827353 GCA_907164885.2 Dolomedes plantarius | reverse complement strand
CTTTCTGGATACTGCAACACGATTCATTTTATAAATTACGTCCACCAAAGAAATAGATGAGCGTTTAAATCAGATTCTATTAAAAACAAATCGATTAATTTAAATTTTAAAATATTATTTACCATTTTTTATACAAAAAATGCGTCAAGGTGTAAAATTGCATACTCTATTATGGAGTACAATTAAAAAAAAATTAATTTCAAGTCTGTAATCCTTGGACACATTTTCTCCATAGGTAAATATTGAGGAGAGCGACTCCAATAGGGTTATTTTACAGCAACCTTAAGCGGTATGAATCCATACATGCATGCCGTGATATCATTCAGTATGGACTATAAATCCATTTATGTGTTCCTTACCCAACCATCAAAATTGGACTGTAAACGCATACGTGCGTTCGATAGTAAAGATGATTGTTGATTGCACGTCAGTTTATTAAAAAGAAAGAAACTCTTGGTATGATTGCGTTTTTAAATCGAGCTCTGTCATTTGGGCTGTTGCTATCCGAGCTTGATTAGCACATTTATTGCTAGTTTAGACGGCATAATTGTGGGTATAATCAACGGATTTTCCATCAAACTTGTTCTGCCCATTGTGCGCTCTGGCGTAGTAGAATGTACGAGCCTATAGCATTCGTTTAACGGCAGATAGCCCGCCGAAGATAAGATTAACTGGACACTGATATGCAGCAATAAACAAACCCACAAGAGTTTAGAACGCGAGTTTTATAGCTGATGATGTGTGCATCACGTCTGGCTATTTTTAAATTAAGAAACAGTATTATATATATAATAGCCGTTGTCTCTGTATAACACTTCCGGGCTGTACTCGTCTTTCAATTGAAGCCCTCAGTAAACAAACGGCCGGTTACGCTTAATTTCAATTTTAGATGTGGATCAGAATTTTTTCTTACCTAAAGACTAATATATTTCCATCAAATCACGTTTGTTCAGCCTATTTTTCTATAAAACATTCAGAACTAAAAAAAATTGGATGCTTTTAGCTGTATATTTAACAGTTTTTAAAAATCTGTTTACATTTGCGATGAATTCTGAAAGTAAACAAACTTGAATGTGAATTAATCAAGTAGCTCAAGTATTCATATCGCGTAGTGAGCTGTAAAAAACTGGATAGCAGTCTACTACTCCAATCGCATGAAAAACTAAATAAATAAAAAAATAATGAAAGGGTTTGCTTTTACAAGGTGTTGATTAAATGTAATATTGTTAGATAATTCGGGATATTTTTTAACTTTCATATACTTTTTCCATTATGACGTCATTATTAGCATTATGACGTCAAAATGACGGGTTACATTCTAGTATACAAGGTTTGTTCATATGAATCCCGCTCGTAATGCGTCACGTGATGAGTTGACATTGGAGTTGAGGATTGCTAAAGGGTAACTGTATGTGTGGTGCATGCTCAGTGTTCTCAAAGTTCCTCCTTGCTTTAATTGTAGACACGTAGTATTACATAGAAGAGGGCTGGTGTGGTTCAAAAGCCTTCCAAGCAGTATAAGTGAGAGGCAGTTTAGTTTTTTTAACAGCTGAAGAGAGGTAATCCCACTGGAATTCATCGGAGTATTGTTTGGGGTAAATTTAAAGATCCTAACGTAGCCATCGATGTTCTTCATTACACCCAAACGCTCGATAGTCAGCATAAGGCAATAAAAATTAAGCGACCCGGTATGCTGTGTTAGGGAGTCATCATTCTCCAAGACAATGCATGGTCGCATGTCGCCAAGGTTAAAGATGCATTAGCCCGTAAGAAATGGGAGGTCCTTGAACACTCTTCAATCAGCTCATATTTTTACCTCATGTGACCTCTTATGTTTTCGGAGCGTTAATGGAATTCCTAAAAGGACAAAGATTCGACACGGATGACGGCGTACAGGCTGCATCTAAGGTCTGTTCCAAGCAGCAAACGAAATCATTCTTCGTGGGCGGGATTCATCTCTTTTCCATACACTACGATACATGCCTAAACGCCATGGATGACTATATATGTATCTATATATATGTACATATATATATATATATATATATATATATATATATACGTAAAAATTTTGAAATCGATTTTTAACTAACTGAGTCATTATAAGTTAGAAGATTCATAAAATATTTACCTTTTTATTTATTATTTTTGTTTTGTTTCGTTATTTTTTTTGTCTTCGTCCAATGGCTGCACGTCTCAAACAAGTTTCATCTGAAACGCTCAAACTAAGCAAAACAATATTCATTTCATTCACTGGTGAACCAACCATAAGCAAGTGAACTTATTGTTTTGTTAAAACTCAAAGTTCTTATTTTCAAAGTAGTGTTGGTTGTCTCCTAGTTGCATAACACTGTCGAACTACGGTATGAATTAAAAAATAATTACGAGATAAAAATAACTTTTTATATACCATGTTTTTAAATTTTCTGTTGAATCATATAAACTCGACAATTCTATGTATTAATAAATACTTTTTTTTAAATTTTTTGATGAATTATCCCATCAACTTGAAAGAGAATGAAGTTAATGGGAAGTTAACTTGCGTTTAACTTTTCGTTCCCGTCTCGGGCGATAGATGGCTGCAACAGTCTACAGAACAAAATGAACTGAAAATGAATTCGAATCTGCTTAAAGATGGCTAAAAGTATTAAAATAATTCATTGTCACCGTGTTATGAGCTATTCTAAAAGTTTCAAATGTCTAGATAGTCGGAAAGTTAGTTAAAAATCGATTTCAAGATTTGTACCGGACAAACACACACAAACAAACAAACAAACAAACAAGAAATCTAGTTAATAAAAACATGGTAGTAACCAAGCAATTAACCATCTATAATTTTTTCACTTAAGGGGACAGTGGACTTTCAAAATTGTGAAATTTGTCCAAAAATTTGATTTTTATAATTTTATTGAATTGTGAAACTACGGACGAGTAGGAATGTGTTGCAAAAAGAATTTTTAATTTCTGTGATTACTTCACTAGTTACAGGCATTTGTATTTAATTTAGATATTAAGTGGCTACTAATAGGAATAGCTTTAAATGTGTTTTTGTCAAAATAAAAATTTTCATGTCATACGAATATTCAAACTGCTCCAGGCGCATTTCTAATTATCTTATTGCTTTGAAATTTAAGTTTTATATACTGAACTGTATATCAAATAAATCTTATAGAAAAAAATTATGCTTCGTAGCTCAGAATTTCTTAATTTTGTACTTGAAAAGATGATTTATAGGTATTTTGCGTAATAAAAAGGGTGTTTTCATAATTATTATTTTTTTCTCTTTATATTTTTAATGAGTGCTTAAAATAAGCAATAAGTTTCATTGTTAGTTCTATAAGGTAACCTGTAAATAAAAATTTTACCATATTATATGCAAAAGAAATGCGCATGGAACATTTTTAATTAGGCCAACTTTTGATATAATTAATAATTCATAATTCATAAATTATTAATATTTTATCTCTAAATTTTAACCACTTTTACATATCTTTAGTACTAATCACATATTCAAATTTCAAGCAAATACATTCGAAACAAAAAAAAAGTTATGTTTGAAGGTGCACTGCCTTCCTTAATTTACAGCAGTATTTTTTATCACAAACTTAATTAAGACTCATACCTAATGGGGGAAATTATTATTTTTATTCTCAGTCATAAATTTAAACCTATTTATTAAAAATTGCTTTATTAGCATCTTCGAGATAATTACAGTTAAAAAGAAAAAATATATATATGTCGAGAATGCACTTTAATACCTCACTCACGTGACAAAAGTTTAGGATTTCCTAGAAAGTTTTGTCGTTGCCATGCCAACACAATTTTTCCCCTCAACACAATTTTTCCCCACGGGCTCATTTAATTCTCCATGATAGCTAAGACTTGAAAGAAAATCAAACACCCACCATTTTTTTGAACTCGTTATTTATCTTTCCAACAGCCTGCATCGTAAAAGATAAATTGCTTATTTTTCCAGGACAAGACAGAGAGATGGAAAAGTGCAAATACAGAGGGGTTAACAAAGAGTTTGAAGAACTTTTTCTCGACGTTTTCTTTAATAGTTCGAGACATGTTTTATTGATTTTTTTTTTATTTTTATATAAAGATTTATTTTTCGTGTTCAGTGTAATGACTTACAAAAATTTACAAAGCTAACAGTGTTCATCGAATGGGGATTTAAAAACGTTCTAGATTAATTCCTCGATAAATTAATTGCTTCTATAAAGGAAGATATTATGCACTTTAAGATAAAATAAAAATGTTTAGAGTATTTTTGATACTGAGGGATTTTTACACATAGACATGTTTTTATCAGGCTGAAAACTGAACATACTTCAGTTGGATTTTGTATATCTAAAATAAGTGCTTTTTTTCCTAAAAAAATAGGTGGGTATACTGTATTTTCTCAAATAAAGGTGTGTATTTTTAGTACCGTGTTAACTTCAAAAGAAATTTATGGTTTAATAGATATTAAAGATCAGTTTTCATTTTGGAACTTATTGGAGAAATTTGAAAAAACAAAATTATAAATCTGTTAATTCTAATTCTAGTTATTAATTTGGAAAGCTAAACAAAATTTAAAAAAATTAATTATGTGAACATTAAAAGAAAATCGGAAAAATTTTATAGTAAACTCCAAATCTGATTCATGCTTTCAGGAGGTTCAATGCCTCGATTTCTTTCTTTGCTATTTGCTTCTATTGCTGAATGATTGCCAAAAAGCAAACAAGATTCTACACTTTCGGTTGGATTGAACAGACCTAGAGGAAAGCGCACCAATTTTGATGAACATCCCCGCCGATGTAGTTTTAGTTAGCAATGAAGTTCTTAAAGGGGTTACGATCGTGTTCATCTGTGAAAAAATCCTTTCCCATTCACTTGAAGATATCAAAATCATATCAAGAAGGTGTATTGAAATAATTCTTCTGGAATCATTTCTTCCTCCATACATTCCTCGAAAGCTATTTATCATCTCCCTTTCATTCAAACGAAGTCTTCTTGATAAATTCCTTATTTCAGCCAACCCAAACGTCAAATGATTTTAAATTTCTTCGGGCCTCTATTTTGGAACTAGCACTCTGGCACATTTAAGTAAATCAGCTTCTGCACCATCTAGTATTTTTTATAGATATTTCATAGGTCATTTTTATAGGTCAGAGATTTTTTATAGGTCAGAGGTGGTTCCCGTGAGCGCTTCCTCCAGTCCGGCTGTCTTTTAAGCGCTAAGCCTAATTTTGCGAAAATTTCTAAAACAGTAACATTTTCAAATAAATCTATATATTTAAGCTATATATGGGTTACATACACATTCATTTATAATTTCTCTATTAAATTTTTTTGTTTAACAGATTAAAATGTTTTTTTTACGGTATTTACTTAACTATCGGTATAAATCAGAAGCATGACACCACAGGGTCTGATTGCGCCTCAAAAACTAAACGTTAAACCCATCCGTCGAACGCTATAATCCCACACCAAATGAAAAACAAAATTACTCATAAATTAAGAACACGTGCAAAGTATAAATGCCCTAATCGCTCACAGCCAGCCGCAATAAATGGCTCTCTTCAGTTTTTTACAAAAAACTATTGCCAGCATTCTAGTCATATCCCTCTTTTTCTCAAAAACAAGGTCACAAATATGTGTATCCCAAATTTCACGGACCTAGGATGCCATCTAGTGGACCAAAAATTAACTAATAAAACGTTCTCATTTACTGTCACGTATATGTGACAGTCGGTAGAAGAAGTCTTTTCTGTGTGTCACGCGGGCGTAACAGCCCGGAGAAAACGCGGATAGCAGCGGTCAAATGTACGTGACATTCGCCACGAAAGGGATATAGGAACCTCCTAGAAGATGAGACATTTGGCGGCAGTGGTGGCTTTTTCCTAATATGGTCCAGGAAATATTTGTCTCTCTTCAAATATTCGACCAAGACGTTTAATCATATTATTTACACAATACAAATTTATGTTGTGTTCTTGTAGTTTCAAACTTAGCTCAAAAAGCCCTTGAACAGCATCACACATTAACCCTAGATCTAACTAAAAACTCGCAATTAAAAAAAATATACATTCTCTTAATAAGTTTCTTAAAATTTCGGTTCAGTTAAGCCAAAATAATACCTAAAATAAGGAGACGATACAGTGTATCCCCGTGTATCCCCCCCCCCCCAAAAAAAAAAGCACTACCTAAAATGTTAAAAGATATTATGTAATTCCAAAACATGATTATTCATATACATTTAGTATCAATATTTTATGAAATTTGCTTTCCTATTACATTATGATAGAAATACAATGGAGTAGTATTAAAAATAAACATCACGATATATATATATTTTATCCAAAATTAATAAAATAATTTCATCATTTCTCATTTCATCTGTTAGCTTCGTTAACGGGTATGTCCCATATGTGGTCTGATGGTCATAAACTTCCTTCTTTCTCCTTCGCGTGTCTCGTCATCCCCCGACACAGTTTCTTCTGGACTTTTTGGGAGCCAGGTGATGACCGAATGCCTAGGGCGTTGGCTTTTGGTTCATATCAGTGATGGGATTTAGCCGGTTCGCACCGGTTCTGCAGAATCGAAACCTAATGTAGGTATAGGTTCTGCGAATCGTTTGCTAATGAGTGCCAGTTACATCGTTCACAGGACATACATTTATTTATTTATTTATTTTATTATTTATTTATTTATTTATTTTATTTTTTATTTTTTTTATTTTTATTATTGATTTATTATTTATTATTTATTTATTAAATAAACCTACCCTACACCAGGCAGCCGGTCCAGTCTAATCGGAAGGAATGGAAACGTCCTTCTACATTGCAAAGATTGTTCGGAATAAACAACATAGCCTTTGATAAAATCAAAGAAAATTGCAAGTGAGGACGCCAATCAAACAGCAATATGGGCAATATATTTTCAATAATAGTTTGTCAGGCATTTAATATTTTAAAACTCTTTCTTAAAACATAATCTAGTTTTTTGTGCCTCTTTTAGTGCTTTTATTTGAGTAATTAATGCATGAATTCTTAATCCACCTTTCGGTATACCTTTTAGTATACTTAAAATCGTCATTAGGTCATAGAACCTGTAGTTTATTTGATCATGTGGGTTCAAGTCAAACTGTTGGCATAGATGTTTCTAGCCGTTCAGAATCGGCTTTAAACTGAAGGTCCTGGCCTAATTAGCCCTCGTGTAGCAAAATTTGACCTTAGTGCTGCAAACGAAACCAAACTCTGGACTTTTTGGCCGTCTCGCTATTCACACGAAAAAATTTTATGATCTTCGCATTTGTGAATTTTTCTTGGCGACAATCACACCAATGTTCCTCTGCCTAATGATGATGTATTATTTAGAGCGAAACATGTCTCCATCCTTTTTATCTGATTGTTGTTATTAAGGAGCCTTCTATTTATTTATGTGTTTCCACAAGTGGCAATAATTTTACCATTTATCAGTTTTTAAAGTCATTTATCAGATTTCTTTTAAATAGTAATAAACCAATCCGAATTGGGTGTTAAGAAGAGGAATTCCTTGGTCTTGGTGACCTTATCTCAAGTAGCAAGGTAAACGTGCTCAGCAATTAAAATTTAAAGTTAAGAAAAAAGTTTAAAATATAAAAAGATGAATTAAAAATTTAATTTTTTAAATAAAAAAATAACACGAAGTAATTGAGAGTATAAAAATTAAATTAAATATTTAAAAATAATAGTTTAAAATTATAATAGTTATAACAGTTTAAATAAAAGTTTAAAATTTTAAATTTCAATATATAAAAATTTTATGATATGAGAATAGGCCCATAGAAGAATACACGATGTTAAAAAAAAGTATTAAAGTAAGAAATGCTTTTAACAGGAAATAAAATTAAGAAAACTAAAAAGTTCCGTGAGGATGCCATAATAACAAGAGGAACAATATACCAACATGCATGATGTTTTTTCATGTTTGTGAAACTGAAATAAATAAATATTCCTCTAAGTTGAATTGTCAAGCAAAATTGAAATAAAATACTTTGTTACATTTTTGAATGTATTTCAAACTCAAACGTAATTGTTATTTAATGCAGTCAATGAAAAAGTTGTGAGCAAATTAACTAATGAAAAGATATCTTTAATATGTTGCAAAGTATACTCTTTTTCTTTTACCATGCCAATATTTCTTTACAAATTGTCTCCATGGGTTCATTTAAATGCTACTTTTTAAAAGATAATTTTGCTGTGCATAGTTTTAGTACGGTGTGTATTTTATAATAAAATCTAACGACATGTGATTTTTAAAACCAAAACACTAAATTCAAAATGCATTAGTTGTTAAAAATAATTAAAATAATATATTTTGAAAATGTATACTGATCTAAATTACTAATATTTAATAATTACTTTCGTATAAGATTTCATGCTGAAAGAAAAATAAATAAAATTTAAAGAATACTTTCTTACATAATGATATGACAATATGAATTTTTTATGAAGACATTTAAGTAAATGGTTATGTTTGGTAGTTCAGGTTGTTAATTATCGATATATTTTTTTTGTTTGAACATATAAACATATTCAAAATTCAAGTCATTACATTACCAAACTAAAGTTTTTTTATATTTATTGCAGTTCATTTTCTAGTAATAATGAACACAATATATTTTCATTTAGATTTTTTTTTAATTCAGTGTCTTGTAATAACCTTTTTTAAGGGCATAGTGAATTTAATTTTAAAAATTGTAAAAATGCATTCTTGGAAACTTACTTGAATTTTATCTTAACACAAACGCAATGATTTTTCTGAGTCGTCTCGAAAATAGACTTTTATGAGTTAGTAAAAAATAAGTATGGTACATATTTAATACTTATGTCACGTTAGAAGAATTAGGATTTTCAAAAGAGTTTCGTCGTTACTAAGCCATTTCCCCCTAAATTTTCCCTATGGGCTCATTTAATTCACTATGATTGCCGTTACGTGAAAGAAAATGAAAATTCGACTATTTTTATGAGCTCGTAGTTAATGCTTTCTTTAGTCTGCGATGTAAAAAATATGTTACATTTAAGCAACGCAGTGTGATGCTAGCAGATATTGAGAAATTTATAGATTGAGACATGCAATGTATCTTTAATTAATATATATATATATATATATATATATATATATATATATATATATATATATATATATATATATATATATATATATATATATATACAACGTGACAAAAATATACGGGCAATAGAATTTGCAAATTTTGACAGGTGGTGTATATATATATATATATATATATATATATATATATATATACATACACTGCTGGCCACCCAAATTGCAACACCAAGAAAGACAAGATATATCACAACAAAATTTATTTTGTAGATAACATGTTGATCAAGTATCAAATGATTAAATTTATAGACTTCTGAGAAGTGTGGTTCCTGCCAAAATCAGTAGCTAGAGTAGCCGCCATTGTTGGAGATCACCGCTGCCACACGCCTCGGCATTGATTCAAAGAGACTTTGGATGAGTTCTTGGGGTACAACAGACCAAGCAGCTTCCACACGTTGCCAAAGTTGATCTGCTGTGGCAGCTGGGGATGGAATCTGGGTCAATCGTAGAGCAACCATGGACCACATGTTTTCTATCGGCGAAAGATCCGGAGAGCGAGGCGGCCAGGGAAGCAATTCAATCTGTCGATTGACGAAGAACCGTTGGACAATGCGTGCCACGTGTGGTCGCGCATTATCCTGTTGAAATATGGCTGTGGGCAAGGCCTGAAGGTAAGGAAGGACAACTGGCTCCAACACCTCGGAGATGTAGCGGTGGCTGTTTAAAATACCGGTAATGCGTACTAGAGGTGTGCGAGAGTGATATCCAATACCGCCCCAACCATAATACCCGGTGCAGGACCAGTGTGGCGGTGCATAACGCAGCTGTTCAGCATCCTGTTTTCACGGTGTCTCCATACTCGAATGCGACCATCGTGGTGTTGCAGACAGAAGCGTGACTCGTCAGTAAAGACAATCTCATTCCATTCTGCCGTCCACATCCTTCTGTCATCGCAACATTGGCGGCGGAGACGTCTGTGGTTCTGCGTCAAGGGTAGACAAAGCAATGGACGTTTTGCGGACAGACCACTCTGCTGTAAACGGCGTCGAATGGTACGCGCAGACACTGGATGATGCGTTACAGACTACATGTGCTGTGCTATGGTTAGTGATGTGACTGAGCGATCCGTCACTGCCATACGCACAATTTGCCTGTCATCACGTGAAGTGGTGCGCTGAGGTGGATGCGATCGAACACGCCGGTCCGTCGTACCCTCCTGCATCCAACGATCACATATCCGCATTACAGTTGTTTGGTTTCGTCCAACACGACTACCGATTTCCCTGAAAGATAATCCACAATCTCGGTAGGCCATTATCCTTCCTCTGTCGAACTCGGATACTTGATCAAAATATGATCGCTGTTTTCGACGAGGCATAATTGATCGTTTTTTTTTGTAAAAAAACACAAGAAAAACACAATTGCCGAACTTGAAATCTCCGAAATCTCCAAGCCTTAAATAGCGCTTTGAAGTAGCGCCACAGGCGCGCATGATGTGCGTCTGCGCTGAAATTCTAATCATTTGCTTATCTCAGCTCCACTAATGCATGTTGTAAATTTCATGTTATTTTCATGTTTCCTTCAGGGTGTTGCATTTTTAGTGGCCAGCAGTGTATATATATATATATATATATATAAATGAGAGAGCCAGAAACATGTTTTGGAAAAAAATTACTGGTATTTTAATTTTTAAAACATGCAAACTTTCTATCAAAAGTGTATTTTTACAATATAATAAAGTAATAGATACCAGAGATCTTATTAAGGTTACTTAATCTATTAAAATTTTAATAAATATTTCAAACGCTTTCCCACACTGTATAAACGAAATAATCTTTTATTTCAGACAGGACATTAACTCCTTTACAATACCTTCGTTGCCCCTATTTTTAGCTGTCATGTAAAGTATGTTTAATAGTGACTCTTGAAAGGTAGAATTACGGATTAATAATACTTTACACACGCGACAAAAATTTGGTAGTTCACTAAACATGTGTCCATACCATAGTACGTATTACCCAACGTCAAACTGGGCTTATTTAATTTTCCCTTATTACAGAAATGTACCATAAAATCAAACATCCATTTTTAAAATCTCGTTATATATCTTTTCCTCAGACTTACCTTAAAAGGTAAACTTCTGTTTTGTAAACAGTAATACAGAGATGTACGTAAATGAATGTACTGGAGGTTAATAAAGAAACTTGAGGGGTTCTTTTGATTATTTGTACTTGCAAGAGTTGCTAAAATCTTATTATGCATACTTAAAATTCCTAAAAAGGTTTAGAATTCTAATTTTAGGAAATCGCACGTTTTATTTAACGATAAATTATGAACTCGTCCGGTGAATGAGAAAAGAAAGCCATTGAACATTTTGATATATATATATATATATATATATATATATATATATATAATGTCTTTGTGTATTTGTAGTGAAACTTAAAAAGCATGGTTTAAATGTAGTCTACAAAAGCATACTGGATTTAAGGCTCATAAATTTACTAGACTATTAATCAATGTTTTTTTTTCTAATGTCACAAAATAAATAAAACTTTTTCATTATAAAGCTAATGTGTAATGCATGAAGAGTAATAACAATAATATAAAACATAATAATTTGATAATTAACATAACAATTTGCCTTACTACTAATGAAAATGCATTCGATAACGTGTTACTATCACCGTCATACAAGAAGAGGGAAATAGTTGAGATTAACTATTCGAAAAATAAAGAAAAATAAGACGACTTTGATTGAAAAGCCTTCACAAAATTTTTTCAACGTATGCCGTATCCAATAAAAGAAATTTCCGAACCGGTACAATCAAATTTTTTTCCCATTTTTAGATCCTGTTTTTAAAAGATATTGAAACCGCAACTGCATTCTTATTTAGGTATCTTTATGATGCTTATAATCCACTCTCTACTGATAAAACAATTCATATTACCCTTAAGCAGTAAACAGAAAACAAGCGCGACTTAACTCCACAGTAGAAATCAGCAAAAATTTAATCCGAACCTTGAAGGTAAATCCCTTTTTAGATCCTAATTTTTTTAAAGATATTATAAGTGCAAATGCTTTCTTATTTTGCTATCTTCATAACGCCTATAATCCGCTCTCTAGTGATAAAACAATTCATATTATCCGTAAGTAGCAAACAGAAAACAAGTGTGACTTAACTCCATGGCAAATCAGCAAAAAAGTAATCAGAAACGTGGAGGCAAATAACTGTAGAGAGAGAATGATTGAAGGAAAGCAGGGCCGAGTCAACATTTATTGGGAACTCGGGGAAGTGCGATAAATCAATATTTGTGTTAAGATTTTTGGGATTGAAGTTTTGGTTTGTTTCTTCTTCTGGAATTCCTCTGTTTTTTGTGTGTGTGTTTCTTTCCTCACCGTAAACGCTGGGGTAAAATATCTTCCGAAATTCCGTTATCGATATTACGCAGGCGATTGTTTATCTAGTGAATGACCTCAAACCAAGTGTTATGTTGGCGCATTTATCGATAGGATAATGGGAGTCGATGTCCAGTTAGAACACTTAGAATAATAGTAATAGAATAGTTGCGTAAGTAAGTAAACTCCTCTATTTACTGGTGTAAGACGCTGTTGAAGGGACTGCCAATAGTGCGTAACTTAAATACGCAATGCTTCTAAAAATGGTTTATAATGAGAAAAGGACATTCATAACTTATTTGGTCTCTAAATGATGATTTATGTTCATTACAAAAAATAATTTAATAGGAATACTATTACTTTCATAGGAGTATACTACATGCATAACTTATTTGTTTTCTAACTGACGTTTAAAGTACACTACAAATCATTTAATATGTGTATAGCACATGCATCACTAATTCGGTCTCTAAATGACGGTTAAAGTACACTACAAAACATTTAACAAGTGTATAATACATGCATCACTTATCAAGTATCTAATTGGCGATTAAAGTTCCCTACAAAACATTCAACAAATGTATAATACATGTATCACTTATTCCGTCTCTAAATAACGATTAAAGTACTCTATTGCATGTATCACTTATTTGGTCTCTAAATGGCAATGGCAATTAAAGTTCCTTACAAAACATTTAATAAATGCATAATACATGTATCATTTATTCAGTATCTAAATGGTGATTAAATTTCCCTACAAAATATTTAACAAATGTGCAATACGTATAACTTATTCAGTCTCTTAATGACGATTAAAGTGCACTACGAAACATTTAACAAATGTGTAATACATGCATCACTTATTCGGTATCTAATTGGCGATTAAAGTTCCCTACAAAACATTTAACAAATGTATAATACATGTATCACTCATTCGGTCTCTAAAGGACGATTAAAGTACTCTGATACATGCATCACTTATTTGGTCTCTAAATGGCAATGGCGATTAAGGTTCCCTACAAAACATTTAACAAATGCATAATACATGTATCATTTATTCAGTCTCTGAATTGTAATTAAAGTTCCCTACAAAACATTTAACAAATGTGTAATACGTATAACTTATGCAGTCTCTGAATGACGATTAAAGTACACTCCAAAACATTTAACAAGTGTGTAATACATGCATCACTTATTCGGTCTCTAAATGACGATTAATGTATACTACAAAAATAAATAATTTAATTCAGAATATCCGAAAATAGCAAACAGAAAACAAGTGTGACTTAACTCCACAACAAATCAGCTAAAATTTAATCACAACCGTGGAGGCAAATAACAGAAGAGAGAGAGAATGATTGAAGGAAAGCAGGGCTGAGTCAACATTTATTGGGAACGCGGGGAAGTGCGATAAATCAATATTTGTGTTAAGAATTTTGGGTTTGAAGTTTTTCTTTGTTTCTTATCTGGAATTCCTCTGTTTTTCTTTTATGTTCCTTTCCTCACCTTTAAACGCTAAGGTAAAATATCCTCCGAAATTTCGTTATCGATATAACGCAGACGATTGTTTTGCTAGTCTTGTTAAGTGAATGACCTCGAACCAAGTGTTATGTCGGCACATTTATCGATGGGGTAATGGGAGTGGATGTCTAGTTAAAGCGGTTAGAATAATAGTAAAAGTATAGTTGTGTATGGAAGTGAACTCTTTTATTCGCAGTTCTGAGACAATGAAGTGATTGTCTTTACTGCATTTCCTATGTTATCTGCAGAGTAATATTTTTGCTTCTATGAATAATTCAATATTTTGTTATGAGTTAAGGATTTACGATGAGAAAACAGTAGTTACTTTAATGTTCACCACTAAAAAGGAATTTAATATGAACATGATATTACAATACATGCATTCGGCCTCTGAATGACAGTTAAATTTCACTACAGTAATAAAGTATGAGCCAAATGCATTCATCCCTTATCCGGTTTCTATTTCAAGATTATATTTGACGCCAAAAAAAGAGGAATATAAGAATATTGCTTGCATCACTTATTCGGTCTCTAATTAGCGATTAATGTTCACTACTATGAAAGTAATATAAGCATAACACTTGCATCATTTATTTGGTCTCTATTTGTCTATTAAATTTCCCTACAATGTAAGTAACATAAGTATAATACTTGCATCACTTATAAGGTCTCTATTTAACGATCAATGTTCACTACAAGAAAAGTAATATAATCATAACACCTGCATCATTTATTCGATCTATATTTGACGATTAAATTTCGCCGCAAAAAATAATTTATAATGAGAATAACACATGCATCACTTGGCCTCTGTTTAACGATTTTCGACAACCGAATTAACCTTTTGTAAAGTTGGTATTTTGCACATCTTAACGCAAGTGCCGCGGGCTGTTATTTGGTGATTTTATGGAGTACACTAAACACCACTAAAAGTGACTTAACATCAGAAGTTTCCGCCGGAATTCAATAAAATGTTTGTATGTGTATGCATGCATTATGTAATATGTGTGTATGTTTATAAAGTAATATTTATATACAGTCGAACCTCCATATATCGAACTTCCCTATATCGAAAGTTTCTATATATCGAACTCTTAGCAAATCTCTATGTTCATTACATAGAAAAATTGTTTCTATATATCGAAAAAAGCTCTATATATCGAAATTTTTTTCAAGACAAAATAAAATCTCCCAATTTTTGGCATTTGAAACAATACGTCGTGGATTTCAATTCACGGAAAATGTCCCTGATGAAGTTTTTAGTGGACTGAATAAATGCGAACATTTCTTTGAACTTTCCGCAAAACTAACTGTTCAGCAAGATATTTGTAGTTTTTTTTTAAAGAATGTAACTGTGATCATTGTAACCACTGTCTGCATTATTGTTTTTTTAAAGATATGTAGTAATCAATAAATCTTTCATATTAATTCATTTTTTAGTTATTAACTTTCATTTAATGGGATTCGCATATAAATTAGAAATGGAGTTTCGTATACAAAAATTAGCTTTAATTTTTTTAGGAGAATTATGATAAGACTAAGCTCAATTCTATATATCGAAATTTCTATATATCGAATTTTTTCCGCGCAATTTGCTACTTCGATATATGGAGGTTCGACTGTATATAATAATATTTTATTTTTGAAATATTCAACTACCTCGTTGTTCTATTTTTTTTAAGAACTGGTGTATACGTGTTATCGCAAACGCTTTCTCAGAGAAGATAAAGAAACTTTTTTGTGATAGTATGTCTAGAAAGAATAATTGGAAGTAGGAAAACAAAGTCAGCATTAATCGGAAGCTAGGAGTAATAAATCAATATTAATGTGTAGCTTTTCCGGTTGAATATTTTTTATTTATTTCCTTACACAAGCTTTTCCTATCCTTTCTTTTGCACCAAATGATAGGTAGAAATTAAGTAAAACATTTTGTTGTCGGTATGAAACGTAATAGATTTTTTATTTATTTAGAGACAGAATAGAAATGAGCATGCTTTCAGTCTTTGTCGACTCTAATTGAATTTTAAAATGCATGAGAAAAGATATACTAGTCCATTTTTCTGTTAGAAATTGTTATATTTAAAAATGGTTCTTTCATTGTATGAGATTTTTAAAGAGAATTTTTTTTAGTATAATTAAAACTGTTAGTAATAAGTCTTTCTCTGTAGTGACGGGGCTTTATAAGTGATACTGATATCTGAGATAAATTATTTAAGTAGTAATAATTATATGTATGTGTTTAAAATAAAATGTGTGATTATAAAAAGGGTCTTACACTTAATGTAAAAGTCTCAGTTCCTACGTAGCTATTAAGGTTTTTTACGTTCTATTTTCTTCTCTTAGTTGGTCTGAAGTAATAATTTAAAAGAATGTTTTATGATGTTCGTGATGCATTAAAATCATTGCATTTTTTTTTCAAAAGTAAATTTTTTTAAATTATAAAACAGTTCCGTAACTGACTGACTGACTGACTGGCATACAACCCACAGACCAAACCGCTGGACCTAAAGGGCTGAAATTTTGCATGACGATTCTTCTTATAGCGTAGGGTTGCACTAAGAAAGATTTTTGAAAAATTCTTCTTAGATTTTTTTTAAATTAAATTTTTAAACTTTTTTTAAGTTTGCATTTAAAATAATAATTTGAGGGTTATAAAATTTATATCACGAGAAGGAGCATAGGAATTCTTTTAAAATGAAATCTGTTTTGAATCTTTACCTCCATTTTCTGATTTTTGTTGAATTTTTAAAAATTAATTTTTAGAATTTAATTTATTACATGCTGATGACGTGATTTCTTTTTCTGGTACTTTAAAAAAATTTATCGTCACGTCCATAACAATGAAACAGACAAAATAATATTTATTCTCTTGCTAATGCGGCATACGATTGCACATTATACAAAAAATTATTTAAATACAGTAAAAGATATGTTCCTCAAACTGTACTATATTAACTGTAATATATTCTTTAGTATGTCCCGTTAGATTTAATTTCAATATTTTCTTCTACATTATTTTGTGTATAAAAATATCTCTTACGATTTTTTTATAAATATATTTTTTTGTTTTTTTTACATCAATTGTATACATTTATCGTCGTATTTATTATATATATATATATATATATATATATATATATATATATATATATATATATATATATATATATATAGGCATTAATTCCATACATTGACCGTTGTATTTAATTTAAATGTACTCCGTAGCGAAGTGCGGGTTTTCAGCTAGTATCAGAATATAATTCAAGTAGACTCCCCTGAATGCCAGACTATCAATTACTGGGGCTTTCTGACTCAAGCAGACTTACAGGAACTTACAGGAATATGTGTGTGAACTGCAAAACATGGGCTAGGCACTAGGGTGGGTCGAAAAAAATAAATATCTTTTTTTCGGAACGCTTTAGTGCGGAAAAGTTGCCTATTGTAAAAAAAAAAAATGGAAAACGGCATAAAAAATTAAAATCGGTTAACATCTTCCATTCGCGTATCGTACTTCAAGTTTATGAAAAATTGTAAACATCACGATTCTTTTGCAATTTTTTTCTGTTTGTTAAAACTTTTAAAATAAACACGCTTTAGTTTTTTTATGCTTGCTTTATGGGTTAAATAACCTAAATAAATTAAATTCTGATCAATGATATATTTTTTCCGTTCGCGCAACGTCTTAGAATAAACAGAAATTTATCAATATTTTGCAATTTTCACTGTGCTGCTCTTCTTTCGTTTTGCTAGAACAAAACGCACCAGAACTCACTTAAAATAGGTTGAACTGGTTTAAATTTAATTAAAGTCAATTCACACTTACTGAGGAAAGTTGGGGTCTTTTCTTTGACGGACAAAAATATGATACTTTGTGCGTTGAAAAATAGAATGCCAAGTAATTTCGCTGGAATGGTAAAGAATAACACTATTCTCTTATTCAGGAACCTGGATCAACTTATATTGAACATGAATCTCCTTCCTCGAGTCTATCAAATTATATAACTCATAGCATTATTTTTCGTTTGTCTGAACTATCAATATCACTAGAAAAACTACAAAGTAATAGGGTGTAATGGCAATGTAACCAATTCTGCATGGAAGAACGGTGTCATCCACCGACTAGAAAATCATGTAGGACGCCCGCTACAGTGATGCATATGCCTCCTGCATTTTAATGAGCTTCCTTTTTTCCACATTTTCCAACATATTGACGGTCAAACTGCAGGACCTGATTATTTTAGTGGGCCGATCGGGCAGCAGCTCACTTTCTGTGAAAAACTCCTTGTGGTTCATTATGAACCCATTGATTGTTCGATTCCTAATATAGACAGGAATTTGTTGAGCAAAGACCAACAGTATTTGTTTGACATTTCAAATGCATTCACTTTGGAACAATGTCCAGAAGACTTAAAAGATCCGGAAACTTAAAAGAAATAGTTGGCTTCATCTTGAAATCATATATAGCTATGTGGTTCATTATGAACCCATTGATTGTTCAATTCCTAATATAGACTGGAATTTGTTGAGCAAAGACCAACAGTATTTGTTTGACATTTCAAATGCATTCACTTTGGGACAATGTCCAGAAGACTTAAAAAATCCGGAAACTTAAAAGAAATAGTTGGCTTCATTTTGAAATCATATATGGCTATGTGGTTCATTATGAACCCATTGATTGTTCGATTCCTAATATAGACAGGAATTTGTTGAGCAAAGACCAACAGTATTTGTTTGACATTTCAAATGCATTCACTTTGGGACAATGTCCAGAAGACTTAGCAAATAGGGACCCTATCCTTTGTCCCATACCAGATGGCTAACTGCGGCCAACCGAGTCCTTAGGTTTTATATAAGTTCATCAGATCCATCCGGAAACTTAAAAGAAATAGTTGGCTTCATCTTGAAATCATATATGGCTATGTGGTTTACCATAAAAAAGAACAAATATTTTACTGACGGACGAAAACATGTCTTTCAAGCAATCCAAACATCACGGTTTTTATCCGACGAATTACTTCAAGCTGTCGATCCAGTAAATCAACGAAATGCCTTCTTTGCGCACCCAGAGAGTGTTCTGTTGCCAATGTTTGTTGAGGAAACATATTCTGAATATGTTGAAGACAACCTATTCGGGAGCTTGGTTACAGAAGGATCTTAAAAGCAAGACAAACAGTCCCAACTCTAAGAAGACTGATAGAAATTTCGTACCACCAAAGATAAACTTTCAAACTTCCGATTACATTGAAATTATTAATTGAAATTCTTGTGTGGTGTGTCCTCCCCCAATGGTGCGGAACTAAAGTGAAGATGATATTAAATCATTCAACAATTCTGATACTATGCCAATGAGAGAAATACTAAAGTTTCCCGGTCACATCCAGGCTGTGGAGAGGTGCGTCAAAATTGTGACAAAGGCCTCGAATAAACTATGTGGACATGAAGCTAGAGATGGCTATATCCGAACAACACTGGAGTCTAGATCTGTTATGCATCATTTCTCCAAAAAATGAGACTTTAAATATGTATAGATATAAAAAAGAAAAAGTAAAAAACAGTAAAGCCAAATAATCCTACTCTATGGAAAATCTTTGTAAATAGATGTAAATATAATGTAAACACCACACCCAACAATTGGATGATTGGTTGGGTAGGTTGTGGGCGGAACTCGACGTGCAACCATCTCCGCGTCGGGAGCTCTGGGTCGGTTTGTTCTAGCAAATCGAGAGAAGAGTTGCACATCGAAAATTGCGAAAAATTGCTAAATTTCTGTTTTTTCAAAGACGTTGCGTGAACAGAAAAAAAAAGATTTATGATCAGAATTGAATTTATTTAGGTCATTTAAACCATACAACAAGCATAAAAAGCTAAAGCATGTTTATTTTCAAAGTTTTAACTAACAGAAAAAAATTGAAAAAATATCATGATTTTTGCAATTTTTCATAAACTTCAAATACGATGCGCGATTAGAAGATGTTAACCGATTTAAATTTAAGATATTAACCGATTTATGCCATTTTTCTTCTTATTACAATAGGCAACTTTTCCGCACTAAAGCATTTCAAAAAAAAATATGTATTTTTTTCGACCCACCCTACTGGGCACTCGATTGAAGAGATTTCAAACTGTGCATTCAAAAACTTCAGCGATCAAAGGGAAAAAAAGGACAGGACATTATAGGAAATGTTGTGGCGATTACATTCCATGGGCCAAGCCCTCCATTGTAGATATTTCTAACAGTGCACATAAAACTCCGGAGATCAAAAGTTAAAAGTAAAACAGAGGAAAGGGAATATATGAAGAGACAAACAACAAATGCATCTAGAGTTCGAGGAGGAGGCAGAGTTGAGTTTTTAGAAGTAGAGTGTCTTGACCAGCTGGTTTTAACTCCTGTTGCAAGATAGTATGTAGTCAATGTAAACGTGCTCAGTATTAAAAATCATTAAGGTAGTTAAAGTTTGAGGATACAAGTTACTTAAAGAATAATAATAATTAGTTTAATAACTTCAAGAATTGAAGGGTAAGATTAATAATAATTAATAAAATGAAGATGATAAGGAAAGAATAGTTTAAAGATTAAATTAAGTTTAAAGAGTGAAAAAATTAATAGGAAGATATTACAGTGAAAAAAATTAACGAGTTAAGGTAAAGGTGGCTCTCGGCAAACAAGATGTTAAGTTTGCAAGCAAAAGAAAAAAAGCCCCTGTTCAGGGTCATACAATTCGTAATGTGATGATTGCAGATTTCCATTGGAGAAAAGTGAAAATATCATGATAAGGAAATTTAGACTAAGCGACACCACCTAGACCCGAACCCACATCGTAGGGTTTACCAGGTCAGCGCGATAGCACCGCGCTATGACAGCACATGAGTAGGTGAACAAGATAGGAGGAGTATCGTGGTAAGGGAGTTAACGTTAGCTCCTAAGGAGACACGCCCTCGGGCGCTTACGATTAGCAGGAAGATTGAAAGGAAAATAATGTCGTCTAACATATGAAGTTATGAACTGAAGCGGTTTAAGTGGTAATTACTGTATTGATGTGTTTAAAATATCAAATAAATATATCAATAATGCCAAATAACGTTCAAATGATGATATTTAAATGAGAACTTCATCCGTGGAATAAAAAACAAAGAAAAAGAAAACAAACTTTCTGTAAATGCATGTCTTTATCGCTCAGCGACAGATGGCAATCAATGAAATTTTAAATTATTTCCTCTATAAAATAATTGGAATCGGGATAATGTGATTTAAGTTGGTCCCCAATTGTTACAACCACCAATTGAAGAATATCTAGGGGTTATTTCAATGCTTTTTCTTTCTCATTGTAGTTAAAAAAACAAAAAACTATAGCTTTAAAAATACCCATGATCGGGTTATATTAGGCGTGATGAAAACATAGTTTTATTCTGACTAGTCTTAACTTTCGGCGTGCGGCGTGTAAGAACGCTTTGCAGTTAAAATGATAGACTTTCCAATAATTTTTGTAGACCTATCAATCATAATTTTCTATTTATATTGAATCGAAGTTTGAACGAAATTAGAAAGAAATATAAAAATATTTAGCAGGAACTTTCATTCTATAAGAAAATTTATCTTTCCTTTTAATCCTTGTAATTCTTTGTGAACATTTTGTTGTAATTTCTTGTAATTCTTTGTGCAGTTTTGTCATGTTTGTTAGACTGATTCTCGTAAAGGGAAACGTATTGTTGAAAAGAAGAAATCAAAGAATTAATCATCGCCATGTGTGTAATTGACCGGCTAGAATTGTTTTTTTGTTTTTTAAATCAAGACATGGACAATATTTATCGTCAGATGTGTACTGGTAAAAATCAATAGCTTTGTTATCATAAGCTTGGGTGGATTGATTTTAGGTTACTTTTTTTATCCGATCTCTGCTTCATGTTTTCTTTCTATACCACAGACATGGTGGAAATATCTCACAAATTTTGTGTTAGATATGAGATATCTTTGCTTCAGTGGTCAAACTTGCGGGCTGGGAGATTGAAGCAATTGTAAGCGAAGCAGATGTAAGCGAAGAAAAAGATATAAGGAATATTAAAAAGAAATATTAGTGACAGATGCTTATATTATGCAGTAACATAAATTTTAGTTAGATGTTAATTATAGTTGTAAATTGACAAGGTTTTTTTTATACTGAGAGAACTTCGACATCTCAGTTTCAGAAAAAGTGCAAAATAACTATTTCACATTTTGCTTGAAATAGGCAATCACGTTATAAGAATAATGAAACAAAGTTTTAGCGTATTCCAATAATTATAAGCATGTGAAAGAGTTTTTTAATGAAAACTCAAATTTTCATTGTTTTTTCTGCGTTTTTTTCCTTACAATATGTCGCAATTTTTTACTGCAACACTTGACTATAATAAAGCGACATTAAAATTTAGAAAATACACTGTTTCAAAATATTTTAATAAATATTTTTAACGTTGTTTACAATGAGTTGGAAAAATATCCTATTAACATTTTTTCCGCCATAAAGACTTTAAAAATTATAATATCTTTAATAACCCTATTTGTTTCGTCCCCTTTTTTGCTACCACATTTATGTAACAAGTCATCCCCTTTAATAAAAAATATGTGAGAGATAATTTGAAAACCATACTGCTTATATAATTATTCTAACCTTGTCTAGACAGAAAATTTTGATATTATTATCAATTAAATACACAATACTTTTAAGTTCATCACTCTTCTCTTATATAATATATATATATATATATATATATATATATATATATATATATATATATATATATATATATATATATATATGCAGAGAGAGAGAGAGGGGGTGGGGACATCTCTCTCTCTCTATATATATATATATATATATATATATATATATATGCAGAGAGAGAGAGGGGGTGGTGGGGACATCTCTATGGTCTGTAATGAACATGCAATGGTTTTTAACAAGAGGGTGGCCGTTTTGAGACGTCCAGCGGCTCCTTTCCATTATAATTACTCTTTGGAGTCTTGAATCGGTTTTGAACAAAATATGGCCGTTTAGAGGTTTGTCCGGCCAGAGAAGTATATATATATATATATATATATATATATATATATATATATATATATATATATATATATATATATAAATATATATATAAAAGGATAAAATATGGGGGGGGGGCAATCGCGCGACCTCAAAATGGGATTTTAATTATCCCAGACTTGACTGATTGCTAAATCCTATACTTATATATATATATATATATATATATATATAAAGTATAGGATTTAGCAATCAGTCAAGTCTGGGAGTTCAAATAAGCGGCGTAATGCATTGCAGTGAAAATAGAATTAATGGGTCGGCTTGATTCAATCTTCGAATAACCACAGGGAGAATTTTGAGTAAACGCATAGCCTTGAAGTTTGGCGCTAAGAAAGGAAGTGTTCAGGTCAGCAAAATGAACTTCCGATATGACGACATGAACAAGTAATGATCGTCGTTGCGCGTTAGTTAAAAGCTTAAGAACAAAGAAGTTAGTTTAGAGTGTCATGGAAGGTTAGGAAACGATAAGACGTGCCACTCGGCGGTAAGTGTTTTTGGGAGGGGACGGGAAGCAATCTTATTAAGTTATGGATCTGAGAGGCATAAATATATTTAATAAATATCCTTAATTAGTAATTGAGTTGTTGTCACAGTATTTGAGTTCGATTCTACATATTGCCTCACCACCGGACCATCGTCGACTGCCAAGTAAATTATGTTTCTCACGACGTTCGGATTAATGTGTTCATAAGTTGGGCGTGAAGAAACCAAATCTGATATATATATATATATATATATATATATATATATATATATATATATATATATATATATATATATATATATACAGAGAGAGAGAGAGAAAATAATTTGTGGGCCCGAGGTAGCCTAGGGGTAACACACCGGACTTCAGACTAGGGGTGTTGAGTTCGCATCCCGATGAACGCTATTAAATGCCTCCATGTTTAGGCTGGATATGGACACGTTAACTCGTTAGACCGAAATGTACTTCCAGGAGGTGAGGGGGTGGTAGAAATAGCGAGTCCTGCGGATATCGCCTCTCTTAGTGCCCAATGAAAATTGAGGGGGCATAAAGATAGTAATGTTGGCACATCTGTATGGCCTTCCCAGATATAAAGTAGTCACCATGCTATCACTTTCCTGTTCGACTTTGGACAAAGTACAGCCATTCAAATCTTTATATATATATATATATATATAATAACGCCCCACTAATATTAATTGTCCTATATCTAAGGCATATCTTAATTTTTCCTCAATAAAGACCAGTCCTATTTCAAAAACAAAATCGAAAATCGAAATAATCTAATATTCTCTTTAAAGCATGAGTGGGAAAGTTATTTTTAGACTTTCGTGTACTCGACCGCCCTTCGAAGAAATACCACGTGATCGGGGTCAGCCAATTAAAGGAATCCTAAGCCTAGCGGCAAAATCGGAAGTTACTGGGAATAAAAAGGCGAGACGGAACATTTTCGCCCTCTTTCTTACTTGGCGCTGTTTCATTACATCCTTGCTCGCTGTCCGCGTACTGCTCCAAAATATATTAGGATGTGATCCTATTAGGTAATCAAGCCTGGGCAGCTATGGGCTGTCCGTTGACGTTATTGTCAATCATCGTGTTGTCGGCTTGTGACAATCCGTTCAACTATGCATGGCTGTGTATCTTCTCTGATGTCTTTTCTGAAGTTTGGTTTCATGGAATAAAATTTTTCAAGTGTTCATCGCGTTCCTGTTCATTCCTCGTGTTTATGTGTGAATCCATCTCCTGTACCGGTCTATTAGAAGTATTACCACTCTGGCTACGTCTACATTGTCGTGTTTCGTGTACTATACACAGTTAAAGTTATTCGTGCGCGAAAGTACCCGTTTATCGTTATATATACAGTATGCCCACTAAAGTCCCTTCCCACCCTCTTAACTTCGGAACGGCTGCTGCTATATTCATAAAAGTGGTGTCTAGGTATAGTAAAGTAGCCATGCGCTACTGAATGAAACCACCTACCTCGCCACCTGGTGGAAAACTGCGGAGTTAGCATTCCTATCTCGAAAACGGAACGAGATAGGGAGAAAAAGGGATTTACAAAGTTGTAGAAAATCATCAATTTAGTACGAAAAGATACCTTGTGGACATTAATGAGAAGACTACAACAGTGAAAACGCGCATTTTTTTTTTTTGTGATTTCCTACACTGTGACGTGACAAAAGGATCTGAGAAAGAAAAAAAACAACTAATTTTAACAATATACCTTTATTTGAGATGTTCAAACTTCTTACCATCAGCTGGAATACACATTTGGATCCTCGTTTGAATCTCACGTTGCACACGTTGGAGCATAGAGCGTGACACGTTGGCAGAAGCGTCCGTAATGCGTCGTTTAAGGTCCTGCAATGTTTGTGGAGGGTTCGCATACATCTGCTGTTTCCGGTATCCCTACAGGAAAAAGTCCAGTGGAGTCAGATCAGGCGAACGTGGAGGCCACTCTTCGAAACCGCCATACCCAATTATTTGGCCCCCGAATTCCTTGAAGAGGTACTGTTTCACTGGAGATCTCAGCTTTGTAATACTCAGCCATAACCACGAGCATCACCATACTACAACCCCAAGAAGATGTCTATTTTATAGCTGTCTCAGGTGAACAGGCGTGACGTTTGTTACGTATTTGCATACTGCAAAAATTTCGAACACCAAGCGCAAGTTGCCTTGAGTTGATACGCCACTATTTTACACGATCTACGTATTGTCTACTCTGTTTATAAAGACAATCAGTACAAAGATGAAACCCTCGAAGTTTGAACCCCGGTCCTTTTGATTGGGGATCAAAAGCGATATACCACTGTGCACATTGCGGTGTCGTGTTTTACCCGAAAGATAATCATTTCTTCATTCGTTCAAGTTTCGTGACGTCACGGTGTAGGAAATCACGAAAAAACAAATGCGCGTTTTAACCGTTCTATTCTTTGCATTAATTTTCACAAGGTTTCTTTTCGTACTAAATAGATGATTTTCTACAACTTTGTAAATCACTTTTTTCCCTATCTCGTTCCGTTTTCGAGAAAGGAATGCTAACTCCGCAGTTTTCCACCAGGTGGCGTGGTAGGTGGTTTCTTTCAGTAGCGCATGGCTGCTTTACTATACCTCGACACCACTTTTATGAATATAGCAGCAGCTGTTCCGAAGTTAAGAGGGTGGGAAGGGACTTTAGTGGGCATACTGTATATATAACGATATAACAGTGGCACTTCTGTGTGTATATATATATATATATATATATATATATACACACACTGAAGTGCCACTGAATTAGGGATACCTACCTAGTAACGAGTTGGGCCTCCTCTGGCCTTGATAACGGCTTCCACACGACGAGACATAGATTCAGCAAGTTTCTGGAAACGTTCCACGGGAATGGCTTGCCAAATATTGGCTAAATCTGTCCATAATTCAGTAAGGTTCTTTGGTGCTGTGTGCTGGCCTTTCACGCCTTGTTCCAAAACATCCCAAAGATGATCAATAGGATTTAAGTCTGGGCTTCTAGGTGGCCAATTCATGACAGAGGAGTCAGAGGAATGCTCATCCAACCAGCCAGTAAGCAACCGGGATTTGTGAGAGGTACAGTTGTCTTGCTGGAAAACTCCATTACCGTGCGGATAACAGAACAGCATAAACGGATGGAGGTGATCACCGAGCAACTCTAAGTACCGAATTGCATTGAGGGAGGTTGGAACACGCACCAAAGATCACAAACTGTGCCACGAAAAAACACCCCAGACCATGATTGAGCCAACATGCCCTTATACAGTTCCAGCCAGGCATGAAGGATCCATGGCTTCATGAGCCTGACGCCATATTCTCAGCCTCCCGTCGGCGTTAAGTAGTCGGAATCGATACTCATCACTCCATGCTACTCGTTTCCAGTCCTCTACACTCCAGTCTCTGTGCTCTCTTGCCAAGGCAAGACGTGCAGTCCGATGGCGAGTATAGAGCAATGGTACTCTCGTTGGTCGACGGCTCCCGAAACTCATACGGTGAAGCGAGCGTTGCACAGTCCGTTTACTGACTGTACGACTGGCACCGTCATTAAACTGGGTGGTGTTTTGAGCTAATGTTTGGCTTCCTTGGCTACGTACAATACGCCTGAGCCGTCTCTCACCACGCACTGTCAAGGCTAATTGTCCTTTGCAGTTTGCCCGATCGCTATTTTTTTTTCCACCATCCATGTATTCTTGGTATACTCTTGACACTGTCGACCTTGAAAATCCTAGCTGTCTGACGATTACGGAAATTGAATGGCCCATGCGTCGAGCACCTGCGATTTGTCCTCGATCGAAGGCGTCTAAATCAGGCAGTTTACCCATAGTGTCAATTCCAACAACTATTTCAGAACAACCACAGTACGCGCTATATATGCAGTTACCACAGCGCCCTCACTTGCGCATACATGATGCGCGGCGCTACACAATTTGCATAGGCTTTGCTATCCCTAATTCAGTGGCACTTCAATGTATATATATATATATATATATATATATATATATATATATATATATATATATATACAATTTTGGAACTTTTATCTGACATAGAATGTCATCTTAGAAAATTTATGGCAAAGATAGCAGAAATTTAAGTCTGGCATATCGATCTATGAAACCAATTTCATCATCGATAATGGGTTATCAAAATGTCATAACAGTGGAATTAGAAATCGGAATTCTAAATCCATATCAGAAAATCCCGACTGTGAATACGAATCGATGAGCCTGTAGTATAGCTGATTGGAAATGTAGTCCAGAAAATATTGCTACTTCATACAATATGTTATATTTACTTAGTTCTACATTTAACACATTTCTAAAGTGATCAATCTTATGGATTTCTGTGGTATTATAAGAGATTTATCGAAAGATTATCCTTATTTTTATTATATTTTTGTATATCATTTAATAAAAAAGAAAATGTTCATTTTCAAATTATGATTTTTCATCTCTGTTGATATAATTTTAATTATCATAATGTTTGAACATAAGGAATATTTAAATAAATTTAATTTTTTTTAAACTAATCTAAATTTCCAGGTCGATTAATTTTGGATATAGCTGATAATGCAATAGCTATTATTGCCTGAAATTTAACTTTCCAATACAGAAAAAATATTTTTAAAAACTTGCATTCATAAAAAAATTTAATAATTTAAAAGAGTAAATAGATTATATTTTTCAAAGAAACTTTGCCTTAAAAAAATCCATCCTTAATCCGAAATACTCTAATGTAAAAAAAATTCTCGCCGTGTAAAATTTCTTTGCATATACTTCAAAGTTATTCTATACAAAGCAATTTATGAAATTCAAGAAAAAATTCCATTACTGGAGTTAATTTTCTTGTAAGGTGCATGGAGAAAATACAGCATCAAAATATTGTATTTGGATAAGTAATTATTTTTGATTTATTTTATTCGATTCTAAAAGCTCTCATATGTTACAAGCCATGAAAACAAAATATTTGTTCTGAGAATTTTTTCCTGTGTGCACCCATTATAAACAAGAAATATTAAAATTGATCTAAAGGTTTTAGTTTAGTTTACCCAACACCCACACTTTGCAAAAAGGTCATTCGGCGCCACGCAAGCAAGTAAAGTCTGCACGGTATCCAACGAAATTTTCCAAATATATCCAAATCATTTAGAATATAGAAGGTATCTCGCCAGTATATCCAAATCATCTCGAATCTTGAAGGTATCTCACCAGTATATTTAAATATATCCAAATCATCTGGAATCTAGTTGGTATCTCGCAAGAATATCCAAATACACTCATGGACAAAAAAATTAGCGCACCAAGAAATAATTGCGGGATCGTAACGAAACTTGCAATGAAGGTACATGTCGGGGAGATATGCAAATGATTAGAAAGGCAGCGTGATTGCGCATTATGTATAGCCGGTAGAGGGCGTTGAACATCGTACTCTGTGGAGTATAAAACAGGTAACCAAAGCTTGTTTGAGTGTTCTGAATCATTTACAAAGGAAGAGCTGAGATAGACATGCCATTACGCCATGTTCGAAGACAATATAAGCAGTTGTCGCAGTTTGAGAGGGGGAGAATCGTCGGGATGATGGAAGCTGGGTGGTCAGCTAGGCGAGTAGCTCGTCAATTAGGCCGCTCTGATTGTGTTGTGAGGAGGTGTTGGGACCAGTGAACCCGAGAGATGTCATGTACACGAAGACCAGTCTCAGGACGCCCTCGACAGACCAGTCGTCGAGAAGACCGCCACATCGTAAGAAATGCACGCGTACAGCCAACTGCTTCATTGGCCGCCATCCGGGCACAGGTAGCACCTTCACTAGGGGCCTCTGTGTCTTCTCGAACCATACGAAGGCGCCTGGCTGAAGGACAGTTGGTATCGCGGCGCCCATTACGTGTGCTGCCCTTGACGCCCACCCATCGACGCCTCCGTTTGGAGTTTTGCCGCGCACGAGGAAACTGGACTGCAGCGGAATGGAACCAGGTCGTCTTTAGCGACGAATCCAGATTCAATCTCGGCAGTGATGACAATCGTGTTCGTGTGTGGAGAGCCCGTGGTGAACGCTTCAATCCTGCCTTTGCTGTATAGCGACACATCGCTCCCACAGCTGGTGTGATGGTATGGGGTGCCATTGCTTACAATACACGGTCACCCCTAGTATTGTTCCTTGGCACCATGACAGCACAACGGTATGTTCATGAAATCCTGCAACCACATGTGTTGCCACTCATGCAACGGCTCCCAGGAGCCATTTTTCAACAAGACAATGCTCGGCCTCATACGGCAAGGGTGTCACAAGACTGTCTCCGCACTGTTACTACCCTTCCTTGGCCTGCCCGATCCCCAGATTTGTCTCCAATCGAGCATATCTGGGATCATTTGGGACGAGGAGTTGGGCAACCCACGAGTTTGAACGAACTAGAGGCAAGGTTACAGCAAATATGGAACAAAATGTCTCAAGACATCATACAGAACTTGTATGACTCAATGCCCGATCGTATCGCATCGTGCATCCGCGCTAGAGGGGGTCCAACGGAGTATTAACTCCTTCGTTCTTTTGCCCTTTTCTCTGAAATAAATGATCCTTTTTCTTTGATTTTATAATCATTTACTTATATCAAAGTAGTCATTACGTATGTAAAATTTCGTTTCATTTTAACGACTCCTTCTTGGTGCGCTAATTTTTTTGTCCATGAGTGTATATCCAAATCATCTAGAACAGGGGTGTCAAACTCGCGGCCCGTGGCGAACATTTTTGCGGCCCGGCCAATATATTGGCACACAATAATATATAATAAAATAACCGAAGCAGAATGATAATAAGATAGGAAGAATTCGCTAAATGATTTTTAATGATACTCTTTTTCGCTATTATTAAACAACATGTATATATTTATGTTGAATATACTGTAATTAGGTAAATAAACCTACGTTTCTATTAATATTGATTTTTTTTGCGGCCCACCTATAGTTAAACCTTGTTTGTTTGGCCCAAGGAAGCCTTTGAGTTTGACACCCCTGATCTAGAATCTAGAAGGTATCTCACCAGTATATCCAAAAATAATCAAATCCTCTAGAATCTAGAAAGTATCTCGCTAGTATGCCCAAATATATCCAAATCATATAGAATCTAAAAGGTATCTTGCTAGTATACCCAAATATTTCCAAATCATCTAGAATCTAGAAGGTATCTCGACGGTATATCCAAATATAATCAAATCATTTTGTATCTACAAGGTATCTTGCCAGTATATCCAAAATATCCAAATCATGTAGAATCTAGCAGGTATCAGGCCAGTACATCCAAATATAATCAAATAATCTAGAACCTAGAAGGCATGTCGCTAGTGTATCCAAATATATCCAAATCATATAGAATCTAGAAGGTATCTCGCCAGTATATCCAAATCATGTAGATTCTAGAAGGTATCTCGCCAGTATATCCAAATCATCTAGAATCTAGAAGGTATCTCGCCAGTATATCCAAATCATCTAGAATCTAGAAGGTATCTCGCCAGTATATCCAAATCATCTAGAATCTAGAAGGTATCTCGCCAGTATATCCAAATCATCTAGAATCTAGAAGGTATCTCGCCAGTATATCCAAATCATCTAGAATCTAGAAGGTATCTCGCCAGTATATCCAAATCATCTAGAATCTAGAAGGTATCTCGCCAGTATATCCAAATCATCTAGAATCTAGAAGGTATCTCGCCAGTATATCCAAATCATATAGAATCTAGAAGGTATCTCGCCAGTATATCTAAATATATCCAAATCATCTAAAAAGTCTTTGCGCCGCACAGACCTGTAAAGTCTGCGCGGCATCCAAAGGAATCATCCAGATGTATCCATATAAGCATCCAAATATCATCCAAAATGAAAAAAAAGGGAATTTCGAAGTTACCGACTGATGTGACAATGGTGTTAATTGCAGAAATGACAATCAGGGTGAAACGGAGTATGGTTTAAAACTATATAAATCTATATAAATGAATGGAAAATGTCCTCGTATGAGGGGGGCCTCAATCACATACAAGTATATATATACTCCAACGTGCCCAGCAGTCCTGGATCTAGCTTTCGTCTAAATAAGATAGTGTGATAATAACTTAAATAAGATACCGCGGCATCTAATAGACGTATCACTATCTTATTTAGGTTTTAGTTAATCTATTTGTAAAAATAAATATTTATTAAAACAGGAAGTTAAAGACAAAAGGGATGTAAATGAAAACCAAATTTTTTATAGGCACTTCATACAGTAAAATAAATTAAAGCAATTGAAAAAAAAATGTATTTCTATAAGCAATTTTTACAAACGAAAATCAATCAAATGGGGTAAAAATATTTTTAATAAGGAATTCTTACAATAGGATAAATAAAAATAAATAAAATTTTTTAAAAGTGCATTTCTACTAGCATTTTTTTACAAATTTCGGGAAACGCCAATCGAGTGTTTTTACTATAAAAGAATGATACCTTTGAAGTGTTTCTGACTCATGCATAAACTCTTCGAAGGTACTGATATCTGCTGGCCATACAGAGCAATCCATCAATACATAAAATATAAACAAAGTGCTATTGGCGTCTGTGAGACGCCGCATGACCAATGTAGGGTAAACCAAAGAATTAATTGGTTCATTGAATACTAGGTACTTTACTTGTGGGTAACGGTGAATTATATACGACTTTAGTCACTTTAGACACATTAAATACGTGCATTACAAACTCTAGATATTCAGAGGAATAAATTAATTTATAAAACTGGAGTTGCGATGACCTGGATAAAAGTTTATGCCTTGTTTTGCATGTGATTTGTTAGCGTCTCAAATGTCAGTTAATAAATGAACGGACGTCATGCTCCAGTAACTACTTTCCTCTGGAACGGAGGTCTGAAATTTGTATCATTTTCGATGGCGGTTTGAATTAAATAAGGCAAACTGGTATCATTCCGTCGCCAAATGCAATATCCCTGCAAATGCAGTTGATGTATAAAGTATGTCATCGGATTCATGGCCGACTTAAATAATGATAGATGTAACATTTAATGTAAAGTTATATTGAAGGTTTATTTGATAAGACATGGTATTGTTTAAAGGGAAATGTATTTCTAGATTCATTTTAAGGGGACAGTGGACTTTCAAAATTGTGAAATTTGTCCAAAAACTCGATTTTTTTTTATTTTCTTGAATTGTGAAACTACGGACGAGTAGGAATGTGTTGCAAAAATAATTTTTAATTTCTGTGATTACTTTTCTAGTTATAGGCATTTGTATTTAATTTAGATATTATGTGGTTACTAATAGCAATAACTTTAAATGTGTTTTACTCAAAATAAAAATTTTCATGTCATACGAATATTCAAACTGCTCCAGGCGCATTTCTAATTATCGTATTGCTTTGAAATTTAAGTCTTATATACTTAACTGTATATCAAATAAATCTTATTGAAAAAAATATGCTTCGTAGCTCAGAATTTCAAAATTGTGTTCTTGAAAAGATGATTTATGGGTATTTTGAGTAATAAAAAGGGTCTTTTCACTATTATTATTTTTTTTCTTTATATTTTTAATGAATGCTTAAAATAAGCAATACGTTTCATTGTTAGTTCTATAAGGTATCCTGCAAATAAAAATGACCATATTATATGCAAAAGAAATGCGCATGGAACATTTTTAATTAGGCCAATTTTTAATATAATTAATAATTAATAATTCATAAATTATTAATATTTCATCTTTAAATTTTAACCACTTTTACATATCTATGATACTAATCACCTACTCAAATTTTAAGCAAATCCATCCAAAACAAAAAAAGTTAGGTTTGAAGGTCCACTGTCCCCTTAAATGACTGCATATAATTTAATTCAGCGGACTCCGTTTTTCTTTCACAAGACTGCATTTTAAACATACACTTGTTAATAAAATAAGTGTAGTATTGTTATTTATTTTATGTAAAAGTTCCTTAAGCTAATAAACGTTGCGTTTAAAATTTTTATTTACTGTTCTAATTTATATGTAGCTTCTTAACTCCTTCCTTATCGCTCACGTCAAAATTACGGAGTGATGATTTCTTCTATTTCTAGTGCCCGTGATATTTCCGGGCTGGAGCGTTCAACAGTAACACACCAAAATGATTAAAAAGAATCCATTTCATTTACCCTGACATTTTTTTTATTTCTTATTTTACATACCAGATGGCAGCACCAGTCTATTTATAATGTAATTGAGTGTTGTTTTCCTTTTTTAACTAGATGTGGCAGATCAATAAATAAATGGAATCCTCCGAAAAAAATTGGCACTCTTTTAACTGTTTTCTTGAAAATTATGTGATTGTTAATGTGTTAAGGAACAGACCCTTGTGGTAGCGTGCTGAGAGTGCTTAGATCGAATCCCGATACGCGCCATTAAATAACTCCGTGTCTAGGCTGGATATATGCACTTTAAATCCGTAGGCCGGAAAGTTCCTCTACGAGGTCAGAGAGGGTGGGTGAGGGTGCGATCCCCCAGATATCGCCCCTGGGTGTTCTCGGTCAAAATTGAGGTGGCAAGTAGCTAAGACCGACTCCGACCCTTGGGGGTTATTTAAAACCGAACTGCACATTTCAGCCATAAGCCTATATGTACCTGTCTGAACTTCCGGCCAGGGGTCATTAAAAACAACAACATAACGAAAAAAAATTTTCTTTATGACTTACATTTTGTAACCATTTATTTTTTTACCTATGTGGTCATTCGCCGGAACAGTCACATAACATCCGAGACCTGTTGACTTCAGGGAGAAAGCAAACTTGATCCCGACTGTAAAAAAATGAAACCCTAGGTGACCTTTTAACTAATTTAATGAAAACATAACAATTATTTACAGAATTACACAATATTAACAATCATACAGGCACACACTAAAATATGCTGCTACCAGCTCGGAATCATTGGATACACTGCCAAACATCTTATCTCAGCAAGCAGATTTCAGAGGGTGTCGGCACGTCGGCACCAACTCTAGTAGTTGTTTCCGTCCAAGGAGTCGTTGAGAGTTTTAGGGATTGCTTCTTACGATACCGGCAGCTGTTTGCATGGCCGCTTTACGCTGTTAGGGCATCATGAGAGTTTTGCGGAATCAGTTAGTGATGGTACACAGTTTGTGGAGCTACACATATGAGAGTTTTTAAGTAATGATGCCCTGTTTAAACCAGTTGGTTGCATCCATACATTTTCAATTATAAAGAATATTCCAAATATGTGTCGATGGTTATAAAAGTGGTCTAAATCATATAAGTCTCGTTTCGAGATACTTGAAGGTTTGAGTTTGAACAAGGAAAAATATATTTTTATATTATATAATGAAATTTTCTAAAAATTATTTACGGTTCAATTTTTACAATTTTACAAAGAATGCTTTACTTTACGGTAATGTAGTTAAATGCAATAGATTAACACAAATTTTTCAAAGACTTAGGCCACTATCAACATCACCATCTATATTAAAAACCTTGTATAGTGTCAAATTAAAGTAAAAAGAATTCAAAATTTAATCAATATTTAGATTTTTATCAATTTGCTGGTCCGTTTAACACTGTACATGTATATACTTTACTTCAAAGCAAAGGAAAATTTCAAAAGGACATTATTTCAGTATTTATAAAGATTCCATTAATAAAATCCTTTTGAAAGGCAAAAATCAATTATTAGTTGAAGGTTTTTCAACGTATTTTTTTAAACTTGTTATTTTAAATGAGATAGTTCGAAGAGAGTTAATCAAAATCGCACAAAAGAACGTTTTAAAAAATTTGAGATTGATTCCTTGCTAATTATTTTTTTTAAACCAAGATTTAAGAACAAGAAAGCATTTCGGTTATAACTGAAATTATCTTATCAAAACGGACCAAAACATTTTTAAAAGCCATTTATGTAAATTATAGCGATTATAATGTGTATTTTTTCAATCAGAAGCATTTTTTAATTACATTAGCTAATGTACACCGTGTCTTTTAAGAATTATATTGTAAAACAGGAATTTGTTGTTTTTCCAAACAAAATTATTTCCAATCTATAAAATATTTCATTAAATTATAGCAGTTTAAAATGTTGGTGATATGATACCTCCCTAAATTCAAACACAATAAAATCCATTCCATTGGGAAAGAACGTTTCCTGGCTGTTCAGGAACTCAAAACAGTTCGAGATATCTTTGTGGGCGTGCCGAAATTGCCTCTCGAAGGAAAGCCCCACCTTCTTGAATGATCTCGAATTGATGTATGGATCGTCATATTGACGGAATGAACTCGTTTTGATGTCTTGTCGTATACGATCTTGTACAATCAATCAAATTTGATGAGGCTGTTCATTAATATTATAGGACACAGTTAGCCTAGCGGTAGCGCGTTGGATTTCGGTACTGAGGGTAAGAATCCCGACCAGCTCCTTTGAATTCCTTCGTGTCTAAGCCGCATATGGCACGTTAAATCAGTAGATCGGAAAGTCCTTCTGTGAGGTCAGTGGTTCGGGAAGGTACGATCATCCCAGATGTCGTCATCCCTGGGGGTGCTAGGTCGAAATGGAGGTTGCACGTGGCTAAGTCGACCTCTGATCCTTGCGTTGCCATTATGTCTGGAACTGGTCTGGAATATATTTCCGGCCAGAAGGCATAAGCAACCAGAACAGCAGCAACATTGTTATTATAAGGGAGATTATGGATTTATTTGACTTTTTTGCTTACTGTCATTCACTTAAGTGAGTGATTGCGCAGCTGAATTTAGAATATTCTTTGTGTATAAATTTTCTCTAGGAAATGAATATCTATTTATATTTTAAATGAATTTCAGCATTATGTCGTATATATGCAACGATAGTTCAGCTATAATCCTAAACGTACAAGTGCATTATAAAAGAAATTAATTTTAAAAACAAGTATATGTTTATATTAATTTTCAGTACTCAAAAATGCGTTTATTACCAGTTTAAATTTACAACGTAACAAATAGAGTGTTCATCTCAGCATGTCACTCATTTCGTAAAATTTTGAAAATCTTACGTTTGTTTACCTTCAGCTGTTAATTGTATGTTTGTTAGTGAGCAGACATGGGGACGGGCTAATCTAGCGTACAGAACATAGCAGGATATCGCGACTGGTACCGATGGACGCGGACGGACGAGACGCTTGCACTGATACCATCCTCAAATTTCAAACCTTTAAACATTTTTAATTATTAAATTAAAACTGCCGAACTCAAAAGAAGCGGACAACAGAAACAGCTGTCATTCCGCGTGGGCCAGCTCCTTTCCGTTTCGCAAATTTCCGCTATTTTCATGCATGCAAAATTAAACTTTTCCGCCAACCAATCGACAATTTTTTTTTATTTCCATGCGTTCTACAACTCTTCATCTTTAAGGATATGCACATTTTTAAAAAGTTAAAAATGTTTTTCACTGCAAACGACGCTTTTTCCCTAAAGCAGTTTTCCAAATTTCACGAAATCGACAATTTTGATGGACAAATATTTCTGTTTTCTGCATTTATTAATGTCCATTTTACGATTTATCGGCGTTTTCTAGATGTGCAGCTTCCAAAATATACCAAATTTATTTAATTAAAAAAAATGTTATTCTAAAGAAGCGTACTTACAAAACTCACTTTTGAAATTTCCCGCGCTGATAGCCATTCTATCTTAATGTAACTTGAATGCCGAGTTTGTAATTTTTCGACTTATTATTTTACTCACTAATAATTCCAGCAAGTTCGTGAAATTTGTTTCTAATTAATGAGGAAATGATGAGGATTCTTCCACCACCAATTTTGAATTCATCAAAACTATCTTTCTATTTTTTAAGCATTTTTCCCCTACGAAATTTAATATTTACATTCGGCCATGCTGCGAAAAGGAAAAATAATTACTTGAGAACGAGTCATTTAATAATTGAAATCCAGATATAATTATAAAGTACCAGAAATAATTTTTGATTTAAGAAATGAGAAGTTAAAACCTTTAGTATTTTTTCTCATTGTATGGACTTTTTGTTTAAAAAGCAAAATTTGAAAGAATTAATTCGAAAGCAAAAACCGAAATTCGAAAAAGAGAATTTTAAATAATTATTTCGTTTTTTGGAAATTCTAATTTATTTTTAAAAGTGATTAACCAGGTTTTAATATTTAAGAAATGAAACCATTTCAGTTTAAATCGAAAATGCAAGATATCAGGTTGCCACTCAGCTAGTGCAAAATTAAACACTGAATACGTAGATTAATTACATTTAGGAGTCAGAGAGTTGAGGTATCGACACTTTTCGAAATTTTATGCTTAATAAACTATAAATGTTCATATAACTACTACCCTAAAAAATTGAAGTTAAGCTTTAAATAAATGCTTTTACAAGATAGGATTATTTGGTCTGTAATATTTATTTTAAATCAACTGCTATTAGAATTATATTGGTAATTTCCTTCTAAAAAAAAAGAATATTTTCACTAGACATATTTTTCCTTTAATACAGGAATGAACATGCTAGAGTATGTCATCCAAAGTGAATCTTTAAATATATTAACGTCGATTTCGTTAACTAGAAATCCGTTGTGCAGAATTTTAAAATTCGAGAAAAATAAGAATTCACTATACGACTGCCTTTGCATATTTTACGATATGACTTTGTGTGGTTAAAAATGTAATTGTTATCTAATAGTTAACTATAGAGCGTTGATGTAGAATATTTCGTGCGGTTGTAATTATAAATTTTCAGTTCTGTACCTGTATAACTGAGTTTTATTGCTGAGAATTATTTTTAAATGATAGAGATCTTAAAGATATTCGTTTCCAAAAATACCTGAGTTATTCGAATCATGTATCTATGGCCCGTATGCAGAACAAACGCTGGAGCTTTGTGTCTCTCGTTTCGCAAACGGGGGGTTGTTGCGAGAGTAGGGGGTGAGCACTCTTTTTAGCTATGCTGATCAAACAATTTGCGCTTCCGCAAATGATGACGTCAAGATGTGTAAGGAAACCTTATATGGTCAAGCCACGCCCTTTTTCTCCTCCCTTTTGCGGGAGCTGGGGTCCCTCGTGAACCCTAACCTGCGGGGGGGATTCGACGGTCAATTTAGCGAAACCGTCCGACTGAACTGCCTCAAACACGGCATTTTAATTGCTTCCTTGCGTTGGGGTTCAAGAAAAAGTATACAGTATAGGAAAAAACCCGCGCTTTGACTTCGATCAACGTGGCTGTTTATTTTACATTTTGTAGATAAAATTGTCTCAAAGGACATCAAATTTTTCAGTAGAGGAGATCGAGAAAAAAGTGCAGTGAAGGCATCACTGATGAGTCATTCTATTCATCTGCATTGGTAAGTAATTTCAGTTGTATTTGAAAAGAAAAAAATGTAATTTGACTTTAGCAATATCCTAATATTTTATTATTATTTTTTTACTTGTAGGCTGTTTTAAAACAGAAAAAAATGGATGGTAAGTAAACTATTAATTTTGTATTTAATTACCTGTTTATTAGAATTTCTTTTAATCATTTTCAATGCTATTTATAATATATCATATTTTTACATTGCAAGATATTTATCATAAATAAATTTAATTAAAGCAAAATTTTAAAATGTCGTAATGCTTATTTAAGGGACAATTAAGTACTAAAAATGTTCTGTTAGACTTTTCTGGCATTTGTGTACAAGAATATCATATTTCTATTTTTGTTTATAAATCTTATTATAAATTTTTAAAAATGCTGTTAGTTAATCATTAAACAAAGATCAAAATATTTTGTTGCAGGAGGCTTTGTTACCAGGTAAAGATCACCGCATTATTAATATTTGAGGGTGGGGATTGAGACCATGACATTGTACACTTAAATAGCAAATATAAATTTAATAATTGTGCTTCAAAAGATTACTGCCAATGCTCAGTCATATATCAGAATTATGTTTAGCTTTGTGATTGTTAAATGCAACTATGTATTTAATAATCATAAAGCTAAGAAAAATCCCAGAGAAAAAAATAGCTATTGTAACTAACAAAATGAATGTTTGTTTCATAATGCTTTTGGAAAATTTGAATATTTTAAATAAATTTAAAGTAAAATTATTTGCTATTTATACTAATTAATTCCCCCCCTCCCCCAGAAAGTTGTTGTTATTCAAAGTGAATTACAATACCTAAGATTGTAACTACCACTAAAACAGCAGAAACAAAGTCTTGACATATTGCTCAATCATCAAGTATTTGGATTTTGATAAATTTAAATCAAATTTTTGTAACAAGTTTTAAAATATAAATTTCAGACTGAAATTGTTGGAGATAATTAAAATTTTTTTAGTACCATATTTTATAGAAATTAAACAATTGTATGTTTTACGTAACATACATAGTTTTATGTAAATGCCTGCATAGAACTATTCTTCATAATTATTTGCAGTTTTACTATATAATCTGTGACAATAACTTCTATGAAATAACATATGTTGATTTTTATGTATGACATAATAGCTCTGTTCCATGTGCTATCTCATTTACTATGTATTTTTTATTATTTTCTAGACAGTTCAACAGTACGTGGCAGGAAGCATCTAGCATTAAAAAGAAAAAGAGAAGCAGCAAATTTGAAGCTGAGGCTCTTCAAACCCAAAAAACTATGGTGCAAGAAATCGAAACAACATCCCGGCAAGGAATTCTGCTAAAAATTAATCAAAATTTAGAAACATTAATTAAAATAATGGAAGACAAAAATAGTTGTTAGTCAGAAATAAAAAGCTTTTAGAGCTCATAAATGCTGAAGATGTTGTAGAAAAAATGTAATAAACACATAAATTCATGTTTGCACAGTCTAAATTTTTGTAATAAAAACTTCATCTTCCATCTCAAGTGGATTATCCGTATCTTGTAATATCCATTCCCTGCTTAAAGAAAGGGATAACATCCTTCTCCTTCGCAAAGCGAATGACTATTCCGGCTTTGCGAGAGAAAAGACGAGTCTTACGAGAGCTCCCTACCGAACAAACAAACCAAAACTATTCTCCCCCTTTTTATGATTTCAATTAAACCTTCACCTAATCTTGACAATCTCCACAAACTTACCTGTATAAATTACTTAAAAATTAAAATTACCCCATTTAAAAACTCAGGTACGGCTCAATGCTATAACTGTCAGCGGTTCGGGCATGCGAGCACGACCTGCAATCTCACTCCGAAATGCCTGTTATGTGGTGGCAAGCACCAGGCCAGGATATGTCCCATTAAGGGAAATCCTGAGCTCTTTAAGTGTGCCAACTGTGGAGGTAACCACACTGCCAACTATTCAAAATGCTCCAGACACCCGAAAAACATCTCTCAACCCAAAAAAGACTCCATTCCTAATAAATCCACCAGTAAAACTAACAATAACTCTAATAGTCATCCCGACACGTTCATTCCTGCCCCTATTCCTAGCACTTCTGCTTGGAACAAAAATAATTTCCACACCCACAACAGTAATTCGGCGGTTTCTGGCGAAACCAACTCAATTACTATTAAAAACACACAAAATAACACTCCTAGTGCTCCGGAAATAGTCTATGCTAGGACCGCGCCTAGGAAAAAAATCGACATCGAAAAACCCATCTCTAAACATAGCGTTCAACTTAATCCCCAATACGAAAACCACACTACTAATAACACGGGTCTCTCCGACTTCTCGGAAATCATTAAACTTGTAAGGGAATTTTCCCAAACCTACTCCATCTCTGATATCTTACAGCTACTCAGAAACATTGCCGCGGCTCTTAGTAAGCCCGATGATGACGTCTCCAAAATGCTTAATGTATTTAAAATAATATGCGACTACTTCTGCCCCGAAACGGGTTCAAACCCAGCTCGGGGACCTTCTGGTTAGTCCCCTCTGCTTTTTTCTCTAGCTTTATTTTGTTTGCTACCTAATTTCACTATAATTAAGTGTTAACTACTTTTCTATTCCTGTTAAATTATGCCGTCTCCCAATTAATTTTAACCTTAATTAATTTAACTTATTTAAGTATTTTTTCTGTCACTTGAGCACTGAAAACAACTCGATTCTCGAGTATCACTGAAACTGTAAACGAACTTTTGTTCGAAGTGTCACTGGAGTTACTCTGTAACTCCCCTTCTTGAAGAATGTCATCTTGATAACTTTCTATCTTGAAACTGGAGATAAATCTAGCAAGACAAGGCACTCCAGTTGTACCCAAAATAGCAGTTGAGAGCTCCCTACTAGCCGCAAGTTTTGATCACGTGACGTTCGTATTTACGAGAGAAAAAGGTTTCGCTGTTTGATCTGCATCGCGTTTGCGACCCCTCTGCGGAAGGGAGGGGCTTTGCGAGAGCTTTGCTCTCGTAAGTGTTTGATCGGCATACGGGCCTATATTTGAACTGAACATAACACTTTTTTTACAACAACAAAATGTTCATCATTTTCCTGCACTGAATTAAAGTAGAATTTTTCTCGTAAATTTTATTCTAATTCAAAGCAATGTTTATTACATTTGAATCTCATTCGGTGTAAAGAAAGATTTCTGAGATTAGAATTCATAAATTTCTAATGTAAGCGTTGAAATTTAGTCTCATTTTATTTGGATTTTATGAAAGCCAGTGAGTTGAGCGATAGAGAAAAGAATAAGTATAATTAAGTATTATATTTCTTTACGCTGTAAACAAATTATTCTTTGAAGATATTTTTCTTTTAAATGAGATGGAATTACAAGTTCCCCCCCTCCCATTTCAAACCAGAAATATTTTGGGTATTTTTAAAGACTGTAAATATTTCAGAGTTATTTACATACTTTAATAACTTATTTATATGATAAACAAAAACATCATTCATGAACTCTATAATGAAAGAAATGTGCGTTAGAGCTTATTTTATCTGCGTCACTTCGTTGTATGACGTCAAATCTTTTTTTTTCTTCTCAGAAATACAATACTAATAAAGAATGCTTTAAATTTTATTTACATAAATGCAATTTTCGGGTTTCGATTTATTAAAAAACAGACTTTTGACTTTTAAATTTATGTTTTTCCAATCTAAAGAGTTTTTTTTTCGATCGCAGACGCAACTGTATGTACGCCGCGAGACTGCTGGCCATTCATTGAAGTGGGTACCGTATAGGTGGCCAGCACTACCCCCTACAAGCCGGACTCGTAATTTAGAAGCGAGTCAAGTGACAAGACCGGTACACTTGACCCCGCACCTCCAGAGGTAAATTTGAGAACTTGGAGGACATTGCAGTCACGACAGATTTTTCGTGCACCACCCACCACTAGTACACACGGCGGTGGATTTGTTAGCGACGGGTATCGAATCAGTAACGTCGAGATAACTGGCTCGCTGCCTTTGACTACTGGGAAACCACGCCCCCTTTCTTTATAGTTCATTCGGATATAAAGTTTACAGGATCGTGAACACTGTAAAAGGTGAAATGCAGCTTCAGGACAAGAAACCTACTTATTACAGAGTATAATGATTCTGGGTAGCGATTTTACCTGTTTCTTGTATCCCACTTTCGTATCTTAAACACACTTTCATACTCTTAGTTATACTTCCATTTTTGGTAACATACCTATAACAACATTTTATTTTTACAGTGTACCCCTACTGTTATGGATGATTGTTAGTCATTCCTAATCACCTTGAACTATAGGATTCGTTATAATAAGCCCTTGCGAAGCTAAAAATGACCCTAATGTTCTCACGCAACTAGCTAACCTTTGAATAAAATGTATGGAATGTGTCGTTCTGAGAGGGCCCACTAAAGCAAATATATTCACTTCCAGTGTACCTAGCAACCTTGGACTTGCCTTTTACAAGTTGCCGGGCGATGGCCGAACGGCTGGAGCGCATCGGATTTTGGTACTAGACTCTGTGTCCCACTGTTAGCATGGATTCTTCTAGCCGTTCAGAATCGGCTCCAAGCAGTGGGTCGAAGTCTAATTAGCCCTTCTGTAGCAAAAAATGACCAGAGTGCTGTCCTAATTAGCCAACCCTTTTACAAGAATAGTACAAGCCCGATTCCCAGGAGAGTGAAATTATTTCTGAAATGAAGGGTGAGTTGAGAGAAAATATGCTCTAGAGCACTGGTGTATTGATGCAATAAATTTTCAAACATACTTGTGAGAGCAACGAGGATTAGATTATAAAACAAAGAAAAAATGGTTTAAGACACGCCCTGATAGGCGGTCCTGATAGCGAAAATATGTCTCCAGCATGCAAGTAACCTTGGATCTAGGTTTCCTGTCAAAGGTTACCTGTACGCTGGAGGTGTATATTTTTGCAATAAGTACAGCACATCATGGCACGCGCAATACAGTTTGTCAACTTCTCGAACTCTAAATTTTACACTACGATTCGTGATATGCCATGTTCTTTCCGAAATGGGGTGAATGAATACACGTGTAAGTCAATAATGAAAGATTCGTCAAATGGAATTCCTTTCTTTCCATGGTACAAATTGGTTATTTCTTGATGCGGCGCACAAACCAAGGGTGAAACCGAGGTCCAAGGCTATCTGAACACCGATTTTTTAGACATCTGATAGTAAAAATTTTTTTTTTAATTGTAAAGACGTTCCTATTCAAAACCTTTAGGTTATGCTCGCTAGAATGAATATTGTTGTTGATGTTCCTCTTGTCCCATGGACAGGAGTGCCAGAAGAGGTCAATATAGGCTTAGGGCTAAGTAGTGCGACTCTAGTTTACAATAGCACTACAAGAGTCAGAGTCCGTCTCGGCTAGATGGCAACACAATTTTGACCATGCTCCCCCAGGGGCGACATCTGGGGGGTCGTACCATCGCCACCCACTGACCTCACAGATGGACTTTCCAGTCTACGGCCATATCCGGACTAGGCACTAAGGTATTTAACGGAGATTATCGGATTCTATCCGAGCACCACCAGTACCGAAAGCCGACGCGCTTCCGATAGGCTACCTCTGGCCTAGAATGAATGTAGTTCAAGTGAAGCGAATGCCAGTCGTTTGACTTTGCACCATGAACCTTAAAAAATGCCAACGGTATGCAGTGTTGCCAGTTGTTCCTCCTTATGAAATGCGTGCTGTGTTGATTCGGTAATTATTCAAAAATCAGTATTTCCATGCTAATATGACATTTGAAAAATTAGAAGGCTGATAGTAAATTACCTGCTCAACAAAGGACGCGAGTTATATTTGTTTCTGATATAAAAACAATTCTTGATTAAAAAAAAGGTGGAATGAATCATTATTTATGTTTTTGCCAACAGTTAACTTTTACTCTTCCCGGCAACTGTATAATGATAATCATTGTAAGGTATACCAAATTCAGTTACGTTTCAGTATACTGCCTTTATATGGTAATTCAAAATCCCTACTTCAGTGCCTAATTAGTTTTATGTGCGACAAAGCAGTTAAAATATTAATAAAAATCTAAATATTGAACATAATTTTCTGCGTCTAAAGATTACCACTGAATTTACTGTTTATTATTAACCCTGCACTGGTCGCGTATACAAAAGAAGTAGAGGGAACAAGTTCCCAAGAACTTCTACACAGACTGTTGCTGATTGCGGATTGCAGGAGTTTTGTTTGTTGGATGCCTCATACAGAAACTCTTCAAATGTACTGACATCTGCTGGGCATACAGGGCAATCCATCAATACGCAAAATATGTCTATTGGCGTCTGTGAGACGCCGTGCTTCCAGGGCAGGGTAAGATCTCTACCTTATATGGGCTGTGTATTAAAAAATGTACCATAATAATCAGTAATTAATAGAATTATCTTCTACTAAACATTCTTAAAGTTTACAACTCGAAAATAAGCCAAATTCAGTTATGTGTATGTATGGCTGAATCTATCTGCTTTTATAGATATTTAACCACCATTATTTTATAACGTATTTATGTATCAGCAACATTTGTTATAATATAAATTAACATTGACTAGAGTAACGCTGCTATTTTAGATCATTCCTGGTACACATTTTGAAAGATAATTCCAATTAAAAAAATCTAGCTAAAGATATTAGTTAATTATTCTTGGCTACAGTAAGAGCACATCGCATGATCCAATCTTCATTACCAAGTTCCTGAAATAGTTGTTAAATTACGAATAAATATATGCATTAAATACTAGAAATTATTATATCTCCCTCCTAATTAACATTTTGAAACCTAACTACTCCACATTAAGCGCAATTCAATTACATTTTAAGTATTTAGGCTGTATTAAATTTATACTAATAAAATAGGTATTTTGCTTGGATCATTTGATGTTTTTTTCATGTGAAATATTCATTAAAATAATATAATGCTAAAACATGTATTAGACACTATTCATCCTTTTTTCTAATAAACATATCGGAAATAATTTTCGTAAAATTATTCGACTTAATTGAAAAATAGAATTTTAATTGTGTCTAAAATAATAGCACATTCTAAATTTAATTATCTATTATTGATGTTTAAACGAAGACGTTATACATAATTATCACTCAGTCTAATATATATTTTGATGGTTAACTTTGGTAAAACAAGCCAACTTCCCGTACTAATTAATTACCTCCTCATTCTAACTTTCATTATCTAATTACATTGCAAACATAAACCAAAGCAAAGAGTACACATTTAAAAGTTATTATATTACGTTTTCCTGATAAACTTTTTCAAAATTTAGCTATACTGTTAATAAAGCGACTTCAAAAGATACTTTTATCTATTCTGCTGCTGAAAATTTACGACAAATTTTTATATTTATCGTCTAGCTGCTTTATAATGCAACAACATTAGAAGATTAGAAACAGATTAGAAAGTATTATCATTCTTTTAAGGCAAACATTTTTGAATATACTGAAATGTACTAATGTTTTTATATTTTATAATTATTTCGACTGAAAGGTCACCATTGACTTTTATCTTCATTATCTAATTACTTTAGGGAGCAACAGCAGTTAAGCTATAAATGCTAACTTACAATAAAGATTAGATATTATTTGTTTGTCCCAGTTGCCATTTTAAGAGATAAATGCATTTAAATAAGCCAAGTTCAATGCTATTTCATTTCATGCTTTCTGTATCTTCTGCTAGAAGATCCCCACTGAGTTTAAACTCATTACTTTAATTGCTTTAAAGCAATACTCTTCTAAGAATCTAAATAAAAGGAAATAGCAGACAGAATCTACTCGAATTTTGTTTATGTTTTCTATTTATTTTGTAAAAATAATATGTTTGTATCATTTTCATATATATATATATATATATATATATATATATATATATATATATATATATATATATATATATATATATATATATATTCATATATATATATATATATATATATATATATATATATATATATATATATATATTCATATATATATATATATATATATTCATATATATATAGGCTTCTACGCTTCAAATAGCCAATTATTGGTAAAATAGTACTTTCACAATGATTCATGATTATTTTTCTGTGCGTTAATTTTGGAAATCTTATGCCCACATCAGTGTTAGAGAGCCCCCCTCCCGAGTTGTGCCTATAGTCAAGAAATTTCTAAATCGGGCCTTGCGTTGCTATAAATGCATTAACAAAAGAAACACATCCACATAAACAATACCTTATTGCTTAATGAGAAAATATTTTAAATAAAGGTTTCTATCTTAAATACGTTAAAGTCGTTCAGTAAGGAATTTCTATTTTACGAAACATTTTATTTAACGAAATTTTCATCCAAACCTTGGTTTTGAATGATCGTAAAATGCGAATTAATCCCCACATTACGAAAATAACTTTTATGTAATTTTTTAATGTAGAAATACAAGATTAAATTCGACCGGGATAATCATTTCAAGGAAATTTACAGAAAAAAGAAATGAATTATTCTTTTAAGGTATCGGACTACGTTTAAAACATCGATTTTCACGAAAATTCCGAAATTGTTTTTATTCCTTTTTTTATAAAGATTGTAAATTTGTATTTATAAATCTGCTTTTATTTTTTCGGTATGATCATTAGAAATGAAATTAGAGCGATTTAAAGGTCAGCGGCAGCTATGAATTTCAATACAAGTTGAAAATTTTAATCGTGTTTTCTGAAGAACTTTTCATAAAAAATGTAAACGACTCTTGCGAGAAATCAAAATATAACCATGATATGTCTATGAAATTTTTCACGTATGATTTTCATAATACTAAGAAAGTAAGGGACTACAGATTTGAGTCTAGGTATATTATTTGTTGATTTATAGGTTACATTTATAAAAAATCTCATGGAAAATTACTAAAATTTTACATGTAGTTGCATATGACCTCTGTTTTTTAGATTTTGAGATATCGATTAGCTTGTAGGTCATTATACTTAGAAGGCACTTACGTACATATAACAAAAAAAGTTAATGTGATATGCATAATTTATTTTGATAGTGCTAGAGCCATTTTTTTTTAAATTTCCTAAATTTCGACCCAATTTCCTCAATTTTGTAAAAATGTGCCTAGTTAAGGACTATTTTATCATCTTTATCGAGTTTTGGTGTTTTGGTACTTCGAAAAATAAGATATACATTTTCGCAAGTACAATTTTTCAAAAAAAGGGTCCCGAACATAATCGGATACCTTAATACAGCGGTTTCCAACCTTTATGCTACTATTCCTCCCTAAAAAATAAATATTTTTCTAGCGCCTCCCTAAAAAAAATTTTTTTCCACGCCTCCCTATCTTTTAATAGATATAATAATATAGACACGCTTTAAATAATAATAACTTTATTACAAAAAAAAAGAATACTACAATTAACAGAATAATAAGATTTTGTTATAACAAAATCTTATCTGGATCATCAATGAACAGTAAGCATATTGCTACGTGTGTGGCAACACAAAAACGCAAATCCTCGTCTGCAGCACTACGTCACATCATGCAAATTTCCAGCTTGCAGAGTTACATCACACCGTGCACTGACTGCACGTAAGGACTCTAAAATTATATATATATATATATATATATATATATATATATATATATATATACAGGGTGTCCAGCAAAGAAGTACCTGATTTCAAATTGAAAAATGTCGAGAACAAAGATCTGTAGAAGAATGCAACAAACGGTATTTCTATCGTGAAAGCTGTAAGAATTTTATACACCAATTTTCGAAATAGTTACAAAAGCTGCTAACAGAGGGCGCTGTTAGCAGCTTTTAGCAATAGAGCCGCAGGCATGGATTGAACTCCATATTCCCCGGACCTGAGTCCTTGTGAATATTTTTTATGGGGCACATTAAAAGATACTGTCTACAGGAACCATCCCATCACGCTGGACGAGCTTCAATCGGCGATCTATGTGGCAGCTGAATCAATTTCTGTTGAGAAACTACAGGGTATGATGGCAAATTTTATTGCGCCACCTCCATAGAGCGAATGGTGGACATTTTGAAAAGATTGTGATGTAGTGATTGCAAAGACTACAAGTTTATATAAGCATGCTGATACGAGTTGTACAGCGCCATCTGTTAGCAGCTTTTATGACTTTTTCGAAAATTAGTGTATACAATTCTTACAGCTTTCACGATAAAAATACCGTTTGCTGCATTCTTCTACAGATCTTTGTTCTCGACATTTTTCAATTTGAAATCAGGTACTTCTTCGATGGACACCCTGTATATATATATATATATATATATATATATATATATAAAATCATGCGCAATTTTGTATTTTTACTGTTTTGACTGGCTTGCCCAACTTGTTCTTGTTCGTTTTTCTTCAGCGTATTCTTAAGCTGATATTGTTGTATTGCCTTTTTTATTTGTAAGAATAAATATGTAGTTTGTATATATTGGGGTCGGATTATCTACACCTAACTACACCAAAGTATATATTACGTAAGCTATTACGAATATATTTATTACGTAGCCAGAATATATATTACGTAACCTATTTTATAATTCTATTAAAAGTTACAGCAAATTTAAATTTATTTGAATACGTTTCCCACTCTTAATGTATGTTTAACGAATTATAATAAAATCGTTATAACAAAATGGAACAATTTCTGGGATTTCTTTGAATGGAAGGTTAACAGTATGGATCTTTTAAACCACTTAAATTACCAATGAATGTGTCTGTAAATTGGGCAGATTTATGCATCAAGAAACCAACCGACGAAAGTTGCAAGGTACGGTTAAATTGTTGGTAGGGTGCACCACAGGCTTAGTTTTATGTGATAAAAATTATTTAATTAGGCCAAATAATATGCTTTTTATTTTCTGGAGGATTTGTTAAGTGGAATTTTTTTATTTAGCACTTTATTAAAATTCAATTCACCCAGTTCCAGCGTAATGCGGGTTGGTTCCTTCTCGCATGGCACTTTCGTATTGTATTATCCCACTCGGAAAATAAAATTTCAAGTCGGGAACCGGAAATCTGAAGTAAGCGAATATTTATTTACCTTTTTCTCTCAATAAAGTGCACTTCCTTAATATAATTAATTCTCGGAATCTCTTCTTCAGTTGACATTTATTTAGTTGGCTCTCTTCCTTATTGCATTTCTTCCATCCGTCCTTTATTTGCTTTTGTTCTCATTTCGGCGTGACGAATATCTTATGAGTATTGTCATTAGAGGTAGAATGTCAAACAGTTGTCCATCACGCTGATGTTACCTGACGCAATCTTGCTGGTTCGCTGTTGATATTTTACTTTGCCTGTTCACTATTAAATTACATGTTTGTGACTGGTATAAGAGTAGTTACCTCCTTAAATTAGCCTTAGTGTGATTGTTATTAGCTTGATTTGAGTTGCTTAGTGTAATGTTAACCTACGGTGGAAATTTGTCCAGTTATTGTCGAGTTAGATTCCTTAAGGCGGTTTTGTAATAATACACGTTTATATATGAAAAACTGAACACGACAGCCTGGCTGTCCATTCAAATAGAATGGGAATACAGTCGATTCCGCTTAATCGGACCACATCGGGACGCTATCATTTTGGTTCGATTAACCAGTGGTCCAATTAACGGGAATCGACTGTAGTTGCCTGTGTCTTGTTTTTGTATTAGCCATTTTGTTCTCCTTTACAATTTTGTATTTTTCTCTTTTTATAAACCTAGCGGCCTTTTTTGTCCACAGGTTTCTGCATTAGAAATAATATATATATATATATATATATAATATATCAAAACTGAGATATATATTATATTGAAGTTTTAATTTTTGCCACAAACTTCAGATATTATTCATATTTATAATTACCATTACATAAAGGTGTAACTGAGAAATAAAATTAATACAAAATGTGTAAATGCTAAAAGAAATAACATTTCATGTCACAGACACTCCTTAACACTTTATTGGCGGGGGTCTTCCGTACATCTCTAAACCTGTGTACCGAGGGCAACTATTAGTGATTCTGTTAAGTGCAATAGACACCATTTAAAGTCACATTATAATTAAAGTTGTCATTGGATTTTAATTTTTTTTTTGTTTATACTAACCATCATCCGCAATTTCTATTTATTAACATCATGCCATTAAAAATAGTGTAATTCAAATTAAAAACATAGCAAAGTAACTGAAAGGGAGTTAAATAAATGTTTACGAATGTGTCGCACTTAAATAAGCTATTTTGAAGCGAACGAAATTGTTCCGACTCCCAGAATACGCACTGACGAAGTAATAATGGAAATATTCACGACCGCATGTTAAAGTAATCACAAAAGTTCAGTATCTTTGAGTAAATAACTTCAAAAACACATTCTATCATACACTTTCATCAGTTGTCTAATTCAGTTTTATCTTAACTGTTATACATAATTTAAATTCATAGTTATCTTTGGACACATTATGACAAAATATCTTTAATTTAATATCAGAGATAACGTTTATTTTTTCATCATGTTCCACAGCAATTTATGAAATGCAACTCAAAAAGCTCTGCAACAATAACCCATATATTCTTTGATTTCGTTTTATCCATATCAGGCGTGTCCATCCCATGGACACGCCCATCCATGGCTCTTGACAGCTAGTAATACGGCCCACCAAGTTCTCAAACTTATCCCAATATCTCAATTAAGACCTATCTTTCAACAGGAAAATATCTCGCATTTTACAATCACGCCTGAATCATGTCACTGCAGTTTCGGATTACGTACATTTGTGAGCAATTGTTTTTAAAGATGAAGCACACGATGAGTAAAATTAGATGAAAATTTCCTGATAGCAATCTTTAAAACTCACTGAAATTTGCAACCGCTTCATTTGAACCAGACATTAATTTCACAAAAGCAAGGTCAAACGTCCTAATAATTTTATGTCTATGTTGCTTTCTTTTTTTAATGTTATAGAAAAAAAAGGCTATTTAAAAATTAACGAAAATTTTGTTACTTATAAAGATTTTGTATATTTAATTGTACATTTTTCCCGACACAATATCTCTTCTCAAAATACGCCTTATGCAAGCCCAAGGGTTGAACACCCATGATCTATGTATTGAAATGGAAAGTCAAATATATATATATTTTTAAGTCCACTGTTATACACATATGTTCTCATATAAAGTGTTAAAAAAAGAATGTCATAAAAAGATACAAATATTCGTTTCTGCTACACCTCCCTTCGATATCCCAGACCTCAGATGATTTTTTTATGTTAACAGTATCATCTCAAAATACAGTAATCCTCCTTTAGTTCCTGTTGTTGCATTTAACAAATAACAACAATAAAAGCATGGCGCATTGAATTATCAATAATGCATACAACCAAAAGTAATATAGATAGAAAAAGCCATGTCATTTAAATCGGAGGCAGCCGAAAAATATTACCCCGGAGAATTCACTTTGCTAGCTACATTTTATCAGACCGCTTCATCAAACGCATTCGAATGCGAAAAAGAAGCATACCTCACCTCGGTTTTCCAGTCATTTGACTCACAATTCTTATCAGTCCCTCACTAACAAGTCTTCATTCTTATCCGCTTAATGCATTTCTCCTGACTCGTTTTCCCACTTTCTTTCATTATTATTATTTTTTTTTAACCTCATATTGAAAATCTTATCGGGAGAGAGCTCCGTCATTAGCGGTTTAATATTGGACAACCGAGCCAGTCAGTGACATTTTTCTGGTATCAGATTTTTCTCCGACGCTTTTCCTGCTGGCGCCCTCTAATATGTCAATTAGAGTTAAAATGTGAACCAATTGCGTCCAGAGATAAATGTATGTGTGCGTGCAGTCGGGGAAATGTCTGTTGAATTGGTTGCGATAATTGGTCTGTTCTAGTTCTATTTCGGTCTTGTATTAATATTAAGGGCATTACTATCTAAAATTTTAATCAAACTTTTGGCAAATATGCTGTAAATGAGTGAAAAAAATATTGTCTTAGAATCAGCTCTTAAAAATGCCTCGTGATTACCTAGTAAATCCATTGGAAATTTTCAAGACATTTATAAAATGCTTCAAAAATACACCAGTACCATTTTTACCCATCTTTTACCATATTTTCAACATTAGCTTTTACCATTACCCTTATCTTTATACCATATTTTACTCATCTTCTTTTCCCCGTCTTAATATTTGAAGCATTTCTATTGAAAAGTTTCACCCGACTTTGGGGGAAAATGCCAAAAATAATGGAAAAAAGATATTGCGAAGAAGTTTTAAAATGCCTCATGATTATCCAATAAATCCACTAGAAAATTTCAAGACTTTTATATTCTACTTCAAAAACGCATTATAATTATTTTTACCCATCATTTTACTATAATAGTTAACCATTATTACCTTTTTACTATCTTTTTACCAATCTTTTGTCCAGCTTTGTACCACTTTACCCATCTTCTTTTCCATTTGCATAACTATTGATAGCAATTCTATTGAAATTTTTAATTTTAATTTTTAGAAATATGCTCAAAATAACGGTAAAAATTTCTAAGACGTTTTAAAAATACCTAATGGTTACATGCAAATCCATGGGTAATTTTCCAGATATTTATGATGTACTTCAAAAACATATCATTATCATTTTTACCAATCTTTTTACCATTTCCTTTTACCTCTATCATTATCTTTTTCATATTTTTACCAATTTTCTTTTCCCATATGTCTCAATATTGGTAGCATTTCTATTGAAATTTTTAATCTTAATTTTTAGAAATATGCTGGAAATAACGGGAAAAAATTTGTAAGACGTTTTAAAAATACCTAATGGTTACATGCAAATCCATGGGTAATTTTCCAGATATTTATGATGTACTTCAAAAACATATCCTTATCATTTTTACCAATCTTTTTACCATTTCCTTTTACCTCTATCATTATATTTTTCATATTTTTACCGATTTTCTTTTCCCATATGTCTCGATATTGGTAGCATTTCTATTAAAATTTTTAATCAAACTTTTGAAAAATATGCTGAAAATAAATGGTAAATAAATATTGCTAGGAAGCTTTAAAAATACCTTGTGGTTACCCAATAAATCAATGGGAAGTATATTAGATATTTATAAAGTAATTCACAGACATACCATCACCCTTTTTACCATTTTCCTTTTACTATTTTTTTACCCATCTTTTATCCAGTTATTCTTTTAACCCATCTTCATTGTATTAATATTGGTAGCCTTTCTATTGAAAACTTTGAATCTAACTGAAAATAATTGGAAAAGAAATATTGCAAGGAAGATTTGCAAGGAAGATTTAAAAATGCCTCATGGTTACTCAGTAAATCAATGGGAAATTTTCGAGACATTTCTAACGCACTTCAAAATCATATAATTATCAATTTTAATGGTGGCCACTGAGAGATTCAGTGCCTTGCATCTAAAATATACAGATAAAAATAAAGTAAACAATAAATATAAACAGATTAAGCAAAGTAATCAAAGTAAAAGTTTGAACGTCAAGAGCACGATCTTAGTTTAAGTGAAGGAATATGTTACAGCTTAACCTGACTGCAAAGTAAAAATATTAAAAAAAAAAACCTCTAACAAAATAAAGGAAAAATATAAAGCTATCTGATAGAAAAAATTAACAACGAAGAAATGAGGAAGTCAGTAAGTTTATATTTACCAAAAAAAAAGTATTAAATATTCAAAAGTATCATTAATGTCGAAAGAGAATGAAAAATAAACAAACATAAATAAGTGATGGTATAAGTTTTTTGTTGTTGTTTTACGTCTAAACAAAGAAGGAATAAAAATATTAAGAAGAAAAAAATGTGAAGCATGAAAAATTTAGAAGGCGTAAATTAAGTTAATAAAAGAAATGAATTCTTTAGAGATACAAAATTCCAAGAATTTGATTCCAAAACATCAGTTTTGAATTTCACACTAATTGGAAGAACGAAAAAAAAAAGGATAAAACAGGAACTTTTTATTTTAAAAAACAAGCAAAAATTAACGGTAAAGTTATTATTACGCTTTACTGATTTCAATATCACTATTTTGAGGCGTAATTATCAATATTTAGCTTCAAACACACTGTCAAAATAAAAACAAGAATCATATCACAAGAAAATATTTACGGATTATTGATTTCAACTTCACTATGTTGAAGCATAATCTTAAATATTTAGCTTAACACACTAAGTCAGAATAAAAACAAAATTCAGAACGATAAAAGTTATTAACTCTCTAATTCACTGTGCTGAAACCTGATTTTAAATAACTAACTTGAAACACAGTAAGTCAGAACAGAAACTAAATTCATAACAAAAAAAAAAGATTTTAAGGACGTTTCATTAATTTCATATTCACTATGTTGAGGAGAAGTTTTAAGTATTAAGCTTGAAACACAATGCCAAAATAAAAACAAAATTCTTAACGGAAAAGTTATTAAATACGTTTTGTTAATTTCAAATTCACTATGTTTAGCCGTAATCTTAGATATTTAGCTTAAATTAAACTAGGTTAGAATACAATCTAAATTCAGAGCGAAAAAAGTTATAAATTACTAATTACTAATTTCAAATTTCCTAATTTGAAGCGTATATCTTAATAAACTAGCTTAAAACCCACTAAGTCAAAACAAAAACAAAATTTATAAAGAAAATTTATTAATTACGTTTTATTAACTTCAAATTCACTATGTTGAGGCCTAATCTTTTAAAGCACACTAAATCAAAATAAAAACAAAATTCATAACAGATAAAGCCATTAATTAGGTTTTACTAATTTCAAATTCACTGTGTTGAGGCGAAATCTTAAATATTTATCTTAAATCACACTGCAGAGAAGTCGAAATAAATACTAACAACATTACGTTTGGGTGCAAGATGAATTGGCTCTATCCATTCCAGAAGCGTTCTGTTTACAGACGGCTTCGGACATTCCTTTCAGGTAAGGATAGAAAACACACTGTATAAATCATTCCAAGCAGAACAGGAAACAATTCTCCAAGAAATAAAGTACTGTTTAGGGAAGTATAATCTCAGTGGACGAGGTAGTGTCTCTTGTTTCGACGAAAACGATGCGGCAAAGGAACGAGATTCTAGAGTTTCAACCGATTTGCCACGTATTAAGGGTTTTGTTTGTGCTTCCAGATGCTAATTTCTTTTCGATTCTTTTGTAACATATTTCGTGTCGGAAGTCAATATTTAACAATATAATTAAGCACCATTATACCATTCCAACAAAAGCAAACAATTAGAGGGTAATCTGTTATCTCTTACAAAAGCAATGTAAGCAAAATGTAAACATTGTCGGGAAGTATATTTTAACCAGCACAATAAATACAGTAAAGTGCAATTATTGGAAAATTCCATTTAAGAATTGCTTTTTTTTTAGTAGTTTAGTGATTTTTGCAGTGCTCTGACTTTGAACGACGTTATATATGTAAGTTCATTCCTGTATGTCGAAAACCTTTTCGGCAAAGCGAAGAGAGGTATAAAGCCTGGTAATATTAGTTCCGCCCAATAAAGAAACAAAATATATTGTTTATAAGAAAATCCTCTAAAAAGCAATTTCATAACTTTTTCATTGTAATTATCCTAAAATGTACCCCGTAGCGAAGCACGGGTATTAAGCTAGTATATATATATATATATATATATATATATATATATATATATATATATATATATATATATATATATATGTATATATATATATATATATATATATATATATATATATACTAGCTTAATACCCGTGCTTCGCTACGGGGTACATTTTAGGATAATTACAATGAAAAAGTTATGAAATTACTTTTTAGAGGATTTTCTTATGAACAATATATTTTGTTTCTTTATTGGGCGGAACTAATATTACCAGGCTCGTCCGCGAACTTACGCTTGAGCAAGCTACGTAAAACGGACCGTGGGAGAAACAATTTTCTCGTAAATGTACGCCAGCATATTTTAAAGTTTGGCCTTGGGACTTATTTATCGTCATGGCGAAGCATATTGTGAGAGGAAATTACAGTTTTATATATAGATTTGATTTAATATCCATAAAATATACTAATTTGAAATTTTTTTAAAAATTTCCATCTCAATTAGACTAGTGGTCAAATTTTATCTTTTACTGTATTTTAATATTTTCTTTGTCAATTAATTTCGTTGTTATGCACGTGACGCAAAATTAATTTAAAGTATCACAAAAAGAAAAGAAATCTCGTTATCAGCATTTAATAAATTAAATTCAAACGATTACTGTTTTGGAAGCTAATGTTCTGCTAATTTCCAGTAAAAGCTAAAATCATTTGAAAACCACACACCAGTGTTCCACTCACAGGCAACACTATAAACCCCTAAAAGATTGCAAGAATAAAACGTTTAAAAAATATAAATCTATTAATTTAAATAATTAAACACACACAAATTTATAAATTACACAAAAGTCTACTTAAATTCTTTAATCTGTCTACATCTCCAGTAGAGAAATATTTTCGGGGCATTTACAGAACATGGTATATTTCACTTTTGAAAACACGCATTAAATGAGCATCATCTCAATGGGAAATTTCTGAAATGAGCATGGCAATGAAGATCGTGAATTTACAAACAACAACAGTAACCGAAATGTGTTAAAATATAAATTTTAAGAGTATTATGGTAGTGAGTTGTGAATATAAATAAAAACTTTCCAAACGATTACTGTTTTGGAAGCTAATGTTCTGCTAATTTCCAGTAAAAGCTAAAATCTTTTGAAAACCACACACCAGTGTTCCACTCACACGCAACACTATAAAACTGAATTACAGTACTCTACGTTTATATGAGCATTGAAAATTGTGGTTAGTAGAGGGCAATACGGGACAATCCACGCATTGTCTATAGACACTTGCTATCTTTGGCTATTATTTGATCCGTAATATCTGCCTCATATGCCGTATGTTTCTAAACGACATTCCCGAATGAAGAAATCGTGTAGAGGGGATTCTGCAACATGTGGACAGAGACAGTTGTTTTGAGACAACTGACTGAAGTGGTGTCATCTTTGGCTATTATTTCATCTGTAATATCTGCCACATATGCCGTATGTTTCTAAACGCCATTCCCATATGAACCACAGCCTAATTCCTTTAAAATGGAACAAAATGAGTAACTCCAGTTAACCATGTAATCCACTACTGCTACAGGGGCATCAAAATGTGAGAATACATAGTTTAAATCAGACAAAACTGCAATTATGGTGTACATATGACACATAACTTCTCCAAAAATCTTTGCCTTTGTGATGAGACTCATAAATGATTCTTGTTTCTAAAGAAACACTCTTGCTAACAAATCATGACCATCCTGTGGTTTTTGTCCAGCTATTCTTTGTTGTTGTTGTCTGATTACTTCCAGTCTCGCTTCTCTTTCCGGGGTACAGATTCGGAAAATCAGTCGGAAAAAGCTGAAAAGTAAACAATACCAAATCAATTTAAAAACTAAATACAGTATAAATAACGTAGAAAAATAACAGTATAAATAACACAGTATGAATGAAAAGTACAGGCTGCGGCCAGATATGCTCAGGCCAATAATACAAATTTTTTTTAAAAATCGTAGTAAACAATGAAAAACATTTTACACACTTCAATAATATCAAAACAAAACATGATGGTAAAATAGAAAGGAAAGTTAAAACAGAAGTAAGAAGTTAAATTCTAAAAATATAAATGAGGTATAAATCAGCTATCGATTCTAATTTATGAATCATTTATCTGGACATGAAAAAATGTCTGCATGTAAAAAAACTTAACCTTACCTCCATTAATTTCAACACTTCTTGACCTGCGGCTTGTCCAATCATGTGAAATATAATTCTTGACAATAAATCTTGTTAACCTAAACTGTTATTTGTGTTTTTTTTATTTAAAAAAGTTATGTTCTCAAAATATGACAATTAAGAAAAAGATATCCAGAAAAAATAAATCATGCTACTTAAGAAAGTCATACCACAAATTTCTATAAAATTAATGTGCAACTATATTTGACGTACAAAATAATGCATATGTAATACATTGCTAACATGTTTTAACATCAAAAATTTCCACAATCAAAAGCTAAAATTAGTTTAAAATATTAGCTTTAGATTTTGTGCAGAATGATAGGTGTTTTAGCTAAATTTCATTAAAAATTATTTCAAATTGATCAATTTATAATAAAGGTATGCAATTTACAGGTAAGTTTTTGTTTCTTTTTTTGATTTTTAAGTGCTATTTTTGCATAAAAGACCAAAAAAACCTTCACAAAATTATTTTTTCTCAAAGCTAAACACAAGCATAATTAACAGTTGTTTTAAAACACCCCTGGTAAACATTGTTAAGTTTCGAAGTATTAGAATGATAATAAAAAATATTCCATAGTTTCAGACCGAAGCATAAAAAGAAAGAATATGCAAACAAGTAACTAAATTAAACAAAAATTGACAGAATACAGAAAAAGTAAACACCGGCAAAAGTAAATAAAACGTTTCCTTGTGCGCATGCGCAGTTCTTATAAATGATTGAATCCAACGCCTAGAGTACCGCGTTGGAAGAACCACGTATAAATTTGCGTTGAAGTATCGTTCTTTAAAATTAAATTAAAAAACGAAATTTTAAGATAGAGACTTGAAATGAGGTTTATATGAATGAGAAAGCTTTCATCTTCCAGATGATGTAAATATTTTCTTTGTAAGATAAAAACTCGAAGAGCATCGACCGTAGATCCTCAAATTGCGTAAATTTCTCGAAAAAGTGGGCTTAATATTTTGATGAAAATATTTGTCTGTTTTAAATTATTTTTGAAGAAATGAGGTCTTGTTTGAATGAGAAATGCCTGTAGTCTTAGATTGTAAAAAGATAAAAATTCTACGATCAGTTTTTGCCGAGATATCGTAATCTGAAGTTAAAAAAACTTAAAATATCCCACAAAACATAAAATAAAAAATTTTCTAGACTAAAATTCAAAATTCAGGCTTCGACGTGCACTTTCCCATAGTCTGCAGTGCCCGTGTGCCAAATATCACAGCTGTAAGTTTTACAGATTCGCCTGGGGGCTGCCCTCACACACACACACACTCGAAAAATATTGTACACACGCAAACATTCGCTTTTTATAATAACATGTAATGCTTATTTCTGTAATGTTAAAGATGGGAATACGCTTCAAAGTTTAATGGTTAACTTAAAATACCTTTTTAGATGCCACAACAGAAATTGCTCGTTTTACCTTCAATGAGACTTCCGAAATGAGTTTTGTTCTGTAAGAGAGGAAAAGCTGGAGGTATTCCTAATTACAGATGACGTTGCCCGGGATTTTATGAATGTTTGTTAGCCAAAATCAATTAAAAAATTAACACAGTATAAATAACATAGCAAAAATTGACATTTTCTATGTTATTTATACTATGTTATGTGATATAACCCATGACACGCGCTTCGCCCTTCTTGCCGGTCGGTTTAAAGACTCGCTCCCTTCAGCAATCATTGTCAGAGAATGGAAACACTAAAAAAAAAATGGATCAACGTATCTAAATTTTGTGGCTACGTACCCCACGTTCTGCAAAGAGTCGCAGCTAGAAGAAAAATTCTCCCCACCCCCCACCCCCGTCGAGAAATTTCGTTCCGTCCAACCCTCCACGAATGGGCGAAAAATTCTTTCTTCGAGACTTTCCCCCCTCCCCGCCTATGGGTGAAAACATGGTTCTTCTTCCAAACCGCATTTGAAAGACCGCTAAGGAAATTTGTGTTGACGTATCGTTCTTTAAAATTCAATTAAAAATCGAAATTTTAAGATAGAGACTTGAAATGAGGTTTATATGAATGAGAAAGCTTTCATCTTCCAGATGATGTAAATATTTTCTTTATAAGATAAAAACACAAAGACCATCGACCGTAGATGCTCAAAATTGCGTAAATGTCTCAAAAAAGTGGGTTTAATATTTTAATGAAAATATTCGTCTGTTTTAAATTATTTTTAAACAAATATATTTATTAAGTTTTCGCACTTTTTAATGATAAAAAAAGAAAAAGAAAAAGGCGCAAAGTAAAATTTAGTTTATGTATTCAAAAATATTAATTTTAGAGGAAAACTTACAATAACTGTAGATTTATTGACAACTGTTACAGACCTGAAACGAATGATTTTTGCAAATAAATTTCAAACACTTATGACATTTTTTATTCAGACTCTTTCACAAAAGTTGGAACGTCCTCTTTTTTTGGCATTTGTCTTGTTTCCACTCATATTTGGATCTACTGTAGGATCTATTTACAATTTCTTAACAATTGCTGCGGCTATTTTGGGGAGAAAATTTCTGTACTGTAGTGAAGGTTTTATTAATTCATAACCTAATTCTTCCAGAAAATATCTTCTTCTACTCTTTTTGTTTTCATGGTATGAAGGGTTAATTTCCTGCCAAATTACAAAAGAATGGTACACAGATACATCAATTATGTTGTAAAAAAGTACAACTGGCCAACGAGTAGTTCCTCTTTTACAAGTGTAAGCAGCAACTATTTGATCCAAAGTATCTTCTGTTCTAGTGTCTTTATTGTCAAAACGAAGGACTCTAGATATAACTTTGAACCTATTTAGAGACATTGCAGCTCAAAAAATAGGTCGTCCAAACTGTTCATCCCACAAACTTGTCAGTGCTTCGCCATGTGATTTGAACACCCTAGCTAAGATTAGAAGCCCCAAATAGCAATGCAACTCATTATAATCTATTTTGCCCACTTATCTCCGAACAATTTAGAATCTTCAATATTCGTCATGTCTATAATTAATTTTTCAGTGGTAGGTGGAAAGTACAACAGAAAAGTAGATTTTACATCTATTGCTCTTGATGTTGCATATGATGTTGGTCCCGGTTTTAGTTTTATGATATTTACCGACGAAGTTCGTCCAGGTCTTGCGTATGGAGTATCACGCCATTCAATTTTTTTATCTTTCGAAAGCATATATTTACATTTATATAAGAACATTACAAGCATATAAGAACATGTGAGTGGTCAGCAAACAAGATAATATTTCTGGGGTCACCAGTGACCCCAAAGGTCTCTTGTGTAAAAAATGCAAATTCGGAAAAAATAAAATAAATACAATATAATAGCATTATTTTATATAAAAAAACTAAAAGAATAAAAGTCACAAAACGCCATTAAAAACAAATGGTTGATTAACAAGATATATTAAACAGAAATTGCATTTGGGTCATATATGACCCCAGAGATGTACAAGGGTTAAATAGTATGAGATTATTATCTAGCCCTGTATGCCCTGTTTGCATTTCGACAACATGTACAGTAAGCACATCATGTCTCATGCTCTGTGCGTTCTCTTTATAGACGTTATTGGAAGAACCATGATTGGAAGAAGCATGAGAATTTTGTCTTAGTTGCTTTTCTTCATTATGTATTTTCAATTTTCTTCTACTTTGCAGTTTTGTATTTTTCCCTTTCTTTTCTGTTAACCTACGGCAATTTGTCCAAAGTATTCTGCATTAGAAATAATTAAAAAAAATTCATACAAAAGTTTTAATATTTACGAGAAGAAAGATTTTTATGCAAGAAACACCTCTACACCACAGAATTTTGAATATCTGTGAATCTTTAAGATTTATTGACTTGTGTGTGTATGTCGGCGTGCGCATATATATATATATATATATATATATATATATATATATATATATATATATATATATATATGTAATGACACGGACGCGGGCCGAAGAATGAAGGACTGAGTGGCATAGTTTTGATTATGATTCTTCTTGCTTCATCTAATTGAGGGTAAAATGGATGACTTATCACCCGGCCGTGCATCACAAACGTTTTTAAAACAGTTCCCGCAATTCATCTCAACCCTCGGACAGACAAATAATAACACAACTTTCTCGAACTACATGTTTATTAAATTCGCCGACAGCTCCGCCGGATGTTTCGTAGAAGACGAAATATTACAGATTGCGTCTAAATTTAGACATCAGATAGTTTTATAAAGTCATCCCATCACGTGACACAGAGGTGTGACTTACTTTTTGATTGGATAAAAATTATTTGCTGATGCACCGATATGATCTAGTTTTTACGAACGCCGCGTCGCGTCTAATTTCGCTAAAAAGTCAGCCATCTTTAATGATATTGCCTGGGGTGACCAAAGATTGTAACAATGGGATTTTTACATAAGTTTTACTGGGACGACACTACTAAAATTTAGAATATCTCTTGGATTTTAACACGAATGCCCAAGGGAAAATTAAGTACTTAATAAGATTAAAAAGGGGTATGTAATTTTGAATAGTAAAGTGAGGAATTAATAGTTTTTAAATGTTAAGAGTGTTGAATTAAGACATTACTAGTTTTTTAATATTATATATATATATATATATATATATATATATATATATATATATATATATATATATATATAATGTTACAAAATGAAGTTAACACATAAATAGGTTAGAGAGGAGAGAAACAGAGAGAAACATACACAGAGAGAGAGAGAGAGATAGTATACATAAGTATAAATAAATATTCATATATCATTTACTTATTAATCCATATATATTTACATTCACTTATTAAATCAAAGACAAAAAATAAACTTGTGTTAGTTTACTACAGACATTTCGTGCATTGAGAATTTCAAAGAAATCAATTTGCAGCAGAATAATCTCTCATTTTACAAGTACAGATTCATTTAAATATTTTCCCTCGAAAGTTTTTCTTACTCACCTCATTAGCCAAGTATTTCCTACCCCACACATCCCGTTTCCGCTTGTTTATCTTAGCATCCAGCTTATCACAATCGCTCCGTCCTCTTTTATTTTTTTACTCCATTTCATTCAGCCCGAGGCAAGAAATCTTATCATCGACGAATATTGCCGTTAGAGGCATAATATCGGACAACTATTGAAGCCATTCATGTTCCAGGGAAATCTGATTTCTTCTGTTATCCTCCTGAATTTTCTGGGTTACACTGCTCATTACGTGAAAGCTAGATTCGGATATGTACTTTGCGGCTCCAGGGAATGGAATTTTTTTTTATATTTTGTTTCTAATATTTATATTCAAAGCGTAATTATATTCACCTCTTTATTTATATTCAAATGAATCTAGATTCGTTTGAAAGACGAGGCAAAATGAGGATAGATATGTGTCGCGGTAAATTTGACGGGTTTATTTTCATGGGTGATTTATACTGTGATTTAAGTAAGAGTTTAATTTGTATTTGTTGAAAGAAAGAAAATATATTTCTGGTGTTGTTAGTCTATTATTACGGAAAATATTAGTTTAATATCACGAAAAAATTTTAGTTGATTATAACTGAATATTCGTTGACAGTTTATTTGCTCCCGAAAGTATTAATCAACGAATATTGCCGTTAGAGGGATAATATCGGACAATTATTGAAGTCATTCATGTTACAGGGAAATCTGATTTCTTCTGTTATCCTGCTGAATTTCCTGGGTTGCACTACTCTTTATGTGAAAACAAAATTCGGATATGTGCTTTGTGGATCTAGGGAGGGAAATTTTTATTTTTTTCTTTATAATATTCAGTATTTATATTTAGATAATGTAGATTTATTTGGAAGACAAAGCAAAGTGAGGGTAGATATGTTGCGGTGAATTTGAAGGGTTTATTTCCTTTGGTGTTCGTGTACTCGTTTATAATTTGTGTTTATTGAAAGAGAGAAAATATATTTGTGGTGTTCTTTTATTATTACCGAAAAATTAAGTTTTTTTGTTATTACAGAAATTGTTACATTATTATTATGAAAAAAATTGTTTATTATGTCTGAATATCCATTTTTAGTTTTCTATTTCGGAAAGCATGAATCAACGAATATTGCTGTTAGCGAGATAATATCGGACAACTATTGCAGCCATGCATGTTTCAGGGAAATTAAATTTCCTCTGTTATGCTCCTGAATTTTCTTTGTAACACTGCTCATTATCTGAAACTAGATTCTAATATGTACTTTACGGTTCTAGGGTGGGGATGGTATTTTTCTATATTTTATATCTTATATGCAGTATTTATATTCGAATGAATCTAAATTTGTTTTAAAGACAAGGCAAAATGACGTTACATATGTAAGGTTAAATCTGACGGATTTCTTTCGTTGGGTGATTTTAACTGTGATTTATGTATGCATGTAGCTGTTATAGACATAGACATAGACATGGTACATTAACGAGGCACCAGAGCAGGGCTCCATATCCTCGGTATAGAAAAATTTTTGTGGCTATATTTCCGCTCTCAGGATTAAAAGAAAAGTGTTGACTTGAAAGTTAATATAATAATAATAATAATATTAATATTAATTGCAATAATCATAATAAATAAATAAATAAATATTAATAAAATAATACTATAAATAAGTAAATACATATAAATTTGACAACTATTTAATATGGCAGATTTAAGTAGTTGGTTTATGTTAAGAGAAATGCCACCAAAATGTAATTTTGCTGGTGTTAATAATTATGCAAAAAAAAAATATTTATCTTTTAAATGGTTGCTTTTGTTACGTACACTATTAGGAACCTGACAATTTATTGTACCTCGTTTCTGTAATAGTTTTTTGTTTTAAAATTTGCATTTTTCTTATTTTATTAATTTCTTTCAAGCTGTATTTGCATTCATTTGCTGAAAATATAAGGCCTATTTCGATAATTTCATTTTATAAGATATGCAGTATCTAAATCATTCATTCTGTTTATTATTCTGTTTATTATTTCATTCTGTTTAAAAAAGGATTATATTCACGAACAAAGCATTCATTTTCTATAAAACAAAACATTTGATCCAAGTGAAATATGTATTTAGTTGGTGACTGTTTAAAATGATCTGTCTATTCATTTTATCTAGAACTCTGTAATCAATATAATGTTGAACTAGCTAAAAAAAAAACGTACTTCGCTACGGAGTACATTCAAATTAAATACAACGGTCAATGTATGCAATTAATGCCAAAAAAATAAATATATATATAGAGATATATATTTATAATAAATACGACGATCAATATATACAATTGATGTAGAAAAAATATATATATTTATAAAAAAAAATCGTAAGGGATATTTTTATAGACAAAATAATGTCCAATTGTCTGCCGCATTAGCAAGAAAAACATTTTTTTGTCTATTTAGTTGTTATGCACGTGACGATAAATTTATTTAAAGTAACAGAAAAAGAAATCACGTGATCAGCATTTAATAAATTAATTCTAAAAATTAATGTTTAAAAATTCACCAAAACTCAGAAAATAGAGGTAAAGATTCGAAAAAGATTTCATTTTAAAGGAATTTTTATGATCTTTCTCGTGATGTAAATTTTATAACCTTCAAATTATTCTTTTAAATGCAAAGTTAAAAAAAGTTACTAAAACAGCTTAAAATTTTAATTTTAAAAAATCTAAGAAGAATTTTTCAAAAATCTCTCTTAGTGCACCCCTACACTATAAGAAGAATAGCCATGCAAAATTTCAGCCCTTTAGGTCCAGCGGTTTCGTCTGTGCTTTGTATGTCAGTGAGACCACAGGACCACAGGAAGAATGGTCTAACTGCACTACCTGGGCCACGCCCTCAAGTGCAGGCTTTCAGAAAGTAAGCAGCGGGGAACCATGATAGGACAGAAAGTAGAGAAAGAAGAAAAGTGATTGGAGCGACGGAACTGTTTTATATGTGAGGCGGTGAAAGGCAAAGTGGTGTAAGTCAGTAAGTCAAGTGGTGTAAGTCAAAGAGTTTAACTGCAAAAATTACAAAAAATTCCACCATAAATTGAACAAATTATAATTCATAACAATTATTACAATATTGCAAATAATAACTATTAACAATTCTACTATAAATCGAACATGGATATTACATATTTGCCCTCAAATGAAAAAAGTTGAAAATGTGACTTACGCCACTTTGCCTTTCAACGCCTCATATATAGATAAAAGTGTAAAAACAATACATTAAAAATATTTTTGAAACATTGTTAATTTTATAACGTAAATTAACAACGTTATCGTAATTAACAACGTGGCTTTTACCCACGTGGCTTTCACAGAGAAAAAAATTTACACTAATGTATTTTGCTTATCCAAGCTTCCAATAGGGAGAAGGTTATCGGGGCACCTGGGCGTAAGCCGAATCCCCAGTGAAACATACAGACATAATAACAACAGTGCTCTTGAAAAGTTAAAGGTAATAATACGAGGATTACGTGAATACGTTTATGTAGTTTAGATGAATAAAGAGAAAAAAGAATTTTGAAAAGAAGCATGTAATGAGAAGTTGCAAAAACAAGTAAGAGTGGAGAAATGTTCCGATCTTGGTCCGGAAAAAATTTTATAAAAACAAATAAAAATGTATTTCTATCCTTAAACTTTCTCTTTTAATTTTATTCATCTTTGCATCGTTTGTAGACCCTCTTTTCTACTGCCCTGCAAGATGCTTACTTACTTTTTCTTATACTATGAACTCACGGATTAGCAGCGGCCCAATCATTTCACTCCTTTCCTATACTCTGTTTCATTGGTTCCCCTCTGCTTATTACCTGAAAGTCTGCAATTGAGGGCGTGGCCCAGGAATTGCAGTTGCGACCCATTTCCTATGGTCCTATGGAGCATCAGCGATGTTTTTAAGAAGTTGCATAATGTCAGAAATGGAGAATAGTTCTGAAAATTCTTTGATCTCAGCGAAGTCGGAGAGACCACTATTGTATTTTGAACGGATTCTGTGGGAATGGTATTTGATTTAGGTTTAGCGTTAGATTTGGGTATGGGTTTGTCAATACTAATTTTTTTTCTTCTGAGTAGTCCGGATGTTGTGGAAGTATTCATGAATGTTGGGATTAGAAGTTTGGTTTTCATTATCAGTAATGATGTTTTCCGAGATTACTTGAGGGCAAGAATTTTTAGATCAAGCAGAAGCTGTGGGAACGGGGGGCTGGAATAAAGTTCTGATTATTTTTATTGTTGGGTTGATGGGTTTTCTTCGCGCTTTTAGTCGCCTCGATATTTTTAGGATGTCTGTCACACCCGGAATATTTTGCAGTGTGGTTACCACCACAATTTGCACATTTGAATTTATCTGGAGAGCCCCTGACGGGCAGGACTTGGCCTGATGATTTACACTTACAAAGTAAGCACTTTGGTGTAAGTTTGCAGGAAGTACTTGAATGACCGTATTTTTGGCAGTTGTAGCATTGAGCCTGCCCGGAGTTAACAAAAGGAGAAATAGTAATTTTGAGATAGTCAATGTTAGTAAGTTTGTTCAGATTGTCTAAATTTGGAGTTGGTTTCAAGGAAGCCATAAAAAGAGGAAGAGGTCTATTTGTTTTTTTATTGGTTAAGTAGGCAGTTTTAATGGGCTCAGTGCCAAGATCGGTAAGAGCGTCGTGGATGTCTTTGTGGTCCGTAGTGGCCGGAAGGTCAGAAATCAGAATTTTTTTTGGCCTCTGTATTTTTCTTATTTGGCGATAATCTTATTTTTATAACTGATATTTTTATTTTATTAATGGTTTTTAAACTTTGGTCGCATTTAGATTTATTTACAGGAACTAAGTAGCTGTGTTCGATATAAAATTTTCAAATATATATTTTTCTAATCTTTCTCAATTTTTTTTTTTTTACTCGATGTGAAAACTATTTTCTTTCTTTCATTTTATAAATAGATTCTGTTTTTAAAAAAAGTAAAATACTCTCAAACAATACAATTTTTTAAACCTAAAATCTTTCTTTTCAAGCATAATTAAGCGAAAGATTCAATTAAAGCGTAATATGCAGTTAATTGATGATTCAGTTAAGTGTTCTTTTGATTTCTTTTAATTTGGACTATAACATAAGTTCGTGTGAAATTCGTGTATGTTGAAAAACATCTACAGATAACTCGTAAAAAATATATTTGAAGTGTCCTGAATTAATTATTGTAGAATAGAAAATAATTAATCTCTTAACTAACAGTTTTTATTAACTAAACTTGAAGTACATAAATATTTTATCGTATTTATATAATGTTTTTTATTATATATATATTTTTAAACTTTTTGTTAAAGCTGTCTTCTCTGAGATTTCTTTTCAAGAAATATAATGACATCTAGGACAAAAAAAAATTCTTATTTTCACTGTCAAAATCATTTTCTTCATTCTATCCAAAGAAGATTTGAGAGTTCAAGCACTAATAAATTTCTCCTAATCTATGCAGTGTTTTTATATATAAAAGCCAAGCTACTGCATTGCATACATAGTGATGAGAAACATTTGTTCAAAGTATAATGCATATTGAGTTGGTGACTGACATACTTATCGATCGGAAACATTAATTTGGAATCTTTTTCAGCACTGCACGAGATATGCTTCTTTTTCTGAACTCTTCAAGAAGCTTGCATAAGATACTCTGAAACAGTTTTCTGCTGCAATTGTGTGTTAAGGCTGCTCAGAAGAAGCCCTACTGGATTCATTCAGCTCAATGTTAACCTATGGAGAAATGTTTTCAGTGATTGTTGACTTGGATTAAAATATTTTTTAAACTATTCCGCAACAGAGAAGGAACATTTTAACTGTGCTATCTTATTCATTTCAGATATTTCGTTCACCAAAAGGAATTCTTTGAGTTGGCAAAGTATACCACTTTTTTTCCCTATATGATTTTTTTTTATATAATGCGGGTGGCGGAGCGCGTCATTCTTCACAAAATCAATGAGCACCTCGACCAGCACAATATTATATTCCCAGAGCAGTTTGGCTTTAGGTCTGAGCACAACACGACGCAGCAGCTCCTTAGGGTAGTGGAATTTGCCCGTGACGGGTTACAGGGTAAACAACCTACCGCTGCTCTGTTTCTCGACATTAAATGCGCGTTCGACAAGGTCTGGCACCCGGGACTCATCTTTAAACTTATTCAAATTAATCTGCCAGACAGTCTTATTCACTTAATTTATAACAACATTCATAATCGAAATTTGGACGTCCGCATACACAACAATCTGTCCCGGAACAGGTACATCACGTCTGGTATTTTACAGGGTTCGATCTGGATAAGTTGAACAGGACCGAGCCTGTTCAACTTATTTGTGAACGATGTGCCGCGTGGAGTTAATACTCTACTCGCTATGTATGCGGATGACACTGCTATCCTTTCCTCCTCTCACAATGAACACTACCTGACTATTCAAATTCAGCGTCATATCGACACCTTAAAAGCTTGGTTCACGCGCTGGAAAATTCGAATCAACCCTTCTAAGTGTCACGCGATCTATTTCAGTAATCGCTATAGCAATCCTCCGCGTCTTTATATTCATCACTCCCCACTCGAATGGGAAAACACAGTGAAGTATCTCGGCGTAACTCTGGACCGCAGACTCACATGGAAACCCCACATAGCTAACATTGTCAGCAAATGCGATGCTGTCATCATGGAACTCCGCACTCTATTTTTCAGTCCCCATATGTCTATGAGAAACAAGGTGCTACTTTATAAACAATGTGTACTTCCCGTCGCCCTATATGCTGCTCCGGTGTGGTTTTCAGCCGCACAAACCCACATTAAAAAAATTGAAATCTTCCAGAATAAAACTCTCAGGCGTATCCGCCGAGCTTTCCGTTACCTGTCGAATTCGACAATCAGACGTGACTTCGACATTTCCACTTTCTCGAAACAGGCTCATAAAATTTAGAAAAAATTTTATGAAACCCTTCCTAACATTCGTAATGAAGTACTTGCAGAATTGCCAGATTATGACCATTCTCTCCCTGCTAATCGCAAACGCCCTAGGGCGTGTCTCCTCAGGAGCTAACATTAACTTCCGCATCGCGATACTCATTCTATCTTGCACACCTGCTTATGTCCTGCCGTAGCGCAGAGGCATCGCGCTGATCTGTGAAACCCTAAGTTGTGGGTTCGATCCCAGGTGGTATCGCCTCTTCCAAAATTTCCATCTTGATATTTCTTTTTTCCCCCGTGGAATTCTACATCCTACTCGTTACGAATTGTATGACCCTGAAGAGGGCCTTTTTTTTTTCTCTTTTGTTGAGGGCCACTTAACTTATTCCTGTCATCTTGCCTCGTATCTTTAAACTTAACTTTTTTATTTTTATTCTCTATTACTTGTTAACTACTTAAGCTTAATTTCCCCCACCCTTTAATTATTGAAGGTTTAACTTTAATTTACTATTAATTTTAATTGAAGTATTCTCACTCTTAATTATCTTATTAGCCTTTAAACTTTAACTACTGAGCACATTATCATTGATTACTTAACATCTTGCGTACTGGAGATAAAACCGCATGGCCAAGGAACTCCAATCATCTCAATATTCTGCTCAGATAATCCAAATGTCACTTTCCCTATCTCTGTACTAACCAACCATTTTTCATATTTCCATGGTCCAATCACTATGCAAATCCTGTATTGGAGGGCGTGGCCCATGTACCGTAGATACACCTGATATCCTGTAAACCTGTTTTCGTGAGACATACGCTTCTGTAATTCACCGCGAAGTCTTGCTGGCTACTTTGTTTTGGGAGCTCCATTTAGGGGAGTGGGACGACTCGGAAAAGAACAAACCTTACTAGGGATCTGAACCCGAGCGAACTGAGTGGAAAATCAAGACGATGACCATTATACTTGTGGGCGGCTCCCCAAAGGATTCAAATTTTTAGAAAATCATTCGCTTTCATTTTAAAAAAAGAAATAGATGCCCGAGTAATAAATTTGACACAGTGTTTGAGCTTTCAACTACTGGTGATCAAAATTGATTTAAAAAAAATTACAAATGAAAGTCTAGTCCAGTGGTAGTATACCTGGTCCCGAAAACCCACTAGTGGGCGATTCAAACTTTCATGGTGGGCGGTGGAAATTTTTGTCCGTTGTTAAAAATTTTGTTCTTCCTCAATATATCGAATACACTGCTAACACATTAGTGAGTTTGACTTTTTAAATTATGCTTTTGCGATTTACTTTTGAATTCCGTCTCTAAACTTGGATTAAAGGTAATAATTCACCGGACACTTCTCGAAGTATACTCGTGGACGACGGAACAATGAATTAGCTCAGTAACCATCCGTAGCTACTTATGTATATATATAGATACATAAAGTATAAATAAATAGATAAATTTAAGTACATATTTTTTGCAAACCCTCCTCTCTAAAATTTACTTCGCACTTGCTCTAAATTGATTCGCTTCGGAAATGCACCGGTGGGCGGTAAAGAAACTTTGCCATCAACATTCAAAAGTGGGCGGTAGGTATTAAGTCGGTAGTTATTAAGGCCCTGGTCTAGTCGATAATTGCAATAGGCGATTTTATTTAATATTTCATATTCAGTATTCAGCACCGTATGTTACAGTAACGAGAAATAAACAAATTCTACCCCAGAAATGCATTGTACAGTAGGTAATTCTAAGAACATTATATGCTAAAAGCATTATATTAACCTGTTTGGACACCACTATTCATCGGTTATGAAGGATTCGAGCTTATATCCGTATAGCTATATACTTTGAGTATATTTTGAGAAAATACAAT
>OU015503.1:68694853-68749853 GCA_907164885.2 Dolomedes plantarius | reverse complement strand
TACTATCAACTACCATATGATCCGTCAATAATTCATGAACGATGTATTAATAATTATTGGATGTATAGAATATCTAGTAAGATGTATTTTACATTCATGTAATACCTCCGAAACTAATATTGTAAATAAACGTGGGTCTGTAATTGATTGAATGTTTAACACAATAAACAAAACATGCAAGGCTCTCAATTGCAGACGTTTCTGAGTGTGGGTGTATGGCAATTTTAAACGATCATGAAATAAACACATGATAGAAATACGAAGAACAAAAGAGCAACAAAAATTGCTATTCGAGAGTTCATAAGTAAAATCAAAATAATAATAGAGAAAGGTTTCATAAAGGGAAATAGGGAAAATTAATTTCAAATGTTTTTTTACCATGGTAAGCTTAATAAATCTTAAAAGATGAAAGAATACAAATTTCACAAGCACATTTTGAACTTTGGATCGTTATCCAATGAAAATCAAGGAAGATATAAGTTTTCGACCAGTGTGAGACGAGCATGATAGTTTTGTTTGCACAGAAAGTGATTGTGTTCTGGGCCTTATTTCAGGAGCCAATCAGAAGCAAGCAATTGAACCAATGATTTCAGGGACCATAGGAGAAATGACAAAATTTGTTAATTTTAAGTATTAGAAAAGGAATTTAATCTTAGCAAGCTTTGTATCATTTTATATTAGTTTTTGATTTTCCTAATTTTTTTTTAAGAACACACAAAACAAAACATTTAAAACTTTCGAGCAACAATAACACCAGGCCGGGTTTTTTTTTTTTTTTTGCAGGAATTTAATCAGTTTATTATTTAAATTTTTATGAAAATTCCTACCTAAATTTTGAAGAAATTTTGTGAATAGAAGAACTTTTGAGAGTAAATTGGGAAAATAATAATCTATCTATCTTTAATTTTATGAGAGCAGAAAGAAGTTTAATATTACTATCAGCACCTTAAGAGCAACCTGGTCCTGCGTAAGTTAACAATAACCTAATAATGAATAGGATGCTAAATATCATGAATTTAGATAATTTATTTATGTCATTGCGGTTATATATTTCTCATGAGTTCACGGTAAATATGTACGGAGTAGATAAACCAACAGTATCCGATTAAGGCTGCTTTGTACTAAAACAATTGGATTCGCTTACCTCAAATGTTAACCTACGGAGGAAATGTGTCCAAGGATTGCCGATTTGGATTTAAAGATTTTTTTAAAATTGTACTTCGTAATAAAAAAAGAAATTTTACACCCGGGAGCATTTTTTGTTTTTTCTAAAAATGCAAATTATATATTAAAATTTAAATTATTCCGGAAAAAGTCTGGTTTAGTGTGGTTTAAACGCTCCTAAATTCCTTTGGTGGATGAAATTTATAAAATGAATCCTATTGCAACGTGGAGAAAATTTCAGGCTATCTGAAAATACCTTTTTTATCGGATTATCAGTATTAATGTAGCTGTGACTAGTAGACATACTTTCTCCATAGGTTAACATTGAGGTGAGCGAATCCAAGACCAATTATTATTTCATGAGTTCCCGATTAAAAAAAATCGTCACTTTTTAAATCCACCTTTAACAAGAAACGTATCGTTTATTTAAGAATATGTAAAATAACTAGTATATCTATTATGTACTTATTCTTAGTAAAAAAAGTAACGTTACATTCACGAAATAAATAATCCTGTTTTTATATACCAGAAATATATAAAAAAAGGCACAGGGCAATCTCGTTGTTTCACAGTATGAGTAATTGCATCTAAAATTTCATTTATATACCTATGTCTGTAAGAATGCTAGAAAGATTTAGAAATTTGAAGAGAGATGCATTCTTTGTCGTATAAAACGATATAATCAGTGCTAAACTCGGTGAAATATTACGCCTCCACAATCATTAAATATGATATACTGTTCTCCGCAACAAATGACAAAACTATTCCCATGCGAATACGAAAGGAAATGAGTGTAGGTATATTTATTGTTATAATAGTAAACATTTAAAAGACGGAATAGTTAGGTTTTGCAGCTTCTACCGAGTAGTGATAGAACACTGTATGCTGACATCGAACAACTTTTAAATGAAATGAAGAATTATTAATATCAGATAATTTAATTTGTAAAAATTTATATATATTTACCTTTCAATATTTTTAATTCAACCACATTTTTTCCGTAAGATTTTATATTTAAAATTTCATATCTTTTAAAATTTTAACTTATTTGAAGAGGGCCTTATTTTTAAATTTTAATTTTTGCTTATCAGACCTAGGAAGTCCAGTCAACCATAAAATTGCGTCCAAATAAATACTTCTAAGATAATGTTTCCCAATCTTTTTCGAGTCGTGACCCCTTACATGGTTTCCATATATGCTGCAACCCCCCACACAACTTCCCATAATGCATATTTTCATTAAAAAGTCATCTTAAGACTTATAAAGGACTTTTAAGACTAAAATGCATTTTCCATTACTTAAATTTCAAAAAAATTATCAAAAAGGAAGTTCGTAAGAAATGAAGAATATTAAGAAACATTCATTCTTTAGTCAAAGGTGTGTAAAACCAAGAACAGAACAGAACAAAACATCAAAAAAATAATAAACCTACCGCATGGATTCAGAATTATATAATAATAAAAACTGAAAAACTCTTACCTAAATAAAATTACTTCATCCCGTAGGGGAAACTACAACAGTAAAATCCAAAAAGGGCAACACAGACTGAGGAAAGACAAATTGAAATTCAGAATTTATGCCTTCTACATAGTACGCAATAGCGATTTTCATATTCCACCCAACAAAAGCGGTATATTTCTAACTAACTGAGTTTACGCCTTGAATGAGACTTTTCTCTTTTATAATTCATCTCTGCCTTAGAGTTTCCTTGTAAATAAATACTGACAAATATTTTCCTTGAAATTCGCTAAAAATGTATTTAAAATTAATAAAAAATCCGTGGCAACCATCCAGAAAAATATTTCGCGAACCCCAAATTAGAAGAGACTTCGGCATCTCTACTCTCTCGCAACAGGCACATAAAATTTCTATGAAATTTTATGATAGAAATTTTAAGATAGCCTTCCTAACATTCGTAACTAAATAATAGCAGAATTCCCGGACTATGATTATTCTCTTCCTGCTAATCGTAAGCATCCTAGGGCGTGTCTCCTTAGGAGCTAACATTAATTCCCTTACCACCATATTCATCCCATCTTGCTCACCTGATTGTGTGCTGCTGTAGCGCAGTGCCACCGCGCTGACCTGGTATTCCCTACGTTGTGGGTTCGGTCCCAGGTGGTGTCGCATCTTCCAAATTTCCCTATCTTGATATTTTTAGTTTTTCCCCGCGGAAATCTGCAATCATCTCGTTATGAATTGTATGACCCTGAATAGGGCTTTTTTATATTTTTTGTGCAAACTTTCCATCTTGTTTGCTGAGGGCTTCCTTGTTAATTTATTTCAACTTATTCTCTTTAAATTATTTTAATACTTAACTCTAATTTTTGAATCTTAACCCATATTGACCTGAATTAATTTTTTGTCAAAATTTTAAATTTTAATGCATTCAATTTATGAGTTAGGATCATAGAGTAATGCTTGATAAGAAATTTTTTTCAAAATAATTTGTATTTTAGAAATTAGAGCCAAATTTGTAGCTTGACGTATTTGTCACGCTAGGTTAATATGCGTACAAAAACTATGAAATTTTAAGTTTATGTCGAACACTGATACTTACTGGTTTCAAAGGATAATTTGAACTAATATAAAAAAATTACTTTATTTTAAAAGCATCTACAAATATATCAGTTAATTACACAAAAATCTTAAAAATATCAAAATAACAAACCAAATATAACTTATTTTTGAGTTATTAGCATTTTTCTTGAATAAGAATTAGGTATATTTTTGAACGTGAAAAAACACATAAACGAAGGCAAATAAAAAAATTGTATCATTTATAACACGAAGAAAAGCTTAAAAACATTTTATTTTTTGTGTTGAACAAATAATCTAATGTTTGGAGTGTGAAAAGGTTTAAAACAATCAACACAAAGTCCAACTTGGCACTTTGAACAAATTGTTTTGACAGCTCGAGTGCAGAAAGAACCAGCACATCTACGTCTCTTACTGTTAACAGTGTATGCAACAAAATGATAAATTCTCTCCAGACGTACTAAGTCTAAGACTCGTCCACAAGCTGAACTGTCACTGGAAGAACAAGGTCTTCCAGAGCCACGAGGAGGACATTTATTTTGAAGCAACAAACCCTTAACAATTTCCCTTCTGAAGTTCAGTTGGGAAGTACTTTTACCACTCATTTTATGTAAGCACCATGCATTTGTAAGTGCTGCATCAACGAGCCAGCTAAAAATTGACCAATACCACTTTTTTGCTCGTATACCTATGCGGTACAGGTTTATATTTTCATCCATGAGGTCAGTTCCCCCCATGAATTTGTTGTACTCACCAATTAAACAAGGTCTTTTAATATTAACATGTTTACGTATCTGTTTTGAAAACCTTTTCACAAGTCATGTAGGATATACTGGATGACAAGTTGATGCAACACTCACAACTGCATTGTGATACCATCTAGCGACTAAAATTCCATCATCTGATTTTGAATACACAAAACTAACCCTTGATTTTTGTTCCAACATTTTTTTTTGTAACTGTTTTACATTCTTTTGTTAGTCTGTTTTCTCGCACAGTTCCCGTACCTTCGTACCCATTTGTTTTTAAAAAATCTAACAAAATTATGCTCGTAAATAAATTATCAAAATAAAATCGAAAATTTAAACTTTTTATATTTGGATCAAACTCATCAATCATATTTAGCAATGGTGCAGCAGGTTTTCAAAATTTTTTTTTATACTCTGTATTATGGCACGTATTTTTTCCCTGGTAAACTTCAAAGTTTACCAGATAGCCCTTGGGGGTATTCAAGCACCACATTTTAAAGCCAAATCGAATAGGCTTTCCCCGAATAAATTGTTTTCACCCATGACGTCCAAAGTAAGCAATCATTGATTCATCGTAACACAACTCTTGACAAGGAACAAAATGCTTTAAAAAAATTGTCTTTAGCAATGACATAAATGGCCGCAGTTTCCACGTTTTATCTGAGGAAACCGGTTTTGAACTATCGGCAAAATGAAGAAATCGCATAATAACACAAAAACGATCTCTCCGAATACAATCAAAAACCATATGATTTTTCATATCATCATCAGAATCCCGGTAATTTTTTCTACTAGGAAAGTTACTGTAACCAGATAAGATCATACTTACTGAAAGCCTGCACTTGAGGGCGTGGCCCAGGTAGTGCATTTAGACCAATCTTTCTATGGTCGTATGGTAAATACCAATAAAACATTTCAATTCTCCAATTGTTATGGACGGATCAGGACAGTTTAAATAAACAAATTAGATAAAGGTTTGTTCTAATATCAGGTTGTACACAGTGTCATAAAAAAAATTCAAATAATTCCAAAGGGGATAAATTTGAATAGTGTGCAAAATTTGATTCGGGAAAAATTACACTGTTTTTCCTAAGGTCACTTTTAGTCCAAGACCTATCGACCTATTGATGGGACACTTGTTTTTGCTTCTATTTGAGATTCTTGTAAAGAGCATGATGGGTAATCTGCCCCATTATCATCATTCTGGAACTCATCACTAATATCACCATCTTCACATGTTTTATCAGATTTATAAACAGCTTCTACTTCAGCTAATAACAAATTTCTAGACAAATTATTAATTTGGCCAGCATTATCTTCTTCCCCAGAATCTTCATCTGTCAAATTTCCTGTCTGATCAGGAGGAGTAATGAAAAATTCATCAACTTCATAATCACTATCTAGCTGATTAAAAAGATCTAAAGCTACTGTCAAAGTAAGGTAACTGCAAAATTTATAAAATAACTAAAATAAGTAATATTGTTTCAAATAAGTATAATAACTTATATCATCCTAAAACGTAATATCATCCAAACCAAAAGTATATCATATTTATATAATATCCTCCTAAACTATTTAATATCGTATAATTTGAAGAGAATTCCCAACTAATCAAATGAAATCTTTTCATATTACCATAAATAAGTTTCGAATAAAAAATGTAGTTGTATTCATCTAGCGTAACATATACGTCACGCAATTAAATTATATTCATTATCGCTAAAATATCAAAAGATTTTGCTTGATTAATAGTTTAAATTTGTCCAATATTCATTAAAAAACATATGAAATTAATAATTTTAATTCAAATTACTTATAAACTTAAAAATATTGATTCTTACCTTCGACGCCGATCCTTCCGTCGTTGTAAACAAACAGCTACTTTTAACTCATTGCCAGATTTAAACATCGAAACCAGTGACAAAAATTATTGCTGAACTAGAACAACTGAATCGTATGGCAACTATCAGAACAAGAATTAAGATGATTGGGACTGTTAATTTATCGTAGCAATTTGAATCGAGGTAGATTATATATGTCACGCTAGGTGAAAATGGGTTAATCTTTTTTACTTGCTAATTTTTTCTTACCCTTCTATTCGGAAGGATTTAAACTTAATTTTTAACTTAACATAACTTGTAACTTCATACTTAATTTATCTTAATAATTTTTTCTACTGATAACATTTACGTTGATTATAAGCATCTTGCGACAGGAGTTAAAATCAATAGCCCCAGGAACTCTACTTATCAAATACAATTCTGCTCACGGCGAACCCCAAGAGAGTTGCGACCCCAGGTTTGGAACCCCTGCACCAAGGTGGGATTAATAGAATTCATTTTACTTTTTCCGCTGTTAAAAGTCTCCAAAATAATGTTGATTAAATATATCATTTTTTTTCTCTTGAAAAACGTCGCCAAGATAACGCTTTATTTCTCGTTTTACTGGAAATTTTGGCGACCTTATGGGAGACAGAAATTTAATTCTGTCAAAGGGATAACAAAAACCTCTTAGCGCTAAAATTGGGTCGAGATTTTAACTGCGCACTTAGGTGATTGGTAAAATTCCTTCTTTTTTTCTTTTAAACGTCGACAAAAGCATCGCATTATTTCTTGTTTCATTGACAACAAAAAAAAAAGCAAAACAGAAAAGCTACTCTGTCAAAATGATAACAGCAACATCCTACTGCTAATATTAAAATTCACTGAACTTGAAATATTATGGCCTTGCACCAGCTCACATCGCAGAACTGTTCAATCCCAATGTTAATTAATAGGGAATTTTTTTTCACAGACTCTTTCTATTCTCAGATTAGTAACCGAATATCTTTTGGATTCTGGTTTTTTGGAGATGAAGACGTTCAGAATTTCCAATCCAGAGGCATCACTCTGGACAAGCGTTCTCCTTCACATGGCAGAATTCATTCAAGAATCTTCCTCCGAGCGGCGAGACGTGTTCGGCCAGCCACAGGCGAGATAGTGGTAAGCTTCCGGGAGAGCCTCGGCTTGAAAACAATCGTTTTCGTACGATGGGCGACCAAAGCGTTCACTTAAGGACGGGAGTCAATGGGCATGCCACAAATATCCTCTACCCTGAGTAGAGTATTCAAGAGTTCGGCTGATCTTTCGATTAGGGATGGATCGGAAATACTAACCTGTTATTTTGTAACAGGTATGTGTTAACTGAACTTTGGACCTGTTACGGATTTTCAAAAGTAACAGGTACGGCGTACGTGTCAAACGATAGAATACTCCCGCCAGGCGAATAGAATAGGGCCGCCAGGCGGGGAGCGGGGACGAAATAAGTATACGAGTATTTTTCCGTACCTGTTACCAGAAAATACTCCCTTGCCTGGGCGGGGACGAAATAAGTAAACGAGTATTTTTCCGTACCTGTTACCAGAAAATACTCCCTTGCCTGGGCGGGGACGAAATAAGTAAACGAGTATTTTTCCGTACCTGTTACCAGAAAATACTCCCTTGCCTGGGAGGGGCGAAATAAGTATACGAGTATTTTTCCGTACCTGTTACCAGAAAATACTCCCTTGCCTAAACGAGTATTTTTCCGTACCTGTTACCAGAAAATACTCCCTTGCCAGGGAGGGGACGAAATAAGTATACGAGTATTTTTCCGTACCTGTTACCAGAAAATACTCCCTTGCCTAAACGAGTATTTCCACACTCGTTTATAATTTATATTTCTACGTGGTACGTAGGAAGGGTCGCCGGGGGCATACAAAACAAATAGACAAGTATTTCTACTTGTCTTGTGACCTTCCCCACTTACTGTTTACCAGGAAATATTCGCTTACCTAAACATTTTCACGTTCGTTTATAACCATAATTTTCCAATAAAATTGACAGTTGATCTGAATTTCGTTGGACATATTCTTACCTTCTTCTTCATTTTAATTCATGACTATTATTAAATACTAATACACCCAAATACCTTTATAAAAATATTTACTTTCATTGGTTTTGAAATAACATAACATTTTTGGGTTAATGTTGTTGATAAAATTCACTGATTATTCATTATATTATTCGTAATCATTTATGTGTTTTATGACAGGTGGAAAAATTGTATCTGCTCACTTGTCAGGATTTTGTGAATTAAATTGTTGATGATAATAAAAACAACGTCTCATGAAAAAAAATTTATTTTATAGTAAACAAGATTATCATTAGCAAAACATAAATATTTTTTAGAAAAAACAATTTGGTATATATGTATTTATTGTACAATAGGTATACAGATTTTATAAAATTCACTGATTATTCATTATATTATTGGTAATCATTTATGTGTTTTATGACAGGTGAAAAAATTGTATCTGCTCACTTGTCAGGATTTTGTGAATTAAATTGTTGATGATAATAAAAACAACGCCTTATGAAAAAAAAATTATTTTATATTAAACAAGATTATCATTAGGAAAACATAAATATTTTTTAGAAAAAACAACTTCGTATAAATGAATTTATTGTACAATAGGTATACATATTTTATAAATAATCAACTGAACAATTGTAGTTTGCACATAAATATTAATTATCCCTTTATGTAAATATGAAATAAACTGTACCTAATACAATTATATTAATATTACAGAAAATCTATTTAGTAAAGTTTTATTGAATAAAAAAAATAGAATATTATTTAATGTTCTAAAAATTAACAGTATTAACAGCTACCTTAATATTAATACTAACTTTTTGTATCCAAATCAAATAACAAAACTGAATAGGTATTTAAATATAAACGCATTACATTAATTATTACGCATTATTGTTAAAATGTACATGTCATTTGTAAAAATATTACATTAATCTTTAAAAAAGTTGTTACACTTAAATTTTTGGTTTCGTTACTTATTTGTTTATTTTCTTTATTTATTTTTAATCTTAAAATAATTGCTCACGATAGACGGTCAATCACCACAGAATTGGTCTATTAGTTTCTATTTTTTTATGAATACAAAATAGCTTAATAACTATCAATAAATAAAACAATGAAAAATAATGACAGTAAGTAATAAAAAGATTGGTAGTTAATTTCTAATGATAATTGCCAAATTTCGAAGCCCTTTATAAGCAAAATTGAGCGTTCGTGTTTAAAAATAAAAGTTGATGACTTTTTCGCCATCTAACCAAGAACGGCGATCGGATATTATTTTACCAGACTAGAAAAATATTCTCTCGCACGGGACAGAAGTTTCGAGGGCACAAAGCTTCTTTTTTGGCAATTGGCTAAGTGACGGGTAATTAAATTTTTGTTCACCCACCATTTCATAGCAGACTAGGCACTAGGCGAAGAGTTAACAGGTACGGGATATAGACCTCGGTAAATGAGTATGGAGGGGAGAGAGGATGGCGGAACCACGGGAATGAAACTGGAAGATGAAGTTAGAGTAACAGGTATTATGTAACAGGTATTTGTAGCAGGTATTTTTTTGGATCTGGATCAGTTGTACCTGTTACTGATAAATACTCGTTTTTGGCATCTCTACTTTCGATTCCCCCAAGCGCACAGAGGACTCAGGGTTACTACGAACACTAACTGTCAAATGTGTAAGTCTCTCCAAAAACGAAAGGCGAAAAATACTTGAAGCTTAAAACTATCTACAAAAAGTGATAGTTTAAATATTTGCAAAAAGACTACCAAAAATTTGCGAGATACACATTTCTGTCAAAATAAAGGGGATAACTAGACCCGAACTAAAAAGACAAAAATGAGCCAAGTTATCAAAAAGACAAGTCAGGAAAAATCCATCATGATGCCAGGTGCTTGTTGGACCTAGTACGTTAGCACTCCTAGGTTTCAGCCTAAACCAGCGTCTTCGTACTGTTCGCTCTGAGGAATCAGTGTTAGCTCATCTGTATGTAAATGGGAAGCGGAATTGCAGTACAGATGAGTCAATATACCTAGGACAAAGTACCCGCGCTCGAAAATAAATAAAAATTTATGTAATTCCAGTATATCGAATTCGTATATGTGTTTTGAGAGTAACATATAAAAATGTGATAGTGGTATCGTGACGAAAGTAGTCTGGACTGAAAACGAACCTTCAATCGTAATTATGAAGAATAATGTATAGATACAAATATTCCCTTAGTTTTATTACATTATATACAATTTGGGTTCTATAGTTGTGATTACGTAATGTGTCAGTATGGTTAACTAAGAAACATATAATTATGCTGCTTTGGAATTAAATGTGAGTGGAAACTATAGTGCCGCAAGTAGGAAGCGATAAGGACTGGGGGGGAGGGGGAAGGGACCAGAAACTCAAAAATGGTTGAATTCACATTATGCCTTTGAACTCTAAAATTGTAAATATTTCAAAGTGATATTAGGAGTTTATTTTGGTTACACATTTTAGCACAACGATTTCTAGGAAAAACGATTATGAATTTTAAAAAATGACAAACGCAAAATACTTCTTGTATCTATTCTTCTCTTGTATCTATTCTACACTTCATGTATCTATTGGAGCAGAGAAATAACAAACAATTCAGGTTACAAAATTAAGTAATTACTAATAAAAGCTGACACTTGGCACAATATCAGCTCGCCATTGAAGCATGCTTCTATCCATATCAGATTTCCTTCACAATTCTTTCGTTTTATTTAATTTCATTTGCCTACCTTAGCCGTTTACAATTCCGAGGAAGAATATGTAAAGACCTTTCATGTGTGTGAGGCATGTTATGTTGTCTTCTGTTTGATTACATATGCTCAGAGAATGCAGCTAGTGTGCGATTGTATATGTGTACACTAGCTGAAAACCCGCGCTTCGCTACGGAGTACATTCAAATTAAATACAACGGTCAACGTATGCAATTTATGCCAAAAAATAAATATATATATTTATAATAAATGCGATGATCAATGTATACAATTGATGTAAAATATATATCTATCTATATATATATATTTATAAAAAAATCGTAAGGGATATGCATTTTTTTTGGATAATATCCAATCGTCTGCTGCATTAGAAAGAGAAAAAAATATTTTTTTTTGTCTATTTAGTTGTTACGCACGTGACGATAAATTTATTGAAAGTACCAGAAAAAGAAATCACGTGATCAGCATTTAATAAATTAAATTCTAAAATTAATCTTTTAAAATTCACCAAAAATCAGGAAATGGAGGTAAAAATTCGAAAAAAATTTCATTTTGAAGGAATTTTTATGATCTTTCTCGTGATATAAATTTTATAACCCTCAATGTATTATTTTAAATGCAAACGTAAAAGAAGTTTAAAAAACAGCTTAAAAATTTAATTTAAAAAAATCTAAGAAGAATTTTTGAAAAATCTTTCTTAGTGCAACCCTACACTATTAGAAGAATCGCCATGCAAAATTTCAGCGCTTTAGGTCCAGCGGTTTGGTCTGTGCGTTGTATGTCAGTCAGTCAGTCAGTCAGTGAATAAATGAGTCAGTTACGGAACTGTTTTATATATATAGATAACTATTTCTAGAAAGTAATGTACCTATATTTATAAATGTACCCTTATATTTTTAAATGAAGTAGCCAAAAAGGTAGTTCAAAGAGACATTGAAAATGATAAATTACTCTTTTTTTTTAGTGAAATAGGAAAATTTATAGTTATTAAAGTTGAAGATGCTAATTCAGAGATGATTAGTTTTTAATGTCTCAGCTTTTATAGTTTTTTTAATATTGATATTTAATAACTTATCAAATATGATCTTGGTTTATTATCGCAGTTGGTTATTTGAGGATTTTTAGCTGATATTAACAGGATTGAAAATGTTTATTAAAAACAATCTAGTTCAATTTACACTGAAGCATGTGATGAAATTTGTCTGCGGTTTAAACATATATAGTGTGTGGAAGATTAGCTTTTTTTTCCAAATACACGAAAATTAGCCTTTCAAATAAATTTTAAATAAATGATTCCTTTCTTATACAGAATAATAGACTAATTAAAGGAAAATATGCAGTCGGAAAAATTACTTGCTTAATCCTTAAAAAATGAAATAGAACATGTAAATAGTAAGGTTTCGTTTACAGGTCAGAAAAGAAGACAGCACAGAAATCTCTAAGCCACGCCCTTTGATACAAAGATTTCTGTCAATGTTCACCTGGAAATTAATATGATTGTGAAACTTCTTCTTGGCACCATTCAAAATATCATTCAAAATGTGACACAACGTGAACACCATTCAAAATGTGACAAAATGTGAACATCATTCACTCTCCATGAATGATTGCATTACAGCCAGATTTACGCGCTTCGGGTCCACAGGCTTCTCCGAGAGGAACAAAATACAGGCGAAATGGGTGCGCACCAAAAACATTCTTCGGTCAGGGTTTCCAAAATCTAGGGAAGCGCAGGAACGTTTGCTTGTCTCGACTACGGGACAATGTGCAGCGGATATGTAGCCTAGATATCATCAGTATTGCTCCCCTTGTGTTCACATATTCCAACCAACAAACCATTACATAAATAATTAGAAGATAAAAAGAACTTTTTATATACCATGATTTTGAATTTTCTGTTGCATCATATATACTTTACAGTTCTATGTATAAAAAAATACTTAAAAAAATTTTTTTTGATGAATTATCCCATCAACTTGAAAGAAAATGAAGTAAATTGGAAGTTAAGTTGCGTTTAACTTAACGTTCCCATAGCGGTCGATAGATGGCTGCACCAGTCTACAAAACAAAATTAACTGAAAATGAATTCAAAACTGCTTAAATATTGCTAAAAGTATTAAAATAATGCATTGTCTTCGTGTTCTGAGCTATTCTAAAAGTTTCAAATGTCTAGCTAGTCGGAAAGTTAGTTAAAAATCGATTGCAATATTTGTACTCGACACACACACACACACAAACAAGAACGCGAGTTAATAAAAACATGTAAAAAAACCCGATAGTCTCTCTTTTATTTGGGTCACTCTTATATATAACTTGTTTTTTTATCCCAACAAAAATATGAGTTAATTACTAAATCTATAAACTTGACTCACGCGCCAGTACATAAATTAATTCGTTTTACACCATAGATAAGCCTACGTAAGGGAATACTGCATTTTTCCGATCGAAGTATACTACGCTACCCGCCAAATTACACGTCTAGTAGTATTAATACTATTTCTATAAAAAAGAGAACATGAAACCGACGATAATATTGACAGAAAATATAATGACTGGGCCAGAGGGAAACGCAGCACTTCTGCGAAGTAGCAAATGCGATACATAGATCGTCGATATAAACATTATATCCATTTCTACTACTTTATCTATATATATAAGGCACTGCCGTAACTGACTCATTCACTGACTGACATACAACGCACAGACCAAAACGCTGGACCTAAAGGGCTGAAATTTTGCATGGCGATTCTTCTTATAGTGTAGGGGTGCACTAAGAAAGATTTTTCAAAAATTCTTCTTAGATTTTTTTAAATTAAATTTTTAGGCTGTTTTATTGACTGTTTTTAAGTTTGCATTTAAATTAATATTTTGAGGGTTATAAAATTTATATGACGAGAAAGATCATAAAAATTTCTTTAAAATGAAATCTTTTTCGAATCTTTACCTCCATTTCCTGATTTTCGGTGAATTTTTGAAGATTAATTTTTAGAATTTAATTTATTAAATGCTGATCACGTGGTTTCTTTTTCTGGTACTTTAAATAAATTTATCGTCACGTGCATAACAACTAAATAAACAAAAAATATTTTTTTCCTTGCTAATGCGGCAGACTATTGAACATTATCCAAAAAAATATTAAAATACAGTAAAAGAAATGTTCTACAAACTGTACTATATTAGCTGTACTATATTCTTTAGTATTAGATTTAATTTGAATATTTTCTTCTACATTATTTTATCTATAAAATTATCCTTTACGATTTTCTTATAAATATATATATATATATATATATATATATATATATATTACATCAATTGTATACATTGATCGTCGTATTTATCATATAATATATCTATATATATATAAAACAGTTCCGTAACTGACTCACTGACTGCCATACAACGCACAGACCAAATCGCTGCACCTAAAGGGCTGAAATTTTGCATGGCGATTCTTCTTATGGTGTAGGGCTGCAATAAAAAGGATTTTTGAAAAATTCTTCTTAGATTTTTTTAAAATTAAATTTTTAAGATGTTTTAGTGACTTTTTTTAAGTTAGCATTTAAATTAATAGTTTGAGGGTTATAAAATTTATATCACGAGAAAGAGCATAAAAATTCCTTTAAAATGAAATCTTTTTTGAATATTTACCTTAATTTTCTGATTTTTAGTGAATTTTTAAAGATTAATTTTTAGAATTTAATTTATTACATGCTGATCACGTGATTTCTTTTTAAAAATATTTATCGTCACGTGCATAACAACGAAATAGACAAAAAAATATTTTTTTCTTTCTAATGCGGCAGACGATTGGACATTATCCAAAAAATTATTAAAATACAGTAAAAAGATGATATGTTCCTCAAACTGTACTATATTACCTGTACTATATTCTTTAGTAGTCGTATTAGATTTAATTTGAATATTTTCATCTAAATTATTTTGTCTTTAAAAATATCCCATACGATTTTTTTATAAATATATATATATATATAGTTTTACATCAATTGTATACATTAATCATCATATTTATTATAAATAAATATATTTATTTTTTTGGCATCAATTGCATACATTGACCATTGTATGTAATTTGAATGTACTCCGTAGCGAATTGCGGGTTTTCAGCTAGTATATATATATAAAACAATTCCGTAACTTACTCATTCACTGACTGACATACAACGCACAGACCAAACCGCTGGACCTAAAGGGCTGAAATTTTGCATGGTGATTCTTCTTATAGTGTAGGGGTGCACTAAGAGAGATTTTTGAAAATTTCTTCTTAGATTTTTTAAAATTAAATTTTTAAGCTGTTTTTGTAACTTTTTTTAAGTTTGCATTTAAAATAATAATTGGAGGGTTATAAAATTTATATCACGAGAAAGATCATAAAACTTCCTTCAAAATGAGATCTTTTTCGAATCTTTACCTCCCTTTTCTGATTTTTGGTGAATTTTTAAAGATTAATTTTTTAGAATTTAATTTATTAAATGCTGATCACGTGATTTCTTTTTCTGGTACTTTAAATAAATTTATCGTCACGTGCATAAAATCTAAATAGAGAAAAAAATATTTTTTCTTGCTAATATGGCAGACGATTGGACATTATTTTGTCTACAAAAATATCCCTTACGATTTTTTTATAAATATGTTTTTTTACAACAATTGTATACATTGATCGTCGTATTTATTATAAATATATATATATATATATATATATATATATATATATATATATATATATATATATATATATATATATATTTTGGCATAAATTGCATACATTGACCGTTGTATTCAATTTGAATGTACTCCGTAGCAAAGTGCGGGTTTTCAGCTAGTATATATATATATATATATATATATATATATATATATATATATATATATATATATATATATATATATATATATATATATATATATATATATATATTTTTGGCATGAATTGCATACATTGACCGTTGTATTTATTTGAATGTACTCAGTAGCGAAGTACGGGTTTTCAGCTAGTATCATATAATATATATGGCTTAGTAAATTACTGTTTTAATTGTAGTCATTGAATACGAATGAAATAATACGAATGAAAGTCATTGAATACGAATGGAAATGTACGTATTCCCACAATGATCTGCAGGGCATAATGATCTGCAGGGCTAATATAAATTATATCATACATTATTTTTAGGTTACAATTTGAAAAAGGGGTTGTACTTTATTAAAAAGAGAATATGCTTTAAAAGTAATTTAGGAAGACGCGTTTTCTTGTTACATGTACATAGAAATAAATATAACTAATAAAAATCTAAAAAAGAGAGAAGAGAATCAGTAAAGAATAAATTTATGAATATTCTATGAATAACGTTTTCGTAAAACTCCTCAAATTTTCAATCTTTATTATTAAGAAGTCGTGTACATATACTTTTATTTCAACGAGAGTCACATAAGAATAGCTTTTCCTCGCTCCGTAGTGAAGCAATATGTCATGTTTTTCTTCGAATAGGTGCCATATTTCCACCTATTCTGGCCATCGATTTATGCGTTCATTTTCTTACAGTAGCATCTGCTTTTTTTCTTCTATTGTTATCTTCGCGGCATTCTTAGAGGAATCTGATAAACCCTGGAAATTCGTTATCGCTGAACATGTTCCTGAGAAAATTAGATTGTTATAGGAAAGGCTTTTTCAGTTATCATGTGACCTGTTGTTTCATTTAAGGGTCATATATAATAATTTCTTGTATATATATATATATATAAGCTAAGTAACGATGCGTCCGTCTGGGCGATGACAAATTTAAGAAACAAATATTTATTTAGTTATAATGTCGTATAAGAGATGTTATTGTTAAACATTTAATTTCTATTTTGTTAGTTTTGGTATTCCTTCATGTTTTGTTTTCAAGTTTCAACTCTATAAGTCTTTCTCGTTACATGCGAAAATGGAGGTATTTATATTGAATTAAAATTTTGAATTTTTTTAATGTGCAAAAAATATTTTTTCTTACTTTCCAATTTAAGGTACTAAATATATGTATTTTTGATATTTATCTATCTGTATCTTTCCCCCTAGCTATCTATCTATCACTAACACACCCTCTCTCTATCTCTCTGTATATATCTTTATATATAAAAGGCAAAGTCTGTGTGTGTGTGACCGAGTTTTTGTCTGCTCGCGGCACGGCGCAAAGACGGTAGGTCGGACAGTCTTGAGATTCGACACGAAGATGCCCCCCGAGGTCACATTATGCACCTCGAAGCCCTTTTTTCGATTTTTTAATTAGATTTTCCGTAATTAAATATTTAGTCGCGATTTGGAGCTCCCGGACGAGTAAAAGCTCCGTAAATCCTAACGTATCCGTCCAAGAATTTTTTTTTTTCGGACGAGCCTATACGGGAAAGATGACACTATACGGAAATCACAATTAAAATTGTCTGTCTTAATTTATCGATTAATTGCGATTTTTTTTCGATCGCCCGTACGCACCCGTTTTTCGGAAAAAAACGCGATTTTGGCCGCGACCCTTTTTTTCAAATTGTCGAATCGATACGTAAATGTTGTTACATTTTTACGAAATTTTTATCTCAGAGACCCTAGACATCACAGTTTCGAAAGCCAGAACCAAAATTAATTTACAAATTGTCGTTATTTTTTAATAATGTATTTTATGATTCGGAAAATTTTGCGAGAAATCTCATTTTGGAGATTTCGTTCTTCATTTCCGGACGAAGGTAAGGCGGGTGAAAATAGGCGTGTCTTTTTCGACGTCAAGCACGTGATGTGTTGGGGCGTTTGTTTTCTATGAGGGATTGGGTGGTTAAAGGAAATCGATTACTATTGCAGTGATAATCGATTAAAAAATCGCATTTAGTAATGCCGTAAATTTTTGGCCAACACTTAGTTAATAGCATATAATTTGTGGTGTGTTTGTGGAAAAAATCTATGAAGATTTCAAAGAATTTCAGTACAATAAACATCTTAATACGTTTTTCGTCTCGCTGACTGTTGTGGAAAGTTTTAAGTAATCGTATGTCAAAAATTTTGCCAAAATGTGCCAGAAAGGATTAAATTTATATGGGTAAAATAATGTATCGTGGTGAGGAAAAGGATGACAGAGACGCCCATTAACAAAGGGTTAAGGCTACTAAAAAATTGGTAATTACATTACCTTAGCAACGCCGGGACGGGTACAGCTAGTATATATATATATATATATATATATATATCATTTGTCAAAATTTGCGAGCTTTATAACAATGTGTATGCTATGGCCAAGCAATTAACTACGAGGCGACTTCACAATATTTATTGCTAATGAATATGTGGTGTCACCGTGGTCTCAGACACAAAAATTCTACATTCACTGAATCGCATATGCTAATTTTCTGTTCACTACTTTCTCCTAAAGAAGCAATTTAAAATAGGCATTACTGCACATGCCTGATTTCATGTGAACACAGATTTAAAAACCCAGTTGTTTTTCAGCTCGACACATACTCTTTTCCTGCAGGAATTTGTGTGTAATTTCCTTTCCGAGTTGGGAAAGATCTATTTTGTTTTATGTGTTAAATTATAATTTTTATCCTGACGATTAAACTCCTTCCAGTTTATGCTTGCATTCGTCATTGCATTTCATCACGAATACGCAGCGGCATGATAGCCATATATTCCACTAGCTATCACCGAAAGGTTAGTAGTCCTACCTCAGAAGGGCTACAAATATATATATATATATATATATATATATATATATATATATATATAATCTATATATATGAAAGAGCTTGTCTGTTTGTTTGTCCGCAATAGAATCATAGACTGTTTCACCCACCGGGACCAAATTCGGCACAGTTAATGTTTTGGACCCTAGAAACTTAAATCAGGAAAAACGAAATTTGGGGCTCAATTAGTTTTTTTTTTAATAAATTGTTTAATGATTTTTGTGCCCCTAAACGCACTTCTTAAATTTGGATTCAGTCCCTTTACGACAACCCTTCAAATTCGATACGCTGGGGAAAAGCGGTAGAATTCTGAGGGGTGATCTGGGGTGGTTTGATAGTTGGTCTGGGGATAACGGGGTGGGGGACGAGGTGTTTATTTTTCTTACGTTTAGTGGAATCGGTTGGTTGAGAAATCGGAAAAGGTTGAGAACCGCTGCTTTAGACAATTTTAAACAATGGCGTTCAAACTAATAGAACTTAATAAAATTTGGAAAAAAAAGCAAGAAAAAAAAAGAAAAATTAAGTTTGGAAGTTTTTGGAAGCCTTCTGTTGATCTAAATATATTAATTGTTTGAGGATCATAAAATGGGAAGAAGTATAAGAGTTCTACAGGTTTTTTTCCCCTAAGTTCGCGAAACAGAGTTAACATATGATATGCATTTGAATTACTTATTCCGTGAAATCATATAAGATAAATTTTTTAGAGTTTTGGGGCTTTTTGAGCAGTGGGAGGAAAAGCTCTTTAAACAGAGAAACATAACGACACATAACTTTCATTCCGAACTGTTAGTCCAATAGTTATATTAAGGCATAAGAAAATGAAATTATTTTTAAAGAATGATTGCCCGGGTAGATATATAGGTATAAAATCTTTCATGCCTTCCATCAAAAGAATATTGGGTATATCATTTCAGTAGAAACGCGCTAAGCGCATTCTGTCTGGCCAGATGAACATGAAGAGCGAGGGGTGTCAGTATTTTTTTGATGGAATGCATGAAAAATTTTATATCTATATATCTACCCGGGCAACGCCGGGCAATAATGCTAGTATATATATATATATATATATATATATATATATATATATATATATATATATATATATATATATATATAATGAGACTTCTTTATGGCGTCCAGTAATGGTTCCGATAAAAGGTTGCCGTCGTATATTGGTTTCTTTCATAACATTGGCTCTGGGGGGTCTTTAATTGGTTCTGAATAAAGTATGTCCGTTTAGAGGGGTGGCCGTTCAATAAATGTAGCCGACTAGAGAAGTTTCACTTTATAATTATATATAAGTATATATAAATTGTATATGTGTTTAAGAGTATATAGGTTTGAGTGCATTTTAGTGTGTTTACATATGCATACGTACATTTCGCTCATGTATGGATACTGTTTCCAATTCCTGGTGTAGGAAAGACTACACCAAGTCCTAAGGACCCAGGTCCTCATGCCCTAAGTCCTTGGCGAAAGGTAGTAAGCAGCTTCACTTTAAGTTGAGGTACCACTAGGACTGAAGACTGACTTGACCTCGAAGAACATTAGTCCCGTAATTTTGAACGGAGTCAAGTGACGAGACCGGAACACTTGACCCTCCAGAGGTAAATTTGAGAATTTGGAGGACATTGTAACCACTGTTACGGCGCCAAATGTCATGGGAAGCCGCAGCGGAACAAGTGGTAGCAGATTAGAAAAAAGCTAAGCCAAAAATGGCGAGACATGAAAATGCGTTGTGTAAAAATTAAGTTACTGATTTAACTTACAGAAACAATACGATATGAACGATAATCCAGACAGGTTGTCTCAGGTAACATATATATTAAATAAAGTAGTTATGTTTTAGGATAACCGCACTTAACCAAGCAAGAAATACCTAACCCTACAGACAACCTGACCCACGTGCTAAGCAGATTACTATGTTCATAAAATTAATTCACACTAGTGAAAACATTATCTATTAAAGTAAATTAAGTGACAGACTATATGGTTAAGGAGCAAATAAGAAGTTTATTTAATAAAACATAATGAAAGAGTAAATACTTAATGGTCATGAAAAATAAGATACCTAATGGATTCCTGCCATGCCATGAGCCTCACTCACCAACACCGGACACCAGAAAAAAGGTGTCACGCACCTAGTACACTTCCAAATGCTCTCTGGTTATTTTTCGAAGCTATCCTTGAACTCCGCCAAGCTGTATTTCGCACCTGCGCAATACGGGCTCAAGCCACTAGATTTGGCGTGCATCGCCTTTCATGGCAATAATTCATTTTTCCTTTTTTGCCAATATATGGCGGTTATGAAAGACAGTTATAAAGACTTGAATATTAACAGATATACTCCATGAGTCTTTATAACAATCACGACCTATTTTACGTGCCCCGGTCACCATTAGTGAACAAGGCGGTGGATTTGCATCGACGAGCATTGAACCAGGGACGTTCAAATCACTGGCCCGCTGCTCTTGCCAACTGGGCCACCGCACCCCTCTATGAGATACTTGACTCTTGGATACTTGTACCTATACAACGTGACTCTTCGATACTTGTACGTATGAATGGATTATGTTCGGACAGATTACAAAATAAAATCTTTATTCGTCCCTCTTTCAAGTCTAGTCCGTTTTCTTTTAGGCCAAACAGTCCGACATCTGTTTTATCATGTCCAATTTTCTAGTGTTGCCCACAACTTACCCATTTGAAGTGTCACAAGTTTCCTTCTATTACAATTAAACAGAGTTGACTCTTGAGGGAATCCGGGATTTTGAAATAAAATGGTGGTGAGATATTTTAATTTAAAGTAGAATCTTACTAATTAAAACTGCCAATTTTAAAGTCGTGTTTCTCTATGTGGGATATTCGCCAATGAAAACATTCGAACACAATTCAAGAGCATCGTTGTCTGCTTTTATTAGAAGGGTCGTAAAAGAGGGACATTTGCCAATAAAAATCGTTCAGAAACTTCTCCCTATTTTTTTTTTTAATACTCAATTGGTTCTTACTTTGTGGAGGCGCCTCGTGTAAGCAAGTCAGGAATGTTTAGGTATTATTCGTCATACACTGTAAAGACTGAATGCTGTTTCAAGTTCAAAAATCCCCTTGTTTCTGGTTATAATAATGTTTCTGGGTTGCGGGTTTACTTGTATTGACATTCCACTTTTGTATCTTGAACATATGAAGGCCTTAATTGAATAGTGGTACAACTCCACTTTTTAAAAAATGGAGTTAGCCTCACTTTCCTGTTCATATAAGTCATTTCTATATTATTTTAAAACTGGCCCACCTCCAGCTTATTTCTGATGCCAACAGAGGGCATTACAAATCAGACTTTAGCAGTCATTTCTCAGCAGTCATTAGACTTTGAGGCTCTGTATCTGAAAATGAACACGAATGGAGTTGGACCAGTATTCAAATAAGACCTTCATATTTACTTACCCATATAGTAATACAGTGGAACCTCGATGGATTGTTCCCCGAATCATCGTTTTCCCGTATGTGTCGTTTATTTCATCCAGTCCTTATGATACTATTTCTTTGTTATGTTCCCGCGTCCAGTGTTTTCCCGCGTTTATCATTAAGTTCAATCGGTCCCTTGAAAAACGTTAGAACGATGTTCCACTGTACTTACATTTCTGTAATATGCCCAAAACAACATTTCATTTTTACAGCATAATTAATTCTGCTGAGTACTTTATATGTGGGATATATATTTGTAGCTTATTAGTCATGAAAAGCAACGTTTAACTGATTTATACGCCCATGGGTAATAAATTTAAAACGCCAGGGAAACATAATACAAGTCGCAAAATGGTCAAAATGAGTTAAGATAAACGCCAGAACAATATTTATTCACTAGTAAAATGTCTAAAGCGGTGTTTCATAATAACCTTATTATTTTAAGCATTTGAAAACAGTGAAAATTAAACAAAGCAAAAAGTAAAATTGTTTTCCTTTCAATGGAAAAATTCTGTTTTTTTACCTTTTTTTTTCCCTTGGACTCCGAAAAGAAAAAAAAAAGAAAAATGTATATTTAATATCACTAAGTTTTTAAAACGGAAACTAACAAATATTTATAACCTAGGAATTAGGAACATATCGACAGAACATTTATATTTGGAGAACAGGTAAAATATTATTTACCAAACTTTACGAATATTGACAAAATACTTGAGATATGTGAAAGGTTTTATTTGTTTTCAAGTAGAAAATTTATCACTTTGACTTTACTCACTTTCTTTCAAATGTCCAGTTATTTCAAATATCTGTGGAAGTGCCATCAGTTTGACAGAAATTCCGAACAAATGCTGTTACTTTAAAAAATACGTTCTTATAATTCAATTTAAGGAAAAAAATGAACTCCTGTATATAAAAAAAAAGTTTGCAAAAATGTATTTCCCATTTCGAAAATGATAACATAGTTTCTTTCTACGGTAGTACTTAAGAGAGAAATTTATCAAACAATTTATTATTTTTTCCCCATTTTCTCACATCCTCCTTTCTGCAAAAAAATAAATAAATAAATAAATGAAAAATAAAAACTTTTCAATTGAAAACAAAAGTAGAGCACATCTTGTAGCAGCTTAATGTATTAGAAGCTGTAATTTTTTAATCCCACCCTTAAGAAAGTTTCTTAAATTTTCTGTGTCTCCTTTTCTGTCTGAAGCTTAAAAAAAGCTGTATGTAAAGATATATATATATATATACATATATATATATATATATATATATATATATATATATATATATATATATATATATATATACATATATATATATATATATATATATATATATATATATATATATATATATATATATATACATATATATATATATATATATATATATACATATATATATATATATATATATATATATACATATATATATATATATATATATATATACATACATATACATATATATATATATATATATATATATATATATATATATACATACATATACATATATATATATATATATATATATATATATATATATATATACATACATATATATATATATATATATATATATATATATATATATATATATATATATATATATATATACATACATATATATATATATATATATATATATATATATATATATATATATATATATATATATATATATATATATATGAATAAATGAAAGAAGGAAAATAAATTTCTTATAAGGTTTCAAGCCGAAAAAATAATAAATTTCCAGGATACGTAGTTTCAAAAATGCATTAGTCTAAGAAATTTTAAACTGTCTTAATATGAATTTATTTGAGTTAAATGATTTACTATGTAACTTCAAAGTAAAAACAAGTTCTTAATGTACGTCCTTATAGAGATCCCATAGGATAATTTGAAACCCTAGCCCCAGTTTTTCCCCTATTCAATTAAGAGGTATGATATTCATACTACAAGGTTCCTATTCTATACTGCTTACGTTCTCTTGAATTTCAGAAAGAGAAAAGCATAAATCAATAAATGAAAATAAATCTTCATTTTTTTTCATAATTTCGTATTTCCTGGTTTCTCAAGTGTTACACATTGTATTTAAACAATAATGATGTTTTATGAGTACAGTTTTTAAAAATATATATTATGCGTTTGGTTTCCATAGTTTTTATTAATTTATTCTTACCTAATTATTAAATATTTTCTTATTAATAATTCATGGATTCCAAAATTTTAGTTCTAATTAAGTTTCGTTGTAGCTCGCAAATGGCCAAAATATCTGCCATTGTTGTAAAGCAATGAAAAAACATTGATTTTATTATTTTACAACAGATTTACAGTTCTATCCTTTTTTATGACAACGGACATGCCGTCGTGTGAGGATTTTTTAAAAAATTAGTTTAGAACTTAAGATTCATGAACGCTGTCTTAGATTAGCCGAAAAAGTCCCACAATGATATATGACGACACTCTTTAAGAAAGAAAAAACCCGCAATTCTACAGTTCTTATAAAAAAAATTCCAAATTAAAAGTAACTTTTGCAATATTCATGTTACTACGGTAACACATGTATAACAATGTTGGCTTGAGCTTTTTTTTTCATAAATAAATGGACCCATTGCGGTAGTAGAAGTTACAGTGTTTGTGGGAAATTTTCGAGACTTAAAATTGGTTAACCTAAAAATTTCTGACCACGAAAGGTAGAGACCACAATGCATAAATCACGTTACGATTATGCCAAAAAAAAAAGAAATTAAAAAAACTTCAATGGATCCATTGATTAGTTTTAAATTACTACTGATTTTATCGTATGCCTTCGGATTTTGATGTTTATTTCAGTTAATATATGTGGCAGCAAATATACTTATTTGCCATTTATAAAGAGCGTACTGGTAGCTAATTTATATATATTAATAGACTCCTTAGATATATTGAACTTTAAGAATTAATAGACATACAAAAATAACAATATAAAGAAATATTGTTATAAATATTACAAATATTACGAATGCTACAAATATTGTTACAAATATACAATATTGTTACAAATATTAATAGACACCTTAGAGATGCTGTTCATGTTGCCGTGTCTAGGAAGTTCTTGCGACGACAAAATAAGTTTGAAAAGGGCAGGGATGGCAATGACTGCACAGTCACAGATATGTTCTGAAACAAAGCTGGGTTTCTGGAAGATTTCTAGAATGACAATTTCTCAAGAGATACTGAACTGTAAAAATTAATAGACATGCAAAAATAACAATATAAAGAAATAATGTTACAAATAATACAACTGTAATGAATATTTTTACAAATACACAATATTCTTACAAATATCAATGGACTCCTTAGAGATACTGTTGATTTTGCCTTGTCTAGGAAAGTCTTACGACGACAAAATAAGTTTGAAAAGAGCAGCTACAATGGCTTGACAGTCAAAAATATGTTCTGGAAAAAGTTGGATTTCTGGACAATTTCTAGAAAGACAATTTCTTAGAGATACTGAAGTGTAAAAATTAATAGACATGCAAAAATAACAATGTAAAGAAATATTGTTACAAACATTATAAATGTTACAACTATTGATACAAATCTACAATATTGCTACAAAAATAACAATATAAAGAAAAGGGTAAGAAGCTCAATTTAAGATACAAATGAAGGAAAAGCAAAAAAGGAAAATCCTACTACCCTGAAACATTACACCCTGAAACTGGTAGCTTTTTTAACTTGAAGCAGTGTTTCGTTTTTACAGTGTATGGTTTAATCGTAGAGAGTTTATTTGTTTCGAATTTCTGAGTTGAAAACGAAGAATTATCTTACATTTATAAAATTAATGATTCTACAATCCATAACATACTGTAAATAGGATTTTGCAGTGCTAAACATTTCAACAATACGATAAAAGTTCCAAGTATGCTTAAATATTAAACAAGTGTGATTCAGTTATACTGTATACCAGAACAAATAAATTTTTTGGTTAGAGAAAATGTTTATACAACAAATGTACATTTAGATGCCTTTAACTTTTCTGTTAAATATTATATTTTTATTTGCCCCTGAATTTATGTTTTTAGTTACTTTAATGGTGAACTGCTTAATAATTTACTATAAAAGGTAATGTATACATTCGATTTTTTATTTTTAAGAGAAGTTTTTTTATTTTCAAAATACCGGTTAGAATTACAGATAAGAGAAATAAGTAAAATATATACAAATAAACCAGAAAATATTTTTCAGTGGCTGAATTTTACATTATAATTTCATTGTTATCATGTATATGAATATAATTTTATATAGAAAGAAAATTTCTAATTTCATTGAAATTTAATTCACATCTTCAGTCACATCTTTGTTTATTTATAATCTCGAACCAATATTTTTTAATAGTTTTTTTTATATCATATCGCGTGTTACTTGCCACTATTTTTTATTTTACCTGCTTTTGTTCTATTTTAATTCAAGGAAAAATGGCCCCATTTCAATTAACTGACGCTCCCAGTACAAGTTTATGAATCTATCGCTAAAGATAAAATAATGTCTCCAACATTTCCAGAAACGGAAATATATATATACACTGAAGTGCGACTGAATTAGGGATACCTACCTAGTAACGAGTTGGGCCTCCTCTTTCCTTGATAACGGCTGCCAAACGACGAGGCATAGATTCAACAAGTTTCTGGAAACGTTCAACGGGAATGGCTTGCGAAATATTGGATAAAGCTGCCCATAATTCAATAAGGTTCTTTGGTGCTGTGTGATGGCCTTTCCCGCCTTGTTCCAAAACATCCCAAAGATGCTCAATAGGATTTAAGTCTGGGCTTCTAGGTGGCCAATTCATGACAGAGAAGTCAGAGGAATGCTCATCCAACCAGCCAGTATCCAACCGGAAGTTGTGAGAGGTACAGTTGTCTTGCTGGAAAACTCCATTACCGTGCAAATAACAGAGCAGCATAAACGGATGGAGGTGATCACCCAGCAAATCTACGTACCGAATTGCATTGATGGAGGTTGGTACACGCACCAAAGATTCCAAACTGTGCCAGGAAAAAACACCCCAGACCATGATTGAGCCACCATGCCCTTGTACAGTTCCAGCCAGGCATGCAGGATCCATAGCTTCATGAGCCTGACGCCATATTCTCAGCCTCCCGTCGGCGTTAAGTAGTCGGAATCGAGACTCATCACTCCATGCTACTCGTTTCCAGTCCTCTACACTCCAGTCTCTGTGCTCTCTTGCCCAGGCAAGATGTGCAGCCCGATGGAGAGTATAGAGCGATGGTAATCTCGTAGGTCGACGGCTCCCGAAACCCATACGGTGAAGCGAGCGTTGCACAGTCCGTTTACTGACTGTACGACTGGCACCGTCATTAAACTGGGAGGTAATTTGAGCTAATGTTTGGCTTCGCTGGCTACGTACAATACGTCTGAGCCGTCTCTCACCACTTACTGTCAATGCTAATTGTCCTTTGCAGTTTGCCCGATCGCTAGTTTTGTTTCCACCATCCATGTATTCTTGATATACTCTTGACACTGTCGACCTTGAAAATCCTAGCTGTTTGACGATTTCGGAAATTGAATGGCCCATGCGTCGCGCACCTACGATTTGTCCGCGATCGAAGGCGTCTAAATCAGGCAGTTTACCCATACTGGCAATTACAACAACTAATTCAGAACAACCACAGTACACACTATATATGCAGTTACCACAGCGCCCTCACTTGCGCATACATGATGCGCAGCGCTACACAATTTGCATAGGCTTTGCTATCCCTAATTCAGTGGCACTTCAGTATATATATATATATATATATATATATATATATATATATATATATATATATATATATATATATATATATAATAATTAACTATATTTAATTATGTCGGTTGATGCTAAATCTAAAGAAATTAATATGAATAAATAGTTATTAAACGAGATATTAGTCCAATGGGGATAGTTACAGCCAAGAGATTGCGGTACGTTGTCTATCTCCTGGGTTTTTAGGAGCGTAACCTTTAGCAACGAGCAAAGGATATTGCGTAAACAACGAACGTTCTAGAATTTTTCAAAGCCCGTGAGAATGAATCATCAGTCACAAAACGTTGACTAACGCCCGCACTTTTGGATAACGCGCTATTAGAGCAATACAGACTGGGATACTCGATTAGACAGAGCGGCCGTAAATTCGTCTGCTCCATGAAAACAGGATGGCGATTCGACATGTTTAAAGAACTGAAATGTGGACAGTGGTTTCTAAGTTTAGTTGAATAAAAGATTTCTTTTTAAGCAAAGTAGTGTTACCTCAGTCACCACAATTTCAACAGCTGTCAAGAAGACGAATGATGGACTTATCAGGACCGCAGTATAGTTTCGTAGAGGTATTAATGAGGCTTAAAAGTCGTGTTATACACCTGGTCGTCTTAAAAGTCGTGTTATATATATACACCGGGTGGTTCAAATTAAAGTAACCCCGTTTAGGACGCGCTGGCGAGAAAAGCAGTGGACGTAACGCTTGCACATTTGGAGGGTATACATATCAGGCCATGGAGAATTGAATGGTGGGAAAAAACAATTAGTTCCAACAAACACCGATAGGTGCAAATGAGGCGCTGCGATCGGTTGAAGGCAAGATAAATGAAACATGACTGTACGAAGAAAGGGAAGAATACGAGGTATCGGTAAATAACTTTATTAGTACAGTTCGTTCTGACTAAACTTTATGTTTGCAATCGTCTGCAACGTACGCGTTATTTTTCCTGTGTAGCAGCGGCACAACTAAACTTCCAGCTCTTTTCGCGGTGCTGTAGTTAAGGGAGAATTTGAATATCCGATTGTGCGCGCAGTGCCGGAGAACAAAATTTGCATACGAGCTGGGCGAAAGAGCCGTCGTAATAGATAAAAAAGAGGTCTCGAATGTTCGGAACATTCTTCGACCACCACGATGGTTCTTTCGTTGCCGGAGCGTGCTTTGCTGCTAAAGTTATTTTACCAAAACGGCGATAACGCCGCCAAAGCGCTTCGCTTGTGCCGAGAGCAGAAAGCTTTGCTCGCGGATCCAGTGACACAATGTGCCCTGCTGCGAATGGTGAAACGTTTCGAGGAAACAGGTAGCTTCGCCGTTCAAGTGGGCCGAGGGCGGAAAAAAACGAATACCGCAGGTGATGGATGATGTCGCAACTGCTGTCGTTGAGCAGGTAAATTCGAACACAGCAGGAACATGCAGTGCTTGCGCCGTATCAAGGCAACTCGGATTGACACACACTACGGTATGGAGGTGCATGCGGAAAACACTCAAAGCTTATCCGTATAAGATCCTTCGCTTACAAGAGTTAAAACATGGTGATCACGAAATGCGTGAAACGTTCGCTTTAACATTCTTGGCACGTATGGAGGTGGGGCAGAATTGGCCGTGGAACATCCTCGTAGTGGAGGTGCATGCGGAAAACACTCAAAGCTTATCCGTATAAGATCCTTCGCTTACAAGAGTTAAAACATGGTGATCACGAAATGCGTGAAACGTTCGCTTTAACATTCTTGGCACGTATGGAGGTGGAGCAGAATTGGCCGTGGAACATCCTATGGACCGATTAGGCTCACTTTTCCATGTGCAGAACAGTGAAAACACAAAACTGCCGTATCTGGACCACTGAGAATCCTCACTCGGTCCTCCAAATGCCCCTGTATTCACTGCATGTGACTATATGGGTCAGACATTTATGATTGGGCCATTTTTCTTCGAGAAAATCACGCCGAAGGGACCAAAAACCTATTCCGTGACTGCAGCACGTTATCGGGTTATGTTGCAAGGTGTGGTCATTCCAGAACTCCAGCAGTTTGGATTTCTCGCTATAACGGTATTCCAACAAGATGGTGTCCCTCCCCACATTGGACGTCAGGTTCATCAATTGCTGCGACGTCATTTTACGGAGGATCGCATTATTAGCCGTGCACTTTCTACCAGATGGTCTCCGCGTTCACCCAACAAATCCCCGTGCTATTTTTGGCTTTTTGGTTACCTCAAGGATAAAGTTTATCGGGAAAACATAGGAAATCTGGCGGATTTGAAGAATAACATCCTCTTGCACGTACGCAACATCGGTCCCGACTAGTAACACGCCGCTGTGGATCATCCTATAACACGGTGTCACGCGTTGGCCCTGAAACACGGGGGACCTATTGAAAACCACCTGAGAAATCTTTGTGTGCTGTTGTTGCTACGCGTATGCCTTTCGTTTGCGCCTTCACTAACATTTCTGCAGGATCGACAGCTCTTGTGTAACGAACTGTACAAATAAAGTTAATTGCCGACACCTCGTATTCTTTCCTTTCTTCGTACAGTCATGTTTAATTTTCCTTACCTTAAACCGATTGCAGCGCCTCACTTGCACCTAGCGGTATTTGTTGGAACTAACTGTTTTTTTCCACTAATCAATTTCCCATGGTGTGATATGTATACCCTCCAAATATAAAGACGTTACATCCACTGCTTTTCTCGCCAGGGCGTCCCAAACAGGGATACTTTAATTTGAACCACCCTGTATATATATATATATATATATATATATATATATATATATATATATATATATATATATATATATATATATATATATGTATGTATGTGTGTGTGTGTTTACTACAATGCCCGTGTGTGTGCATGCATTGTAGGATCGCAAATGTCGTAAATGGTTTAAGTAAAAACAGTTTATTTCCACAGAATTATTATTTTAGTTCATAAGGTTTATTTTGCTGTGTAAATAATGATGGTATATTTTTTATGAAATAGAGTGGTTTTCAACTTAAAATGTTTCTGAAATATGTGTATGTATCAAACGTTTAGAGGGTTAATATATGTACTTAAACATGTGTATGTATTTGACAGTTCAAATATTATGTAATTAAACTATTTTTTTTCCTTTTTTTTTCAGTTAAACAAGGTATGGATTTCTATTTTTACTCTAAAAAGGTATCTGAACATATCAGTTTTAAGGTAAGAAAAATTATGTATATTGCTGCACATGAATGTATGATGTGTAGAGTCTTTCATTTTGTGTAGTTTATACTATTTTTTGTGTCATATTAAAGTTCTCATAAACGTAGGGCAGATTACAAAAATCTAAAGCTTTATATCTTTCATGAACTACAATAATAAGTTAGCAAGAATTACCGAAATTTTGAATGGATATTTATAGTCGTAAACTATGTTGAAAAATGAATATTTAAATTTATTTTACGTAGATGCGTGTTCCCGAGTATTTTTACACGTAATTGCATGTCTGAAGTTTTAACAACTCGCGAAACGATGGGGTCGCTATTTCATATTTCCATTTGAACGAGAAAATATCGTGTTAGTACAACAGTTTATTCCCAGAAGGATAGCGTTTTTTAATTCCAAGTAAAAGTGTTTCATCGTAACATAAAATTAATTGCTGCGGACATTGTGAAGCTGTGAAAGAGCGAACTTCGATGTTACTTGTATCTCATGACGCACATTATAAAAACCAGTGTTGTAAACAGGGAAATTATTCCGTTTAATGATAATGGATATACTGGTTTAGGCAATGCGAATTGTGTTTTCATTTAATTGCGAATTTTTGCTGCCTAGTAGCGAGCTTGTAAACTGTCTTTCAGTTATGAGTGAAACGACAATCATTTGGTTGCATACCTATGTCGTTATGAATATGTATTTTGTAATGTTACCGCCCCCAAAGATGCTGTTTTCTGGTTTTAAGTGAACAAGATATACTTATTCAAAATTACATTTCGTGAAATGTGTTTTACTGATAAAATAACAAAAAAAAAAACAGCCTTTACCATTACACTTAATACTTAAATACATGTTTTACGGGCTAAAAGTATCCAAAAGTTATGGCTTATTTTTACTTAACTACCCATTAGAATGTTTTAAAAAATATTTAAATTAAAAACATCTCACAAAGTTTTTATATCAATCATATATTTCAATCCTAGTATCATAGATTTCCATGTGTGCACCTTTTGTAGCATGACTAACGTCTAAATGGTAATCCAGTTCTCTCTAAGTGTTTCGTAGCATATCAGGAGTTATTAGACTTTTTTGCTTGGGATTAATTAAATCTGTTGTGTATAAACAAAAACGTGAAACTGTGGATGAGTCGATGAAGCGTATCATTCAAGCAATTCGTGTAATAACTCCTGATATGCTACGAAACACTCGGAGTGAACTGGATTATCATTTCGACTTTTTTCGTGCTACAAAAGATGCACACATCGAAATCTATGATAATATGATCGGAATCTATGGTTCATACTAAAACTTGGGGAGATGTTCTTTCTATTTAAATATTTTTTATTTTATTCTAATTGGTAGTTCCGTAAAAGTAAGCTATAACTTTTGGATACTTTTAGCTCAGGCACTTTGTATTGCTGTCAGTAATCGGTACTTTCCCATTATACCGACCTCTCGCCAACGTTGAGCAAAAAGTCGCCGACTACATGAACTAAATTTCAAAGTTAAAGGTAAAAAAAATTAAATAGAAATTCTGAAACAGCCCAATTTATAACATCAAATCCGGAAGATACCTTATTATGTATAACTGTGAAATTTTAATGCCTGCAAGTTATCAGAATTGATAAAGTTCTTAGGAGGTGTGGGTATAAGTAAATTTTGCTGTAGTAATCCTATGTGTTTAACGAGTGAATAGGAAAAGTGAAAAAAAAAATGAATCAAAATGTTGGCAGGATAGGTATTTACCTCTCAGCTTTTTCCAAATAGTTTAAATTAAGACACGTTCAATGTTGCCGTTGATAACACTGTAGACATTTTTTTAAGTGAAAAAAATCGAGAAATAAATATTCACCGTGCAAACGGTGGAGTTTGTTGCACCTGAAAGTGTTAATTTTGAAGAACGTTTACGAATCCAATAGGATTTGTAAATTTCATCCAATAGGATTCATTATTTTTATTTAATGTTCCTATTAGATAATAATTTTTAACTATGATAGCAAGAACGTAACTACAAGTATGCCAAATATTCGCTTTTTGGTTTGATTCAATGCACAAATCCTACTTAGATTGTACAATAAATTAGAGTAATAAAATACTTTTTGTTCAGTACAAGAAAGCTTTCTTGACTTACCAATGCTTTGTTAAGAAATGCTGTGAAAACTTATTTTTATATTTTTAAATGTCTTGTAAACAATACTATGTAATTTTGCTACAAAACAGAGTTTTTTTATCGTAATAAACGGTCTGCTTAGTTAAAGATATTGTTATCCTTATTACACATATTACAAGGATTTTCGATTGTCCAGATTGACTATGGTCTCAGTAGTCCGGATAAACGATATTTTACTGTAGTACGTTCCCAGCAATAGGAATATAACAAATCATTTAACCCAAAGACGCCAGTGAATTCATAAATGTGTAATATCACATTATCTATATAGTATATAAAACAGTTCCGTAACGGACTCACTGCCTGACATACAACGCACAGACCAAAACCGCTGGACATAAAGGGCTGAAATTTTGCATGGCGATTCTTCTTATAGTGTAGGGGTGCACTAAGAGAGATTTGCGAAAAACTCTTCTTAGATTTTTTTAAATTAAATTTTTAAGCTGTTTTGTATCATTCTTTAAAGTTTGCGTTATAAAATTTATATCACGAGAAAGATCATAAAAATTCCTTTAAAAGGAAATCTTTTTCGAATCTTTACCTCCATTTTCTGATTTTTGTGAATTTTTAAAGATTAAATTTTAGAATTTAATTTATTAAATGCTGATCACGTGGTTTCTTTTCTTTAAATTTTGCGTCACGTGCATAATAACGAATTAGACAAAAAAAAATTCTTGCTAATGCGGCAGACGATTGGACATTATCCAAAAAATATTAACATACAGTAAAAGAAATGTTCCTCAAACTGTACTATATTAACTGTACTATATTCTTTAATATGTGCTATCAGATTTAATTTGAATATTTTCTTCTACATTATTTTGTCTACAAAAATATCCGTTACGATTTTTTTATATGTTTTTTTTATATTAATTGTATACATTGATCGTTGTATTTATTATAAATGCATATATATATATATATATATATATATATATATATATATATATATATATATATATATATATATATATATATATATACATATTTTTGGTATTAATTGCATACATTGACCGTTGTATTTAATTTGAATGTACTCCGTAGCGAAGTGCGGGTTTTCAGCTAGTAAATTCATATAAGTTTATTTGCAAGTTTCTGAAAGCTGCTTAGTTTCATTAAGGAACATTTATTAACGGAATTAAACGATATGCAAGACAAGCCAATAATTCATCCCTAAACTAATGAAACCAATCGATGTATTTCCTTAACACTGGACACGTCATATTAATCGGAACAATAATATCCATCTTGCATTCGTTTCCGCGAAATCAAATTAATGATCTCACATCGGCTTGCATTTGCAACGCACACGTCAATAATTTCAAAACGAGTCCCTGCAATTTAAGTACACCGTTATCGAAAAATGGTCCCTTCTTTGATCAATACGAGTAGTTAATTTGCTGACGACTGGAAACTGGTAGCCCCTGTAACGAATAAGTGAAAGTTAATTAAGGAGCAGTTTGCTTTACCCCAAAACAAGTTAATTACGGCATTCTCAATTTAGAAATGGAATTTATTCTCTTTCCCTTTTGTTATCAAGCATTTCTCCGCGCGCATTCCGCCAATAGCTCATGCCTTCCGGGGTAAAGCTTCAGTATTCGGAGACGTGAATTGTTGTTCGATCTGATGAATGACATCCGGCGATGGTTCTTCTTCTGTCAAACAGAACTTTTCTAACGAGGGAAATAAAGAAGCCTTGTTAGAGGGCTTTTATAGGATTTCATCTATTTCCCTGGTTCCATATGGAAACCCAGATAATCGGGACATTTGAAACCTATTTTACAGTTATCGTAAAATTATAATGGGGAATAATTTGTTTTGCATTTACGAGCTTTGGTTACTGGCATGCCTGGAATTTTTGCATGTTTAGCAGCTGTAAAGATGTGAAAATCAGGTTATACAATACAAGAAATCAAGAGAATTGTGACATTTAAAACCTATTTTAGAGGTATCGTAAAAATATAATGGGAAATAATTTGTTTTGCATTTACGAGCTTTGGTTACTGGCATGCCTGGAATTTTTGCATGTTTAGCAGCTGTAAAGATGTGAAAATCAGGTTATACAATACAAGAAATCAAGAGAATTGTGACATTTAAAACCTATTTTAGAGGTATCGTAAAAATATATTGGGAAATAATTTGTTTTGCATTTTCGAGCTTTGGTTACTGGCATGCCTGGAAATTTTGTATGTTTAGCAGCTGTAAAGATGTGAAAATCAGGTTATACAATAGAAGAAATCAAGAGAATTGTGACATTTAAAACCTATTTTAGAGGTATCGCAAAAATATAATGGGAAATAATTTGTTTTACACTTATAAGCTTTGGTTACTAGCTTGTTAAACATCTATAAAGATGTTTAAAGATGTATAAAGATGTATAAATCGTCTATAAATGTGTATATGTTAAACATCTATAAAGATGGGAATATCAGGTAAATACTCTACTGGAAATCAAGAGAATTAGGAAAATTGAAACCTATTTTAGAGGTAACGTAAAAACAAAATGGGAAATAATTTGTTTTACATTTATAAGCTATGGTTACTAGCTTGTTAAAAATCTATAAAGATGTTTAAAGATGTATAAAGATGTATAGAAGTCTATAAATATGTCTATGTTAAACATCTATAAAGATGTGAAATAAAGATGTGAATCAGGTACATACTCTACTGGAAAACAAGAGAATTATGACATTCGAAACCTATTTTAGAGCTATAGTAATAACATTATGCAAAAAAATAATGTTTTCCATTTACGAGCTTTGGTTACTGGCTTACCTGAACTTTGTTGAACAGCTATAAAGATGTGAAAATCAGGTAATACGATGATGAAAATCAAGAGAATTGTGACATTTGAAACCTATTTTAGAGGTATCTTAGAAACATATTGGGAAGTAATTATTTGTTTTACATTTACACGTTTGGGTTACTCGCTTGCCTGAACATTTTACATGTTAACGATCTATAAAGATGTGAAAATGAGGTATTTACTCTACTGGAAATTAATATAATTATGACATTTGAAACCTATTTTAGAGCTATCCTAATAATAGTATACAAAAATTGTTTTCTACTTACGAGCTTTGTTTACTGGCTTGCCTGAAATTTGTATACGTTAAACAGCTGTAAAGATGTGAAAATCAGGTAATGTAATGAAGGAAATCAGAAGAATTGTGACATTAGAAACATATTTTAGAAGAATCGTAATAACATAATGGTAAATGAATTGCTATACATTTACGAGCTTTGTTTGCTAACTTGATTGAACATTTTATACACTGAAAATATTTCAAGATGTGAAAATCAGGAAAATTATGTATTGGAAATGGAGTATTTACTCTACTGGAAATAGTTATAATGCATTATGTTCTTTCATTAGATAATTTGTTAAAGATGGGTTATAATGACCATAATTTACTAGTTAGGGGATATTTTGAAAGAAAAAATTAGGTTTTATTAAATAACGTGGTATTCTGTACGCAGGATGATGCTCTGTATTTTGTTTTGAGATCTCATTTAATTTTTTTCCCAATATGGCTAAAGCAGTAGCATCAGATGTCTACAAAAATATCGAGAGATGTGAATAATGAAAATTTATATAGCCCAATTATTTTAAACTCATATTAATTTATACATAGCAATTAAAAGTACGAAATGTTCTGAGTATAAACTTTTAAACTAAACTCAAGTTTAAAATTTCAGAGGATAGAACACACAAAAAAATTCTAAAGCAATAAAAATATTTTCCTAGGTTCAAGCGTACCATAAAACTTGTAGAATGAAACACCATAAACCGCATGTTTCACAGTTTCCAGATGCAACATTTGCATTATTTACTGTCTATGTTTGCCCTTCTTTCAAAGTCTATTTGTCTCTGAACTGAATAGTTCTTATCTACAATATGTAAAAGGATATATTTAAAATTCCTTTGAATGCATCTTTATAACTTTTTTTACAACATTCCATCGTTCTTTTTTCACCGAACTGTCGGTTTTTTATTTTTGTATTTTGAATAATATTTCAAAAAACATTTTTCCTGAAGTAAAATTGACTCAGGGAAAATGATATTTATTCCTTTTGAGTGATAAAATATTTCATATGTAGAGCTTTTGTATATAGTGAAGACATATTATTTTGAATCCTTCACTATGTAAAAAATTATAGCTGTAGAAGTATTGGTCAAATAGTAGATATTACTAGGCTAAATATGACTTTAAATTTGAATTTAAAAGTTTTTCTTAACAAAATTCCAATTTGTTCTTTCCTTTTTGCATAAATAATAATGTTTATATGAAAACGCTTTTAATGAAAATCTCACTACGAAATGCATGTCAGTAAAAAAAAATAATTTCAGTTTCAGTTACAAATTGATAGAAAAATTTTACAATGTTACTACAACATTAATACTTTTTCTTTAAAATTTTGAATCTTTTTGCTTTAAAACAAGAAATTTAAAATTTATAGTTTCATACAAAAAATTTCATTTCTCTTCTACTTTGGACCGGAGTTTGTTTTGAGAGAAAATTGCTAATGCACAATTATTTCATCAATTTTCATTTAAATTCTATGTCTAGGAACTCTCTCTCAGTTAGGTATTTTCTTGATAAGCTTTGAAGTTCTGCGATAAGCAATGCTTTGTCTCAATAACCATTAGTAGTTCCGTGTAGATACAGTAAGAATTGATTTTAATATTACCTTCTCCCATTAGGTTATATAATGAAGTCAGACAATAACCACGCATTGATAATTTAATCTTTGATAATTTGCGAATTAAATGAGAATTTAACAGATAAAATTTTGTTTTGTCAAATAAATTCTGTTTCAGCAAATAACGTGGTATACGGTTAGAAGTATTGTGAAGTCTTAGGTGGAAGTTTTTTTTGCGAGATCTCATTTAGTTTATCTATATATATAAAACAGTTCCGTAACTGACTCATTCATTCACTGACTGACTGACTGACTGACATACAACGCACAGACCAAACCGCTGGACCTAAAGGGCTGAAATTTTGCATGGTGATTCGTCTTATGGTGTAGGGGTGCACTAAGAACGATTTTTGAAAAAATTCTTCTTAGATTTTTTTAAAATTAAATTTTTAAGCTGTTTTAGTAACTTTTTTTAAGTTTGCATTTAAAATAATAATTTTAGGGTTATAAAATTTATATCACAAGAAAGATCATAAAAATTCCTTTAAAATGAAATCTTTTTCGAATCTTTACCTCGATTTTCTGATTTTTGGTGAATTTTTAAAGATTCATTTTTAGAATTTAATTTATTAAATGCTGATCACGTGATTTCTTTTTCTGGTACTTTAAATAAATTTATCGTCACGTGCAAAAAAAAAAAAATGGACAAAAAAAATTTTTTTCTTGCTAATGCGGCAGACGATTGGACTTTATTTTGTCTATAAAAATATCCCTTACTATTTTTTTATAAATATGTTTTTTTTACATCAATTGTATACATTGGTCGTCGTATTTATTATAAATATATATATATATATATATATATATATATATATATTGGAATTAATTGGATACATTGACCGTTGTATTTAATTTCAATGTTCTCCGTAGCGAAGCGCGGGTTTTCAGCTAATTTTTTTATATGATAAGCTGGAAACTCTGGAAATCTATGAAAAAAATGAGAGAGATGAACAACGAAAATAAATTGAATGGAGTTGAGTAGTAGTGAGATTTTACTGCATATATAGATTTGAATATACGAAAGTCGTATAAGATTCAGAAATAATTCATTTAAGTAATCTGTACTTTCATCGGGTAATTTGATAAAAAAAATGAGTGTGATGAATAATGAAATTAAATATAATGAAATTGATTTGTAGTGAGATATTACTGCATATATAGATTTGAAAGAAAGAAAGGTTTTTTCCTTTTGAGATTCAGTAATAATTCATTTAAGTAAACCCTACTTTAATCAGGTAATTTGATGAAAAAAGAGAGAGAGGAATAAAGAAAATAAATATAATTGAATTGATTTGTAGTGAGAATGCAGTTACTACTGCACACATATATTTGAGAGTAAGAAATGATTTTTTTTTAAAGATTCAGTATCCATTTATTTAAGTATTCTGTACTTATATCAGGTAATTTGATGAAAAGATGAGAGAGATGAATAACGAAAATAAATAAAATGGAATGCATTTGTAGTGAGACATTTCTGAAATATAGATTTGAGAGTACGGAAGGTTTTTTAAGATTCGCAATAATTCATTTAGGTATTTTGTACATTAATCAGGTTATTTGGGGAAAAATAAGATAGATTTTTAACGGAAATGAATATAATTGGATGAATCTGTAGTGAGATATTGCTGCATGCATAGATTTAAAAGAGCTAAAATGACTTTTGTTAAGATACGAGGAGAATTTCATGAAGTGTTGTCTATTTTCATCAGGTAATTTGACAAAAAAATTAGGTATAAATAACGAAAATAAATGTAATTGAATAAATTTGTAATGAGATATTACTGCATATATATAGAAAGTAAAATTAAAAGAACTGCATATTTAAAAGAAAAAAAGCTTTTTTAAAACACAGGGAGAATTCATTAATCAATTCTCTATTTTGACTAAAAATGAGAGAGGTGAATGAAGAAAATAAATGTAATCGAATTGATTTGTCGTGGGATATTACGGCATGTATATACTAAAAGTAAGAAAGTCTATTAAAAATACAAAGAAATCATTCAAGTATTCTCTACTTTCATCACGTAATCTGGGTCAGTGGCTTTATTAAATAGTCTACTTCAGTCGCAGTTTTTCGAACACTGAAAATTTCATAGTTAAAGTTAAATTCATTTAGTACCGTGGTTCCCTGTTTGCATAGTTTTAGGTTGATATTTTTATTTCATAAGAAATAATTTAGTTTAAGAAAATGGTTAAAAAACAGACTATTTGTTTTTTATAATATATTTTTCCCAAATAAACTTCCTTTATAAGAAATACATATTAAGATTGAATTTTGATATGCGGCATTAAATGCCTTCATGTCTACGGTGGATATAGGCACATTAACCCTTCGAGGGGTTCCATTTGCATAGTGCAAACGCCTAAATCTAGTCCCTTTTTTCACTTGCATTCAATGTATTCCAGTTAAATGATTAGAAAAATGGTTAGTACTGCCATCTCTAATCTAATGAAAGAAGTTTAAAACAATTGCAACAAAATTTTCAAGATTCTTTAGATTAAAAATATCGGGAAAAAATCTGCACCGTGCAAAGGGTTAAATTTGTAGACCGGAAAGTCCTTCTTTGAGGTCTGAGGGTGGGGAAGATACGATCCTGCCAAATGGCACCATTGGGGGTACCAAGTCGAAATTGAAGTGGCACCTGGCTAAGTCGAACTCCGACCATTGTGGTGCTTTTATAAACCGGAGTCTCATCCATGAGCCTGCAAGCCTATAAAAACCTGGTGTAGAATTCTTTAGAAACAACAATGACATTAGAAACAGGATCAGGAAATATGAGTTCAAGTAAGTAACATAACATGATTATTTTTATTTGACACAACTACGAGCAACTACACAACTACGCTCTATGACATGAGCCCGCAAGCTTAAAAAAACCTGATCTAGAATTCTTTAGAAACAACAACAACATTAGAAACAGCAACAGGAAATATGATTTCAAATAAGTAACATAACATGGTTATTTTTATTTGACACAACTACGAGCTACTACACAACTACGCTCTTTGACATGAGCCCGCAAGCCTATAAAAACCTGGTCTAGAATTCTTTAGAAACAACAACAACAACATTAGAAACAGCAACAGGAAATATGATTTCAAATAAGTAACATAACATGATCATTTTTATTTGACACAACTACGAGCTACTACACAACTACACAACTACGCTCTTTGACATGAGCCCGCAAGCCTATAAAAACCTGGTCTAGAATTCTTTAGAAACAACAACAACATTAGAAACAGCAACAGGCAATATGAGTTCAAGTAAGTAACATAACATGATCATTTTTATTTGACACAACTACGAGCTACTACACAACTACACAACTACGCTCTTTGACATGAGCCCGCAAGCCTATAAAAACCTGGTCTAGAATTCTTTAGAAACAACAACAACATTAGAAACAGCAACAGGAAATATGAGTTCAAGTAAGTAACATAACATGATCATTTTTATTTGGCACAACTACCTCTCATGTACTAGTGATAAATTATTTACAAACACTCTCATTGTTAAAATGAATATTATAATTTCATTTCCCATTTCAAACCAATTTTGTAAAATAGTTTTTTTTCCGTTCACTTATTCAATGCACACTAGTGCAATAAGATAGTTTTTCATCAAAAGATTAACATAAACAGATGACTAATTTCCGTTTTCTAGTTAATTATAAATATTTTAGAGAATAAATGCAAAAATAAACCGAGTTTGATGATACTTATATTTGCATTAATGCCATATTTAATTTCAAGCTTATTTGGATTCTCCCGATTGAAACAGTACGTGTTCAGTTGTTTGCCATCTGCCCATTAAATTCTCGTTAAATAAAATTAAACGACTTGAAAATTTCTGATGAAACTCATTTTGAATAAATAATTTCTTTCTAATGACTTATTTTAGAAGCGATTGCATATATGACGATTTTCGTAGAATTTACTCGTGCGTTTTTGAAAGACGTAAAAGATGAATTATAGATGATTTTTTAGCTAATATAATAATAGAGAGAAGAGAGAAAAGCAGTCGGGAAAGAATGAAAGTGCTCGGAAATTGTAATAATCATACTGTGTTGATATTTGCGCCCCGAAGAGTATGTTTAATTATTTCTAGCGCCCGAGAAAATCGTTTTCAGATAATTACATATCTTTTTCATCAAGGAGAATATGATAAGCAAAGAATTAAAAGTAAATATTGAATGATTGGATGCGTATTTTTATTCAAATTGAATCAATTAAGGAGCAAAAAAACACATTTCACTTTATTTAATGAGTTTCCTTTTTTGTATTTCTGAAAGCGTCTGGAGGGTAATAGAAGAAATATTTCTGAAATAGAAAATAATATATATATATATATATATATATATATATATATATATATATAATTCCTCTCTTAAGATCTCGCTAGTGTCATTTTTGGCCCTGACTTCAAGTCTGTAAGCTTCTGAAGTCAAAACCACTCGCAAATGAAATGAAAAAGAAAAGAAAAAAGTGTGGTCTCTAATATCACTAGTCTGCAAAAGTAATTTTTTCTGGCCCTAATACCGTTCCTACTGATTCTTATGTAAACTGACCTCCTGAATCCGAATATGACCGCTGTTTTTCCCCATCACCCGCCGTTTTCGGGGGAGGCCTCCCCTCCCACCTATTTGTATCACTTTTCGATAATTTGGAGGGATGAAAATGATTATTTTCGCCTTTACATTTCTTCTTACAGACTAGAAAGATGAAAAGTTCTAAAACACGAACATTTGTAGCAAGGAGGTAGGTATGGGGTAGAATTGTCACCTTAAATTCTAAATAAATTATTAAAAGATCGTTTTTTCGCAATTTTTCTCTTATTTTCTACATTTTTAAACCTCCAGCCCCCTCATTCTCCCTCAAACACCCCCAAATAAGCCTGTTTAAAACTATATAGCAACAATATATAGCAACAATAATAAAAATATACAGCAACAGTTCGGAGGATTCATTGTACCACGTGGAGCTCTCAATACCTCGCACGCACAGGTTTGCACAGGAGTTTTCCTGTTTTGACAAGTTCAAACCTTTATTGTTCTTGTCACTATAGTACTGCACAGTAATCCTCATTTTCCCTCAGTACATTCTTCAATTTTCGTGCGTTTCCTTCATATCCACAGACTATGAAACCGGGACTGATGGTAACTCAATCCCATTGGCCAACAGGCTTTACTAAAGTTTATATAATGTTTGGTATTACTTACTTACTTACTTACTTACTTACTTACTTACTTACTTACTTACTTACTTACACACACACACACACACACACACACAGAGAGAGAGAGAGAGAGAGAGAGAGAGAGAGAGAGAGAGAGAGAGAGAGAGAGAGACAGACAGAGACAGACAGAGAGACAGAGAGAGAGAGAGAGAGTTGGTTGGTTCTCTGTTTAACGACTTTAAAGGGACCGGGAAAAATCGTCCTTAAGTAGAGATCGTCCTTAAACAGAATTTGTGAAAAAATAACATTTCCCTTCACACTTTACAGGCTTAGGACTGCCAATATATTTCTTAATATATTCGCATGTTTAAAAATGTTATTTTAAATTACATTGAAAAAAAATAGTACAAACAATACAATAAATTACGTTTTAAAAAATTCAAAAAGTGTTGATTGCTTCATTCACCTTGTTTTCGTTATTCTCTTTTCAAAATTTTCTAAAATGTTAAATGAGTCACCTTCCATTTTCAATGTAATATAGCGTCGGAGAACATCGGTCGATTAAAAGTAAAACTTTTCTCTTTTCTCGATGCATTTTTGCATCAAATTTTCTAATCCAGTCAATAAAAATTTCTGATGCCATCCACGCTTTATTGTTATTAAGGTACTCACAAGGTTTCCTGGTGATATTCTTAAATCACCTTGGTTGCTTTGATTTGCCTATAACTAGTGGTGGAAATTTCTCAGACCCATCCAAATTAGTGCACTGTAAAACAATCAACCGTTCCTTACTGTGTTTTTCACCAAAACACTTTTCGCCCATATACTATAAGGTTTTATTAGGCACCATATTGTAGAATAGGCCCGTCTCATCTGCATTGAATATGTTCTTCTCATCATATCCATCTAATATCCCCTTCAGCACTATTTTCCATTCATCCACTATTTTTTCATCTACTGAGCCACTTTCGCCAGATATGCTTTTAAATACAAGCCCGTATCTTTCTTTGAAATTTGTTAGCCAACCAGCCGAAGCCTGAAAATTTTGCATTCCAAACTTTTCTGCCAGAATAATAGCATTTTCTTTAAATATCACTCCGGAAATTGAAATGTTAGATGCTCTTGCTTGATGAAACCATTGCAGGACTGCCTTCTCAAACTCTTCTGATCGGCCACATTGAATTTTCTGCCGTTTGGATTTGGATCCCAAACCAAATTTTTGTGCTGTATATATATACAGTCGAACCTCCATATATCGAACTCTTAGCAAGTCTCCGTGTTCATTACATAGATAAACTGTTTCTATATATCGAAAAATTCTCTATATATCGATTTTTTTTCGAGATATATTCGGAGATTTTATTCCACTTTAGATAGTTTACCTCACGAAAAATGAAGGTCAGGGGAAAAAGGAAGTTCAGTGTTGGTCACTACGAACCCCACAAATCAGCTGGGGTTGGGGGGGGGGCAAACAGGTTTTTGTTCCGTTCTGGAATTCCTAAATTCCCCGAACTCGTTTTCAAATTTCGGTTGCGACCTGTCCTGTAGTAAAATCAGTTTCTAGCTATCCCTTTTGTCTGATGGCTGTTCCTCACTCCTACAACTGCTTAGTTTCAGGGAAAATTGTTCAAATTAAAGTAGTGTTTTATAAATTCGTTTTGAACTTTTACTTTTTCTCTCGAAGTACATGAATCTGAAAACATTTCCAAGCCATCAAAAAAAGAAATGCGAGAGGCGTTTGAAACAATATGTCATAGACTTCAATTCGCGAAAAATGTCCCTGATGAAGGTTTTTTTCAAAAGAATATAACTGTGATCATTGTAACCACTGTCTCGATTATTGTTTTTTAAAAGGTGCTCAACAATCTTTTGTATTAATTCATTTTTTAATTATTAACTTTCATTTAATAAGATTCACATGTAAATTAGAAATGGAGTTTCGTATACGAAAATTAGCTTTAATTTTAATGTTTTAGGAAAATTATGATAAAACTATGATCAGTTCTATGTATCGAAATTTCTATATATCGAATTTTTTCCCGACAATTTGCTACTTCTACATATGGAGATTCGACTGTATATATATATATATATATATATATATATATATATATATATATATATATATATATATATATATATATATATATATATATATAAATTTATATATATATATATATATACATATATATACAGTTGGTTCTCTGTTTAACGACTTTCAAGGGACCGTGAAAAATCGTCCTTAAGTAGAGATCGTCCTTAAACAGAATTTGTGAAAAAATAACATTTCCCTTCACACTTTACAGGCTTAGGATTGTCAATATATTTCTTAATATATTGGCGTGTTTAAAAAAGGTTATTTTTATTATTATCATTATTTTATTCACAAAAAGTTATTTTAAATTACATTGAAAAAAAAGAGTACAAACAATACAATAAATTACGTTTTAAAAAATTCAAAAAGTGTTGATTGCTTCATTCGCCTTGTTTTCGTTATTCTCTTTTCCAGATTTTCTAAAATGTTAAATGAGTCACCTTCCATTTTCGATGTAATATAGCATCGGAGAACATCTAGAGTAGAAATTGCATCTGTGTAAGACGGTGGCAGTGTCTCGCTTTCCGTGTCTTCAACTTCACCTTCTTCGTCTGACACTGTGCTTTCGTTTACAATATCTTCATAAAACGTCGAATTCCATGTCATAATTTGTTCTACATTTCTAAAATCTGTTGTTAAAACATATTTATCACAACTGTAGAAATCTTGAATTGAAATATCCTCAGCTTCAACAAGACTTCTCCATTCTTCAGGGGTAATGCCATCTTTGTTGATATCTACATACGTACTTTGCAGTTCCACTGCAAGTTCTTTGTGAATTCCAGCAACGCGAAAGCAGTTTTTTATCGTGGAGGAAGAAACTTCTTTCCATGCTGATGTTATCATGTGCATTGCTTCCAAGATTGTAAATTTTCTAATTTTTATACTGTCAGCCGAATTGTTTATTAATTTCCTAATTAAAGACTTTCTGTAGTATGCTTTCACACTGCGAATGATACCCAGGTCTAATGGCTGCAACTTGCTAGTGCAATTAGCTATATATATATAGCTTGACTGTTTTACTATTGATATTTTCTTAATATATTTTCCTATATTCATGCGTCTACGATATTAGTCTATGTATTTTAGTATTTCAATAAGAATTTTTTTTATTATCTATACTGCGATATTGCATTATTATGGAAATCAATATCCAATTCCTTAACAGTTTTTGGGGATTCGTCTTTTTTAAATCTATCGTCTCTAAATTGAATTATTTGAAATTCTATAATATGGTATGATAGGGCTTTAAAATCTCCACACATAAAATCCCCATCAATGCTTTCAAACGCATTCGGGTAAAGGAAATATATTTATGGCGTATATCATTTATTTTAAATTTCAGTTTATTTGTACTACTTTGCTCCTTTCTTCGTAACGAAATAAAAATTGGTTTGCGGGAAAGATTACGTGGAAAAAATGAACAGTAGTTATTTCAAAGAAGAGTTTGGGACGTGTTGTTTCGGCACAATTAGCTAAGCAAATTTAAAATCTACTGAAAAGTGTATTATCGGAAAGGCATTCTTTTGGTTCTAATTTTAATTTGCAGTATAAGTCTGGTAAAGTTACAGTTAACCCTTTCATTGGCAACAACCTGCACGGTTTGCACAGTGCATATATTTTTCCCGATTTCTTTTAACCCTAAAATCTTGAAATTTTTTTTTCCAATTAAAGGTTTCAAAATGTTTTTATTTCTTTAAACTGATAACAGATGGCAGTACTAACCATTTTTCTGCTCATTTAACTGGTAATACATTGAATGCAAATGAAAAAAAAGAGTAGATTTAGGCGTTTACACTGCGCAAACGGCGCCCCTCAAAGGGTTAACGGAGAAACATATTGAAATTTAGGGGATAAGGGTCCTTAAGTGGACAAGGGACCTTCAAATTCGAATTATTTTAATTTTCAATTTTTAACTCCAAATACAAAATGAGAATAATTAATTTTCTATTTTACTACATTGAAAATCCTTAGAATTGAAAATAGGGAATTTTTGGAAGAATCATGCCCGTTTTTCAAAAAAAAAAAATTTGAAAAATGCTATCTTTTTCAAAATGCTCTATGCGCATTATATATTAATTAAAATTCTTACATTTTGTATTATAAGTTTACCATATGTATATAAATATAAATGTGCATTTAATTTTTTTTATGTGAATCTAACGCCTTAAATAATTTTTTTTTCTATTCTGTCTGTTATTTTTTTATGTTTTTACTTTATTTTATGATCTGTAAATTTGAAAAATATTTGCGATTTAAAAGAATAATGCACAGTTTTGTGACAAACACTTCACATAACAATTCTGAGAAATTTGAAAGATATCAGAAGGAAATGAATACGCATGGAGCCTTTTGAAAAATTCTATTATTTTTGAAGAATTTTTTGATAAGCAGGTCCTATTCCTCCACAAAATACTAATTCCTCCACAAAATACTAATCTTCAATGCAATAGAAAAGAATATTAATCATGTTCATAGGGTATATAGAGTAAAATATTTAACATTAAAGAAGATAATTGAAGGTCCCTTGTTCCCTTAAACCTAGTTTTTTTCAAAATTCTCAATGTTTTAATCTACAAGATGCGCCCATAAAGTAACCGGACAAATTAAAAGAACAAACTATAAAATAAAAAAAGGGAAATAATAATCGCCTGGCTAGAAAGAGTGACATCTTAACTCTTGTTAAAGCCTGTTTAAAGTGGTTGTTTAGTCGTTTACATATCAAAACGCCGTAGTAATTTTCCTTTACTGAGAGAAGGCATTGTACAAAAAAATTTGTTTCTTAATGGAACAACGTTGCAACATTAAATTTTGTTACAAATTAGGTAAATCTGCTACCGAAACTTTAGAGATGATTCGAACAGTATATAGTGATGCGTTATCAAGAACACAACTTTATTGAGTGGTACAACCGCTTTAAATGTGGGCGAGAAAGCATTGAAGATGAAGCAAAGATAGGGCGCCCTTCAACTTCAAAGAACGGAGGTCAAAATCAAAGACTAAGGTGATGCTGATTGCATTTTTTGATTACAAAGGACTTATTCAACACGAATTTGTTCCTGATCAAACAATTAATCAGTATTTTTACAAGGAGTTTTTTTTCGATTAAGAAACACGATAAGGCGAGTTAGAAAGGAACTGTTTGATTCTGGGCAATAGTTTCTTTTACACGACTTTTTTCTCTTTTACTAGACCCCATACAGCTATATCTGTATAAAAATATCTTTCTAAGTATTCAATTACACTGATAAATCACCCACCATATTCTCCCGATTTATTTCCAGCTGAGTTTTTTCCCATTTTCCGAAGATTAAGATGGCAATGAAAGGACAGAGATTTGAAAACGTCTCGGATATTAAATCAAATGTTCCGCGTATTTTTCGAATGCTCCTCTTTCGGAATGCTCTTTAATGTAGACGTCATAGTTTTTTTCTTTAGGGTTTCGGCATCCTCAAATCTTGTTCCCTTCAGCAAATTGGCCCAGCATGAGGCCGTGGATATTCAGCATCCGCCATACTCTCCGAACTTAGCACTGGCAGACTTTTTCTTGTTTCTAAAACTGAAAGATTTGATGGGGATACTTTTAAGGTCCTCTTTCGGAATGCTCTTTAATGTAGACGTCATCGTTATTTTTAGGGTTTCGACATCCTCAAATCTTGTTCCCTTCAGCAAATTGGCCCAGCATGAGGCCGTGGATATTCAGCATCCTCCATACTCTCCGAACTTAGCACCGGCAGACGTTTTCTTGTTTCTAAAACTGAAAGATTTGATGGGGAATACGATTTGAGGATGTCGAAGCCATCAATAGATCGCTGACGTCCACATTAAAGAGTATTTCGAAAGAGGACTTTGAAAGTTGTTTCCGAAACTTATACAGCCAAGAGCAGATGTGCATTAAGGCAGGTTACTTCGAAACATGTTAAATGGGTATGTATTTCATGTAATATTTTCTAGAGTTATTAGTTCGGTCATGGAAATTAATGGCCGCTCCTTCTAGATGCCTCTAATTGTTTAACTGTATTGATAAGAGAAAAAGATAAATCTTCTCAATTTCTTTCTTTGCATTTCTGGAGAATTTTCAAAAACCATCAGTTTTACTCACACTGCGAATATTTCACAACTTTAGAAAATTGATCATACAAGGAACTAACAAAATAATCATCCCCGACATATTGCTCTGACTAACTTCGGACGTTAAACTATTTGTCTGCGGTATATTTCAAAATTCCCCCACTCTCTATTTTGAAACTACAAGAGAAATGGTTAACTCCGAGACCAAATATTTAACAGTATTTCCCCTTAAAAAAAGGCTTTTAGAAAAGTCTCTAAATAAAATTTTAAGAGCAATTTTTTTTAAAGCCAGTTTCAAAATGCAATTTTTTCTGAAAATCCACAAGGACAGTCGAACCCCGTTACAGCGAACCCGGTATATAGCGAACTCTCGGATATAACGAACGAAAATTTTGGTCCCACCGTTTTCGTATTGTACGTAATTTAATTTGAATTGTGTCAGTTTAATATGATCGATATTAGTCGATTAAATTCATTAATGATCAGTTTTAATAGATTTTATCATTTTTTAATTCACTATTAATGAATACACATTGCAACTAATGAGTTATACATTTTGTGAACTATAGCATTTTTCTTAACGGTTCGGATATAGCGAACCACCGGATAGTTCGTTATAACGGGGTTCGACTGTTTGACGTCAAAAGAAAGACATACAGATCTGAAAAAAATTGTATAAAGATAGTAAAGAGTATTTAATATTCTGTGTACAAAAAATTCAGAATGCTATTAGAAATAACTAAATTTTCTATAATTATTTATATTGATTGAACGCTTTATTAACTTAAAGACTTTTCCCTTAAGGCGTCTGTGTATAGTCATATCCGATTCCGTCAAGTTGAATGTTACCCTCTAGAGAAATTTTTTCTAATGATTATCGACTTAAACTAAAAGATTTTTTTAATGTACTCCATAGTAGAGAAGGAATTTTTTTTTTCTTCGGGTATATTGTCCATTCTGTAAAAGGAACTCGAATAATATTTTAAAATTTGAATTATTTGGGGATATATGTGGTATACAGTATTTAAGGGAACGGTGGACTTTTATTTGAGCAAATATTTTCCTTGAAATATTGATTGTGTTATTCTAAATAAATATATATATATATATATATATATATATATATATATATATATATATATAGATTTATATATATGAAAAAATAATCTTTCACTTTCATTAAATAAAACGCCTATTCAAAATTCTTTCATCTTATCTCAATAGAGTATCACCCCTTAGTCCAAATTTGATGTAGAGATAACCGAAGTAATCTAGTATATATCCCCCTAAATCCACGTGCAAAGAAGAAGCTTACATAACGTCGAATGTTCCAGGACATTCGAAAAACATCACCTCCTATGACGTGTTGAGGCCAGGTGTCATGATCTGACTAATTAAAAGTCTTAACGTGACAGCACCCCCATTCGCAGATAGCGATTTCTGTGGCTTTTGTGTGTTCTGTCCCTGTCCTGACAGATTGTGTCCTAGCGCGCTACGTCCCTTGTCTTTATATGTGTTCCGGCAAACTGCGGAATAAGTGATTTGTAGAAATGTATCTTCGGAAATTATGTGCCGTCCAATTCTTTAGGCACAAAAAACTGTCTAGCGGATGTGCCACCTAATAAATCAGCTTTATGGACGACCAAGCCGTCTCTTCCTTTCTGGAGTCGAATTCAGTTGATTCTCAATTTCGCCTGGCCCCGGTACTATGACTATAATGCTCTAAGACTCTACGATTATTACATTCTGAAGCATATCGCCACCGTAATATTATTTATATATATATATATATATATATATATATATATATATATATATATATATATATATATATATATATATATATATATATATATATATATATACACACACACACACACACACACATATATATATATATATATATATATATATATATATATGTGTGTGTGTGTGTGTGTGTGTACAATATCTTAAATAATATGTCCTCCATTCTAGCATTTAAATTCCCTTTCCTAAATCCAATTCCCAGTAATATAATTTTATCTCATTAAAACTCTTAGCCACAGAACTTCCCACGTATCGCATGTCTTTGCATTTCTACACGCGTATATATCCCAATTCAAGAGAGGGCTAGATTCGCGAGCCCCTGAATCTGCTGACCTTAAAAAAATAGCCGCATGTTTTTTTCACCCTCTCGCGCTTAAGATTGAAAGATGATATTATTCCGAGCCGTTCTTCTGAAATGAATGGATGTACATTTGTCGCTCAAATAAACGATTCGGTCCAGACTGCTTCCAAATTTAATTTTTATTCCTTTCAGGCTGAGTCTAGCTCCAGACACGTAAATAGTGACAGCCACGTGAGCTAGTTTTTTCCTTTCAGGTTATAATTTAAGGACGTGATGTAATGGGTATATTACACACACACACACACACACATAAACAAACACACACACATACACACAGAGATTGAAACACACGCACGCGCACACACACACACACACACACACACACATATATATATATATATATATATATATATATATATATATATATATATATATTATTTATTTATTTATTTATTTAGTTAGTTATTTATTTATTTCTGTTGATAAATAGTACCAAAATAGTTTTCTTTATCAAGTAAAAATTCATTTTTGGAGCTCTTACAAAGTAATTTATAAAGTGTAAGTGTAGTAATGAACATTAAATCTGATTTTCTCAAAACAGATTTTTCAAGATTTTTAGATATTTTAAATGTTCCATGCAACTTAATTTTTGTTCCAAGTTCATTAAATTGATAAGGAAGAAACATAATACTTTTTACAAAGTATCTATGTATTTTACAATTCAGCATATAAAGGTAATTAAATTTGATTTATAACTTATAAAAAAGGCAAAATTTGGAAAATCGGGATGGAATTCAGAAAAGAAAATCTCTCTAAAATTAACTATTCAAGGAAATAAATAATTGATACCCAGATTTGTTTCTGATACGGTATTAAGTCATCGAAATGCAAAATCGAGGAAATATCTAAAAAATTAAGTCGCAAGGAGCATTTTTAAATTGCGTTTATAAATTTAAAATAAAAAAAAATCTGAAAATTATAATAAGATTTGAAATTTCTTTTAAGGTATTCTATATATTTATAGTGAAGTGCATATATGTACAAAATTTCGTATCTCTATGATAAAAAGGAAATAAAATAAATGTTAACATTCACTGTTCCCTTAAATGCAAATAATCTCATTTGGTGGACGAAATCTCTAAAAGGAATATCAAAGCAGAGTAAACATCTCTTTCTCTATTACGGATTACGATTTGAAAGAAATTCTTTTAATCGATGACGAGAATCATTCAGAAAAATTTCATGATAGGTTAACTCTCAGTTGAGTGAATTCAATAGGGTTACCACTCAGATGCCTTAAGACAGATTTGTACTAACCCTATTGGATTCTCTCATCTCAATATTAACCTATAAAGAAAATGTGGCCAAGAATTGCCCACTTGGATTTAAATATTTTTATAAAATATTATGCAAGGATGAAAGTATTGTATTGTAATAAGGAAAATATTGTACACTCATGTCCATAAATTAAGGATAATTCAGAATCACACAGAAATCGAACTCTAAAGTAAAAATTTCACCTGTAGAATTATCACAGACATCTATCTTCAAGAATAATATGAAGATTGCAAGAAGCCACCAGATGACGCCGATAGTACGTCACAATGACGACAGTGTAAGAGAGGGATATATAAGCAATGGTGACAAAGAAGTAAAATTGTTCACAAGCATTCTGTAAGCCAGTGTGTGCCATAACCAAATAGTTATGACACAGAGGACGCATGTGGATGATTTTTTACGTGGTAGAATTATCGGCCGTGTGGAATGTGGGCGTACTCAGATGTAAGTATCCGAGGAACTTGGAATTGCCTAAAGTGTCATCTCTAGGCTTTGGCAAAGATTCCAAGATGATTGAAATGCCAGTAGACGTTACAGTACAGGTCGCCCCCGAGTTACAATGCCGAATGAAGACCGGTATTTGGCAGTAACTGCCAAAAGAAGCAGACGGAGCACAGCATCTGACCTGTCTCGTCAGTTATCTGCAGCCACGGGTACAACAGTTTCAAGGAAAACCGTGTACAGATGTTTGGGAAATATTGGTCTATATGCTCGCAGGCCTGTCAGATGTGTTCCGCACACGGCAACTCACTGTCGGCAGCGATTAGCCTGGAGTAGAAAACATGCAATGTGGACATCGTCACAGTGGGCTTGCGGGATGTTTTTCGACGAGTCCAGGTTTAGCTTCCAGTCTGATTCACGTCGGACTTTCATATGGAGAACGCCAGGTACCCGTTACCACCAATACAACATCATTGAACGACACCGTTGCGGTGGTGTAGGATTGCTCGTTTGGGATGGAACTATAATGGGCTCCAGAATAGATCTGCAAGTTCCAATCTGAACCATGAATGGCCACATTTATCGGGACATCATTCTGGAACAACATGTACGTTTGTTTAGGGGTGCCACGGGGGAAGAATTTGTGTTTATGGATGACAACGTCCGTCCTAACCGAGCAAACATCGTAAACGAATGCCTTCAATCTGACGATATCACCAGTATGAAATGGCCAGCATTCTCACCTGACTTGAATCCGATAGAGCATGTCTGGGACATGCTTAGCCGACGACCACCACCGACTTGCAGCCCGTCAACCACCTCCTACATGTGTACCGGAACTTGGGAGAGCATTGATTTCTGAGTGGAGTAATCTTACCCAAGACCAGCTCGATAATTTGATACTCAGCATGCCTAGGTGATGTACGGACTTTATTTCATCACATGGGAGACATACAATGTATTAACCATCATACCAACCATGTAATATTAAGTTTTTGTAAAGGAGATATTTTTTACAATTGCTCAAGCGAGCAAAAATCGTAGTTTTCATGAATGGTATCATACATACACCATCTTTTATGTTCTTTATCTTTTGTTTAATAAATGGGCTTTATGAATAAATCCCGTTCATTTTGTTTCTGAACCTTTATTTGCCGGAACTGGCATTATCTTTAATTTATGGACATGAGTGTATTTCCCTATTACTATAATTTCCATATTGTGTAGGGATTTTTAAAAAATATTGTATTGTAATGGAGGAAGAAATTTTACAACTTGGGTATTTTTTTAAATATGCAAATAACATTTTTAAATTTAAATTATTCAGGAAAAAAACCAGTACAGTGTGTCTAGACGCTCATCAATTTCTTTGGTGGACGCAGTTTATAAAACGAATCCTGTTGCATAGTGCAGACATTTTCAGGCTATCTAAAAAAAATCATATTTATTGGATTTTCAGCATTTATGTAGCTGTAAATAGTAGACAAATTTTCGCCTTAGGGTACCCGGACGATGGCCGAAAGGCTAGGGTGCTGGCTTTCGGTACCAGAGTCTGTGGGTTCGAGTCCCACTGTTGGCATGGACGTTTTTAGCCGTTCGGAATTGGCTTGACGCAGTAGGTCTCTGTCTAATTAA
>OU015503.1:68656877-68694353 GCA_907164885.2 Dolomedes plantarius | reverse complement strand
TCAAAATAAAAAAAAAAAACATCTTTTTATCGGAGGTTGATTCCCAATACACGGTGCCATCGCCAATTTGCCTAAAAGTTGGCGCCAAAATCCTGTTCGGAGACCTGTTACGCTTAAACTGCGAAATATAAACAAATGTGGCGACCAAGAAAGAACAAATAAATTGGAAAACAAACTAACTGCTGGCTTTATGAAACTCGTAGGCGAACACGGGATCTTCGCTTCGCTCAGATACCCTTGTTTCACTCCCCTACGCTCCGTTACGCATCCGACCAAAAACATTACAGAAAATACCCAGCTCGAGGGTTTTGATACATACCGCTGGCTATATTTCAGTAAAAAAAAATCTTCCGTTGGCTGTAGCGGTCAGTAAAACAAAACTTATCGCACAAAAATTCAAAACATATCATCCGATCTTAAAATCCTCCCTGCCGGAAAATAAGAACCGCCAAACAACCACCAGATTTGGCGAAACGTGTACTAAATCTGTACCAAAATAAAAGATGTAGTATACGTAACGGGCGGTTTTTTTTGACTACTTTTTGTCACCAAATCCCCGTGTGTCTCCGGGGGTCTAAGTTTGGTGGCCATCTTGAAAATCCGTAAAATAAATACCACCCATGATTTTTGTTTTAAATGGATAAATTGTGTAGAATAAATAAAAGAAAATGTAAAAGAAGAGGAAAATTTACAAGAAATTCTTATAAAATTAATTCCAAGAGCCGCAAAGAAAGCGAAAAAGTAACGCATGTGGTCCACGAGCCAAAGTTTGGACATCCTTGTGGTAGTAACGTGTAGTTGGTGTGGTGCTTAGCATTGATTAGGAAACTCAGATGAATTATGAAAATTTATATTTAAAAGAACTATTTACAATATTAAGTAACATGGGTTTACATTGACACAGGAAAACGTTGCGGTAACAAATGAAAACGCTCCGCTGTAATGCTGCGTAAGCTGGTTCTAGAGACTACGAGTCAGCTAGTGTAGTGTTTCAAAGAACGGTACTGAAGTTAAAAGTCTGCGAGCGGCATCTGCTGGTTGCGCAGAGACGAGTGGGAGGAACACTTGTTATGTACACTAAAACGTCGTTTATCCGGACTAACTGGGACCATAACCAATCCGGATATCGAAAATCCGGATAATCCAGGTAATATGGGTAATTAGCAAAAGAAAATCCTTAACTAAGCAGACTTACCGTTTATTACGATAAACAAACCATGTTTTGTTACACAATTACATTGTATTGTTTACTAGACATTAAAGAATATAAAAATAACTTTTCACGTCATTTCTTAACAAAGGAATGGTAAGTCTAGTAAAGCTTTCTTAAACTCAACAAAATGCATTTTATTTTCATATTTTATTGTACTATCTCTGCGGGAACTGTACATTGAATCAAACTAAAAAGCGAATATTTGGCATACTTCTTCTTAATTACACTCTTGCTATCATAGTTAAAAATTATTATCTAATGTGAACATTAAACATAAAAATGTCTACAAATCTGATCCGGATTATCCGGAGATCCGGATAAACGAAGTTTTACAGTACTTTTGAAATTCAGTATCTTTTCTTCCGTTCACGGAATTCAAACGCATTTCACATGCAGCAGATTTATTTCCTGTCTGATTACGTTGTCTGATACCATATCAGTTTATGTAAGCTTGGGAGATTTATGTCTTGTGCTGACCTAAAGCCCCAAAGAAGCCTTATATAAAATCAGATGTTGCAGGCTTTGTCATACGGATGAATACACCTACACCTTTTAAAAAAAATACTCTGTCACAAAAAATATATGCGCCCAGAACAAATCCAGCTGCTATCGCGAAACTTGGCAGAAATGTAGTGTCATAAGAGATATGCAAATGATTAAAATGACGACGCCAATGAGACAAGGGTAAGCGCGCTATGCTAATATGAGATGCTCCGCTGGGAGAGTTCAAAAGCATGATTGCTCGTTCCAAAGGGTTATTCAAACAAATCTGTCGACATGGATGGGCGGTATTGTGACTAGAGATGCCTCTGAGACCTAACCAACAGTACGAATAATTTTCGGAATTTGAGAGGGGGCGTATAGTAGGACTCAGAGAAGCAGGTTGGTCGTACAAGCGTATCGGACGCCACCTCGATCGGAGCGATATGGTAGTTGCTCGGTGTTGGCAACAATGGATCACGGAAGGGATAGTCTACCGTCGCAAAGGGTCATTGCGTCCCAGGAACACAAATGCGTTCGAGGATCGCGCAATCATAAGAGCGGCCACGTCCGCACCAACAACGTCACTAGAATCGGTTCGACGCCATTCACCACCTTCCAGACATCCTGTGGTATAAAGGGAAGCCTCTCGGAGACGACTGGCCGACGCACGTATAAGGATCCGACGTCCATTAAGACGCCTACCACTGACCCCACATCATAGGCAGTGTCGATTGGATTTTTGCCGACCTCGGGTGAGCTGGAGTGTGACCGAATGGAGGCACGTGGTCTTCAGCGGTGAATCCCAATTCAGTATCAACGCTGATGACCATCGCATACGCTTTCCAGAGGCATACGACGATTACACAAGGTGTTACAGTGTGTGGGGAGCGATTTGTTGGGACACACGATCATCTCTAGTCGTCCTGCAACGCACTTTGGTGGCACGCAGTTACGTAGACGATATTTTAACGCCAGCTGTACTGCCTATGCCATCAAGTCGTCCAGGTGCCATTTATCAGCAAGACACACATATTATTTATCAGCAAGACACACATATTATTTATCAGCAAGACACACCGTCGCTCGTCCACATACTGCGCGACTCTCCCAACAATGTCTTCAAGGATATGACGTACTCCCATGACATGCCAGGTCACCAGACCTCTCGCCAATAGAGCACGTCTGGGACGTGCTTGGAAGGCAACTGCAGCCGTCCCGGAATACTGGTGAATTAACTGCCAAATTGCAAAAATTATGGCATGATCTTCCGCAGAAGGTCATAGGTGATCTCACTGATTCGATGCCATGCCGTGTTTCGACTTTTATAGCTATCAGAGGTGGATTTACTACTTACTGATTTGTAACCTTTTTCATGCCATATCTTCTTAATAAAACTGTCTGTTCTTCCGAATTTGTAATCATTTGCTTATCTCCTCATACACTACGTACATGTTGATTATCATGATAGTAGCTCGTTTACTTCTGGGTGCATATATATTTTTTGTGACAGTGTATATTTCTGAGATTAAAAATGATTCTCAATTTAATATATAGTTTACAGTTCAACATGTGTTCCTTCTGCAATTATTACAGCATTGGAATGACGATTGATATAAAGTTTTAGATTAGCGCAGATTAAAGGTGTCTTTGACAGTCTGAGAGGTGTATGTTGCGAAGATAAGTAAGTTTAAGATATTGATTTTTAAGGGTTTTCAGCTTCAGTAAATTTAATTGTTGGTTATTTAAATAATAATAGTTTGAAACCAAGATTTAAAATGTCATATAATTATTATGCTGTTATATTGTCCAACTAGTATAAAGAGCACCATTTTGGTTATATAAGTTAATACATTGTCCATAGGCATTATTGATACAAACAAATTGAATAGTTTTTTCCTACAGATCGTGTTTATGATAATTCAATAAAAATGAGAAACAGTTTTAATTTTTTGCTTCAAATTTTGTAAGCAAATAGTTAAATCATTATTATTAACCATAAATCGTGTTATTCAATACAAATGTTTTTTTTTCAAATAAATTGAAAAAGTAATAAAATAAATAATTTAATACAACAAGCCCAAATTTGCTTTTCAGTTATATTTAATTACTATTATATAATCTGTTTGAATAAAAACTGTTTAAAAACATTATTAATTTAAATAGAAAGAAACCTTTGAATACCTTTTGGCCCCCTCAAAAAATCATTTGAGTAAAAAATCATTCAGTTAAATGGAATTTATTTTTACCTTTATGTACTCCATACATAATTATTATATAATTTATATTTTTTTTGCACAAACAATATGTCATTTTCAATACAAAAACTTTATATTTGATCTTTATAATATCGAGTTATAAATTGACTACGCCAGACATATATCAAGATATCAAAAACATCTGCGAAGCTGTTATGCTTTCGAGATAACTACATTTTAATGAATTCATTTCAAAGCAATAACAATTGATGATTGAACAGCTCCTCGAACGATCAAAGGTGTTTTGAATCCAAATTTTTTTTAAATCTCATGAAAGCGTACTTAGGAAATATTTGATTCTTTTCTTTATCATATTTCCTTCCCCTCCCCGCCATATGACGTTTTGATTAAATTGCGGTCAATGAATTCCGTTTTAACATTTCTTTTACTTTCTTGGAAGGCAAAATCATACACTTTTTATTATATTTAACAGGGTTATATATATGGAGATGGCATATGTTTAGATTTATGAATGTAATTTTTTTTTCTATGTCGCAGCTAAATATCAATTATACGATTCTATAAATATAACATTATTTGTCTGTGTATTTATTAGAATATGATTAAATTTTATACAAAAGATGTTTTCAAAACGCCTGAGCGTAATTTCATTCTATGACCGCTACATGTCTTGTTCTCTCACTGCTAGATAACAAATTCACTGCTTGTAGCTTACCCCAAAGCAATTAGTACATATATATATATATATATATATATATATATATATATATATAATCTCTTACACATAGAGCCTTGACCCTTATCGGCACTTGAACGCTTTATCCAATTACAAAGACTAGTACCAAGGATTCTAAAGGTGGCAAACTGTGATTGGCCCATCAGAAACTGTTGCCACGCGGAAAATACCGATTGAGGAAAATATAAAGCAGAAACGGGAAATGTGTCGTGTTTGTATGTGTGTATGAGTCACAAAAATTCAAGAACCATGAGCCCTACCTTAATAAAATTTATGCTGTTTAATGTGCTTGGAAAATCACGATGAATAAGGCTATTTTCATCCCGTTACGACGTTCAGAGCCCGAATTATATATATATATATATATATATATATATATATATATAGGGTGTCCCAAAACGACCGCATAAACTCTGCACACCTAGATTCCTCGTTGGGAATACATAAAAACTGCCCAAAGAAGCGTTCCTGTACGATCCATTTTTTACGAGAAAAATACGAAAAACAAAGTATGACGTCACTGCCACTGCAAGAAAAAGCACTTTATTGAACATATCAACAGCATGCACAATTTAAAGCGGATGTTCAAAGTGTCCGCCGGTCATGTCGAGACAGGTTTGAGCACGCCGTGGAATGGCTGTCATCACTCGTTGTAGCATCTCGGGGTCCAACGAAGTACAAGCAGCATGCAGACGAGCAACTAAGTCCATTTGTGTTGTCGCTACGTCTCGATACACCAGTTCCTTGAGATGGCCCCATAGGAAAAAATCCAACGGTGTAAGGTCTGGCGAACGTGGCGGCCATAGAACCGGACCCCCACGTCCGATCTAGTAGCCGGGGTATTCCATATCCAGCCAACCACGTACAGGAGCACAGAAATGCGCCGGAGCCCCATCATGCTGGAACCAAAGTCCCTGTATTGCCGCTAATGGTATGTCATCGAGGAACTCGTTTAAGACCTCATTGAGAAACACCAAGTACGACTGTCCCGAGAGCCTTTCAGGCAACGGATATGGTCCAAGCAGGCGATCCCCGAGTCTGGCGGCCCACACGTTAAGAGACCAACGTTCCTGATGTTTCTGCGGCCATATTACATGCGGATTGACCTGGGACCACATATGGCTGTTGTGATGGTTGAATACCCCATCACGAGTGAAACATGATTCATTAGTCCACAGGATATGTGCAATGAAACCATTATCTGTGTTCTGTTGCTGCAACAGCCATTCACAGAAGGCCACGCGTTTCTGAAAGTCATCTGGTTTCAGAACTTGCACGGTTGTGTACCGAAATGGGTGTAGCCTCTCAGACCGTAAAAGCCTGTGCACAGTACTTTTACTCGAAGTCATCTCACGGGCTAATGCACGTGTGCTTACCTCGGGCGTCTCTTCTACCCTCTGTAGTATTGCATCCGCCTGTGCTACCGTCAGGCCGCTCCGCGGTCTTCAGTATCGTGAAGATTGGCTGTTGGCAAGACGCTTCCCGTATTTCGCAGTCTGTCGTCCAGCCTACGGATGACGTTGACATCAAGAGGACGGCGGGACGGATATCGACGGGCATACTCCCTAGCAGTTCGTAAGGCATTTCCATTACATCGGCCGTACATCAATTACATGTCGCAGTAGTCACGAACGGAGTACATGGCCACCATACAAAGACTACCAGAGCTGCAAGATGCAGCCTTTTAAATACCGTTTTTAAACATTATCGTCTAGAAAGATATGCAAATATTTTTGTTGATATGTCCAATAAAGTGTTTTTTTCTTGCACCGGCAGTGACGTCATACTTTGTTTTTCGTATTTTTCTCGTAAACTATGGATCGTACAGGAAAGCTTCTTTGGGCAGTTTTTATGTACTCCCAACGAGGAATCTAGCTGTGCAGAGTTTATGCGGTCGTTTTGGGACACCCTGTATATAAATTAATGTTTGTTTGTTCGTATTTTATGCGCTGCCGTACTGTTCATCCGATTGCTATGAAACTTGGTCAACTTATTGCTTGAACTTGCGCGAAGGCTATAGACTTTTCATCCCGCTACGACGCTCCATTCCCGAATTATGTTAGAACAAGTATGTGCGGTATCAACGGATATTTTTATTCAAAGCCATTGTAACATTTCATTGTTGCCAATTAAGTTATAACATTTGCGTAAAAATAAATAGGCATGAATTTAAAAATGTGATTTATTCATATATTGGCGCATGCCAATATAGATTTTTTTTAAATTAAATATTTGAGCTGTTTTTGTAACTTTTTATCAGTTTCCATTTAAAATTATAATTTGAGGGTTATAAAATTTACATCACGAGAAATATCATAAAAATTCCTTTAAAATGATATCTTTTTCGAAACGTTACCTCCATTTTCTGATCTTTGGTGAATTTTTAAAGATTAAATTTTAGAATTCAATTTATTAAATGCAGATTACGTGATTTCATTTTCTGGGACTTAAAATAAATTTATCGGGACATAACAACTAAATAGACAAAAAAAATTTTTTTTCATGCTAATGGGGCAGACGGTTGGATATTATCCAAAAAAATAGTAAAATACAATAAAAGATATTATGTTCGTCAAACTGTACTATATTAACTGTACTATATACTTTAGTATGTCCTATTACATTTAATTTGAATATTTTCTCCTACATTATTTTGTCTATAAAACTAACCCTTACGATTTTTTTATAAATATTTTTTTTGCATCAATTGATTTTTTTTTTTGTATACATTGATAGTCGTATTTATTATAAATAAATATATATATACATATTTATTTTTTTGGTATTAATTGCATATATTGACCGTTGTATTTAATTTTGAATGTACTCCGTAGCGAAGTGCGGGTTTTCAGCTAGTATCAAATATAGTAAAACCTCACAATAACGATCTGAAACGTAAGAAAAATAGCTTTAAAATACATTTCAAACAAATTCTAGGAAATCTAAATTTATTTTAATTTACATGGTCATACAAAAATTCCCATCAGTACCCAAACTCCCCTGAGTTGAAATTGTCTAAAGTTTTGTACACCTTATCTCGTTAATGACAATAGGGCTTATTTTCTTCCTACGTTCTGATAATTTAGGCAAATGAGTTTTACACTTTCTACAAGCGTCTTTTGTTGTATCACGTGCATCTAGCATATTACCTCACAAGGGTTATTTCTCTTTTGTACTTGGCGCCTTTTGAAGTTTTGCGATTTTATACGTATTCTATGCTGTTTGATCTATTTCATCAAACGAAAAGAATAGCTTTGTTTCACGCGTAAACCAATTTCTCTAGGAGCCAGTTATTGTAACTTCAAACACGGAAATGAATTCTATTTTTAAAATCAGTTTGCAATGTAAAATATCATATTTATTATATTCTTAAGTAACGTAAATTATACACATTTAATTGAAGCCTAAATGTATTTATTCTGAGTAGTCCAAAGGAGATTTAATAGAAAGGTAATGAAGGAGAAATATCATGAAGTAAAATTAATTATCTATATATATATATAAAACAGTTCCGCAACTGACTCACTGACTGACTGACAAACAACGCACAGACCAAACCGCTGCACCTAAAGGGCTGAAATTTTGCATGGCTATTCTTCTTTAGATGTAGAGGTGCACTAAGAAAAATTTTTGAAAAATTCTTCTTAGATTTTTTTAATTAAATTTTTAAGCTGTTTTAGTAACTTTTTTTAAGTTTGCAGTTAAAATAATACTTTGATGGTTATAAAATTTATATCACGAGAAAGATCCTAAAAATTCCTTTAAATTGAGATCTTTTTCGAATCTTTACCTCCATTTTCTGATTTTTGGTGAATTTTAAAAATAAATTTTTAGAATTTAATTTATTAAATGCTGATCACGTGATTTCTTTTTTTGGTGCTTTAAATAAATTTATGCTTTAAATAAACGTGCATAACAAGTAAATAGACAAAATTTTATTTCTATTGCTAATGCGGCAGGCGATTGGACATATTAAAATACAGTGAAAGATATGTTCCTCAAACTGTACTATATTAACTGCACTATATTCTTTAGTATTCTATTAGATTTAATTTGAATATTTTCTTCTACATTATTTTGTCTATAAAAATATCCGTTCCGATTTTTTTATAAATGTATCCTTTTGTTTTTTTTACATCAATTGTATATATTGATAGTCGTATTTATTATTATTATTATTATATATATATATATGGCATTAGTTACATACATTGACCGTTGTATTTAATTTGAATGTACTCCGTAGCAAAGTGCGGGTTTTCAGCTAGTTTAATATAAAATTTAATATATTTTTTTATTATTTAAGTGCAATATTTTATTTGCTAAACAAATATATACAGATATAAATTTTAGGAACATAGCTATTCATTTGAAGTTAGGTTTTACAGTATCTATCCCAAATTAATCGTAGTTATTCACAAGAACAATTGCAAGCAACGAATTATAGAAGCTTAAATTAACAAAAAAAGTGCAGTTATTCAATTTTTATTTCAATTCTTGTGTTTCAAGTCAAACTTATCTCTACATGGAATAAAAAAAGAATCCAATCTGATTGACTAAATTGAAATTAACAACATATATATCAACAAAATAATTTTTAACCCTTGTACAACAAATTTAATTTTAAAAATTCATACATATGATACATGTAACTGAAAGCATAACATGTTATCATCATCAAGGCATTTTTCCTCATATCTTTGATGTTAACAGTTATTTCTGAACATCTTTGCGTAAAAAAGTTAATCAGGACATCTGTTTAAAAAAATCCTTTTAGAAAAGCGGTGGATATATTAAATCCTCCAAGAAATTCGAAAGTTTAACTTGATTCAGAGAAGTTTTTTTATAGTATTTACATCTTAATTACACAAAGAGTCAAAGGATAAGAAAAAGTTAAAAAGTTTATTTCTTTATAAATCCTTTAAATCTTTTTATGCTGTATCAATTTCTTTACAATCAAAATTTCGGTATCGTTTTATGTCCTAATATGAAATTTTCAAACTTAGTTTGTTTAGAGGGAATTTGTTTTAAAAGCCGAATTTGCATTGGTATTAATAACGCGAAATATAAATGATAATCTTTGCACACACACACACACACACACTCACATATATACTTCGCTTTACGTCCTAGATACTTTCCGGAAAAGTTGGCCGTAAAGCGAAAAGCCGTATAACGAATCAATTATTTTGATAAAAACCCATACAAATTATGTTTGATTTGATCCAATTTTTTATAAAATAATACAGTTTTTAGATCATAAAGCATTTTAATATTTTTATTTCCTATAAAAATGCTTACATAAAAATAAAAGTACAAAGAAAAAAATAACAAACAGAAATAAAAAAATAAACAAATTAAAAACAAAAGGAATCATATCCGCATATGTATACATATAATTAAAAAACATAAAATGTTTAAAATCTGTTTTAATCTGATGACGAACATTAACAAAAAGAATCACTAAACTATAATATGCTGTCATCATCACTTTCCGCTGTTGTGTATTGACCCACTTTAAAATATTGGTCCAACGTTGTCTGCTTCGCCTCGCTTTCTGCTTCTTTTCGAAGTGTTTTGTAGCAGGTAATCGCTGAGTTTAAAGCTACAGACACTGTAGCTCTGCGTTCTTCATCGGGATCGTTTTGAAGAAAGATGTTCTTACCCTGCTCGAAATTAGAAAGCGCATTCGACAAGTTTTTTACTGTTAGCTGTTGCCATATAGCAGGCTTTGGCTCTGGCTCCTCATCAAGTGCGCCTTCTGTTTCTAACTGGATCAGTTCCTCGTTTGAAAGAGGTTCTCTGTCAGCATCTAGAAAATCAATCAAAAATCACCTTCTTCCAAATACTCAAAACAAGATTGTTTTCCAAGTTTAATATGTTTTGTTGGCCTCCTGTTCTTTTAACACTTTTAACGAGATCAGAAAGTCTTGCTGTCTTGCGAAATTTTGTTTGTAATTTAAATGTTTAATTTTTTCTTGTTTTGTGTTTTTCACTTACTTCTGTAAGCCTCGTGTTATACCTTGTGGTGCTTGAGGAGATTTCAAATGAAATAATGAAAAAATATATGTTTTGTCGAATTTCAAAAAAGATAATTAACTATAGGCTCAGTAGTTTTTATGCAATCTGGCCATATTTTTTTTCTTCCAAACACGGTTCATTATGATTGATTTTAATTCCTTCCCCGATTCGCTAATGTTGACTACGGCATCTCTGATGCTGTAATTTTTCCAACCCTGTTTCATCAAAGATTCGCCGTCGGTTTCGAGAATAAGGTTTAAGAAAAGTTCTGCGCAAATAATAATCCTTAAAAGTGGCTATTGCACCCTAATCCAGTGGTCCCCAACCCCCGGGCCGGGGACCGGTACCGGTCCGTGGATCAAATGGTACCGGACCGCCTAAGGAACATTAAATTATTTCCATTTTATTTAATGTGGTGTAGTTCTCTCGGGTTAGTGTGACTTTGCAGGGTTTGTGCTAATTTATAACTTTGTAGCAGAAGAAATCTTGTAACTATTTTAAATTAGTTTATTGTTTATTAAACATTTCAAGATTATGAATTAAAATTGCTGTCATAGCCCCCCTAGCGGGCCGCGGTAAAATTATCAAACGTTGACCGGTCCGCCGCGATTAAAAGGTGGGGAAGCACTGCTCTAATCCATTGGCTGGATCAGATATGTTGTATTTTGGAGAAGATACTCTCTCTCCACATCTTCAGATAATTCCGATAAAGTAACCGGATGACCTTGAGAATTATCCAACAATAGCAATGCCTTGTTGTTGTTGTTGTTGTTGCTTTTCATCCTTATCTGACTGAGTCAGACAAGATTCACGTGTTCGTTGACTGTTAGGAATTCGAAGACTAGAAGATTGTTATAGAGATCCTCCCTAGCGAGTCCCATGCATTCTAAAAGGTGCTCAGGAGAAGTCTGATGATTTTGGCATTTGGTGCAGGTGGCGAAGGTCTTCCTGCCCTCGTTGAAAGTGAAGCACTTGATGTGACCACTGGCGAGTCTTGAGAGTACAGTCCGGGTACGTCTGTCACACGGGAGGTCAAGGGACAAACCCGGTTTTGAGCCCATGTACCAATTATGGGTGGGGGGTGTTTTCCACTCCTCCTAGATTTTTGATTTTTCGCTGGAGTGTAGCTCCAGAAAAGTAAGTGCGGAAGAGGGAGTTGAGATCCTGCAACCCTCCTTAGCAAGATTATCGGCAATTTCATTCCCATGAACATTCACGTGTGAAGGTATCCATTGCAAATGAACGTCATGATTAAGTGAAATGAGCTTTAGTTTAAGCAGGATAGAGGTGCTGATCTTGTCGCCTACAAGAAGCCAATTACTAAGATGGTGGAGAGAACTACGGCTATCAGACAAGATCCATACATCAACATAATCATCTTCAGAGAGAATAGCTTCTAGTACCAGGAATCACCACATGATAAAAAAAAAGAAAAATCACCAAATTCACCACATGACTAGCAATGCCTTGTTGCTCAAGTTATTGTCTTTTAAATGTTTTTACTTCTGAGAAGAAGTAATTCTTATACCAGTCTGAGACTGTTTCAAAGATGACTGTACTGTTTCAAAGAGAATCTTTGTCATCAAGCCTTTCTTGTTGCATCTCCAAATGACGGGCAATTGTTTCTTGTTCAGCCCTTTAAAACACCTCCGATTTTCGGAAAGATATTCTAAAAGTGGTCTTAGCTTAAAATCTCTTTCAGCATTAGCACCAAAGAGCAAAGTTAATCATTCTTTTGACACCTTATGTCCAGATGCAGACTTTTCATATTTTGAAACGTAAGTTCTTTCAGGCATTCGGTTCAAATAGAGTCCTATCTCACCTACATTGAAAACTTGTTCAGATCGGTATCCACCTCTTTCAATAATTCTTTTCAAAATGTTGGGATATTCTTTAGCAGCGTCTATCGAATAGTATAGGCTCTTTGGTCTTTTCTTTCAAAATAAATCTTATTCAAAGAGAGTCACATACCTCGTTCTTTATCTTTCAGCTTCTCAGATATCCTGCATCATCTCATTACTTCGAAGTCAGATTAATGAGATCTTTTTTCACATTAACATTTATTACAACACGTAACATAACATAAGTTACATACAATCTCAAGAATTATAAGGCCTTGGAGCCTTCAGATATTACTTTGCGTATCAACGCAATCGTGTTCGAAACTCTCTCTGACACAAAAATATCAAACATTTCTCTTTTTCTAGAGTGCCACCTATCGGCACTATGGGAGGGATATTCAACAGCGTCATCATCGACTCTTGCTTTTTCACCTTTCATTTTCAAGTTTTGCAAATTGTGACGATTTTTGAATTTTTCATACCAACCTCGGCTTCCTTGGAATGTTTACGTCTTTCACAGATTCATCACTATCCCTCCACTTTATATTTTCGAAAATACTTATAGCCTTGTACCGTAGTCAATAATACGACAACCCTTTCACTTCAATTACTTTACTACGATACGTTAAACATACTACAACTACAACAGTTAAAGCAAGTGTGTACAGCGAGTTAGAATTTATACAGTTAGATAGTCAGGGTGGCTTCGTGTTCAACGACAGCACGGCTTATAAGGCCGGTGACCAGGAGAGCTGCGTCTCTCTCTGCCACTCAAGAAACATATCTCTTCTCGTGGACTATTGGGGTCTTCTTGTATACTGTCGGCGAATTCAAAGGCGTTCTCCGGCGTTTGAAGTGCTCGTAAGTGTTCAAAGTTTATGGGTTTCTAAATGTCACTATAGTGTCAAAAATATCAAAAGCCCTCGAACCACTCTGGGAGTTATGCGTTCTATAACGTCAGAACCGCACATTACAAGAACTCTATGGCCTCTTATCCTAGAGTTTATGAGACCGCCCAGATCAACAGTTCGCCGATAGATGACATGTTGAGGGGTAGGAACGGGGCATCACATACTTATTGAAATACTAATTTCGTGTAGTAATTGAGGCAGTGTCACAGCCTTTTCTTGGATAGTCATTTAATTTCTTGGCATCCTTCGTTGATTATTGTCTTCAATCCACATATCTAATAATTTTTCTATTTCTTCCACAATGCTGCTTCTTTTAGTTAATTTTGAAACACTTAAAGGGGCAGCGGATAGCGAATGTGTTTTAATTTCTTCGTTTCTATCATGGATAGTTTTCACGGTAGACTTCGCCAGTTCCATTGCATTACAAATTTGAAGAATTTTCTCAGCAGCTTCAATAAGACGTACAACTTCTAGTTGGGTCTCTAGCGTGACAGATTTTGGGCCTCTCTTTTTATTTTTATCAGTATCAATCTCCAAATTCAATGAATTTTTGGTGACATTTTTTTTTCTAAAAAAGGAACGATTATATTTAGAAGAATAATTGAATTATATATGTAACGAAAATACAGTCTTTCTAATACATACGTACCAAATATGTTTACAATTAACCAATTACTGCAAACAGAAACAAAACCCAACCAAAAAACAAACAAGAATAAACACTTCAAACTACACTGAAGACACAACGCAGTAAAATGATGACAAAGGCGAAATGTAGCAGTACCGTAAGATGGGAGAAGCTGAAACTGAACAGGTCGCTATTGGTCGTATAACGAAAAATCGTGGGCCGTAAATCGAAAAGTGCCATAACTAAAAAAGGCCGTTATAGCGAAATGTCGTATAAAGAGCGGCCGTATAGAGAGGTATATATATATATATATATATATATATATATATATATATATATATATATATATATATGAATGACACTAAGCATATTCTTTCTCAACTTCAGCATGGTGTCTTATCTCACGTTACTCCATCTTAATCTATTCCTAAATAATTGTTAATGATATAGCAGTCAGTGAATAAGGTCCCTTGGCAAAGAACTACAAATTAAATACACCGAGGAATTTATTTCCGAATGTTAACTAACCTCAATTCAATCCATTAATAATCTGCCAAGACATTTCCAGTCTCGCGATGTGTGACCAACCGAGAACGAAATCTATCCCTCTCTGCCGTTAAAACTCTACTGTTTCAAAACCTCTACTGTTATAGCGCATGCCTGTGACGTATGCACCAAAGATGAACCCAGAGGCGCGGCCTAAGTTTGATACTATTAATAGACTCTCTTTTTGTTCGTTCAAAAAAGGAAATTCCCTACTCCCGGCGCGTTTCGACATACAATAGGAAAATAGTGGCGTTTTACGCCCCGACATTAACTACCCTGAAGCCCCCTGTAAATTATTTAATTATTGTTTTGACATTATATATATATATATATATATATATATGAGAGAGAGAGAAATGTCTATCTGTAGTTCTTTAATTTATAATCAATACATCAGTGGCGAACCCAAGGGGGGGGGCAAGGGGACCTGCTCCCCCAATGAAATAGAAATTGTATTATGAATATGGATTTTGCATTATAAATATTTTTATCCGTTCATCTCGGCCCCCCCCCATGCATTAAAAATATTTTCATCCGTTCATCCCCCCCCCCCCCCAAGAAAAAATCCTGGGTGCACCACTGAATAGATTTAGAGAACTCAATATTTTATCTGACAATAAAACGGGAATATCATCTACTGTAATCTGTAACACTCGAACTACCGTCAATTTAGATGTGTGAATATCTACCAATATTATAACTGATCATTTTCAGTTATATATGTGGTATTAAGGCATGGCACTCGAGAGTTTAGGAACACTATCGCGGTGATAAAAGCTCATTATGAATGCAGAAAAAATGGCCTTGTTAGGATGCTCATAAAAATACGCCAAAATAAACGTTCACAAGTTTCTTTTGTATCAAAAATTGATAAGGTGGTTAATTTCTAAAGCACGTTTATTGAATTTTAAAAATTATATACAGTTTTCATACTCATGTATATGCAGGTCATAAATTACATTTTTAACATAAATATGTAAACACATAAATATCTTTTTTCCCTCCGTTTGATAAATGAATAGAAATTTATATATATATATATATATATATATATATATATATATATATATATATATATATATATATATATATATATATATAATGGAAGGAAATAGAGATATTTAAATGTTAACATGTATATGCTAAAGAGGTAATTACTATGCTCTTTTTTAAGAAGGAAAGTTAAACCACACCGTAATTTTTTGTTATCTAAATTAAGTTTACTCTTCAGATAAAAATAAACAGAATACATTATTCAAAATTTAAAAAAAATTTAAATTGAAATACAAGTTTTAGCTTACGGACGGTTTTTATTGATGCTTTTCTTATCTGAAAATAATTAATAGCAGATCAGTGCAATCTAATTTTTTGTATTACATTGGTTTTTATTTTCCAATGGTAACTACTCCCGTAAGGAATGTTAATATAAGATTACTGAAAGAATTTTACTAAATTCTTTTTCATACATTCTAGATTCAGTAAGGAAATGCTTTGTTAAGAATAAAATCTTGTTTGACTAACAGTTATTCTTTACTACTTTTAAATATTTATTAGGTTATCATATATACGGTTGGCGGTGTTTAAAATTTATTTGTCTTATTTGCATTTTAATGCAATGCGATTTCGGAAAAAAATCTCCGATTCTGAGAGAGAGATCGTACTTGTTCCAAGTAAGGCCGTCCGCACACGGAGCGACTCAAAGGTAACTGAACTGGTTAGCGACTGAAATTGCTTATCTTTGACTCATAAGTGATGCGGCTCTTCACACGGGCCGACTCAAAAGTGATTCAAATCAATAGTTTGCGACCTGTCATGGAAGGAAGAACATCATTATTCCGGGCATTATTTTTAGTTAAATTATTATCACAAATTAATTTATTTTAAAAAATCGTCACAATAGATTGTCTTTGATCAATCGCTTAAAAATGGACTGTATATATGGGCGCTGATATTCCATACAACAAAAAACGTTAGAATTTCATTTCATCTTATCGCTAGGCAGAAGTCACGTGACTTGTGTACGTCATTTGGCAGCTTGCCAAAACAGCAGCTGTAATATAAATTGTGTAATAACACGCACAACGCAAGAGAAACCGGCGACTGAAGTTGCTAGCGACTCGACACGTTGAGTTGCCTGCGACTGATTACAAACGCGTTGCTGACAGGTTTGTAACGAATTGCGCCGTGTGCGTGGCTCCATTCAATTACATAGGTTACGACTCATCACGGACTGGTTTGTGATTGGAGTCGGTTATCAGTTTCTTTTGAGTTGCTCCGTGTGCAGTCAATGTAAGGCCATCTGCAGCAACTCAAAAGAAACTAATAACTGATTCCAATCACAAACTAGTCCGTGATGAAGTCGCGGACTCTGGTGTACGTCATTTGGCAGCTTGTCAAAAGAGCGGCTGTAATATAGATTGTGTAATAACACGCACAGCGCAAGAGAAACTGGCGACTGCAGTTGCTAGTCACTCGACACGTTGAGTTGCCTGCGACTGATTACAAACGCGTTGCTGACGGGTTTGTAACCAGTTGCGCCGTGTGCGTGGCTCCATTCAATGACATAGGTTACGACTCATCACGGACTGGTTTGTGATTGGAGTCAGTTATCAGTTTCTTTTGAGTTGCTCCGTGTGCAGACGGCCTAAAGAATGTAAATGAAAAAGGCAATTATACGTCACGTAGCACCTCAAAATTATTGAAATTGAACTTTCCTTGTGGTTTGAATTGTGGTTATTCATCAAATTTTGTACCCTAAAAGATTATTTAAGGGCACTGCTCTGTAGTTAAAATTGCAAAATGGTTTTTTTTCTTGTCACGGTAGTTTAACTCGGAGCGTGTATGAGGATAGGTATAAATATTATGCAGCGCATAAGAGGTGTTAGTAAAATTAGAAATTTACCGGCAAAATAATGTTAGGGAGTGAGTTTAATAACGTTAGGAAAGGAGGAAATTTTTTGTGCATATATATATATATCTGTGTGTGTGTGTGGTTTGGTACAAGAAGTGCCTAAGTCAGTTTCCTCCAAGATAACTTTGTTTGCTTATGTCTCTTTAAAAAAATATTGTTTTCAATGTAAGAAGTACCCAACTCTGTCCTATGCTTTAAAAGTGTCGTCTAAACCACAGACTTGGGTACTTCTTACACTGAAAATTATATTTTCTAAAACGTATAAATATGTTTGTTCTTAAAAAAATTAAGATTATGATCATTACTTTGCTTTCAGGTATAGTTTGTAATAGCTAAAATATAATACCAGTAAAAAATATTAACAACTAGCCGGGCTTCGCCTAGCTACGCTCAAGCCATCCGTGTAACATATTTATGTACTTCGGGCCCCACAAAAGAAAAAAAAAGCCCACAACTGTATTAAATCAAATCAATTCCTTTCAATTTTCATTCCCGTCGCTGCCGACAGATGGCAGCACCACTGCAAAAGATGATTTGGTTTCTCAGCAGTGAGTGATTTTAGAATGAAAATATCTCTAAAACTATTGAATTAACAGAATAAGTGTACGCAGAAAAAATTATCAGTTTTCGAAGCTCTTTCCAAATATGTAACATTTATGTACTTTTATGAGAAAAAAATACACCGATTTTCCTGTATATTTGTCGGCCATTTTTTTTCGAGGATCGGTACCCGCCCGGATGAGTTACGGTCACGTGATCCGACATCCACTTGTCCCTTTATTAGTATAGATGGTTTGTATATATCTGTGGCTTCACACAAAAAGTGCCTAAGTCAGTTTCCTCCAAGATAACTTTGTTTGCTTATGTCTCTTTAAAAAAATAATATTTCCAATGTAAGAAGTACCCAAGTCTGTCCGATGCTTTAAAAGTGTTTTCTAAACCATTGTACAGACTTGGGTACTTCTTACACTGAAAATTATATTATTTTAAATGCATAAAATGTTTGTTCTTAAAATTAATATTACGACCATTACTTTGCTTTCGGGAATAGTTTATAATAGCAAAAATATAATATGAGTAAAAAATATTAACAATGGTTGTATATATCTGTGGCTTGGTACAAGAAGTACTTAAGTCAGTTTTCTACAAGATAACTGTGTTTGCTTATGTCTCTTTAACTGATTTTACTTAGCCTACTTTAGCTTTTTTTTATGTATATTTCTAAATACTTCAGTATAAGTCTATTTAATCACCTATTAATGCGGCTATTAAAAGTTTTTAGATCTAATATATATTTGATTTTCATACAGTTTTTAAAGGGAAACTTCTTTTCTACTTCTAAAGTGTTATTAGGTCGAAGTTGTTTCCAAATTTGAGGGAGAGGAAACATACGCAAAATAAAGCACATTTTTTCTCATGGCAGAAAGATTTTTCAACATTGTGGATTACTTCTTCCTGGAATTTTATGACTAGCTAAATTTCCTTTATCAATTATTTTATTTATTTGAGTAATCGAAACATTTAGTTTATACCAGGTTATAGTCGTAATTATATTCAACTAGCTGTTTGCCTCGTTCATTTTGGACATTTCATTTTTCACCCCTTCTCAACCCCCCCCCCCCCGCAACGCCGATGGGGCTGGAATTGGACTTAAACGGTATCGGGAGTGTCACCATTCTTCTAAGAGACCCAGAGAACTATGGAATCGACACTAATCTCTTTTCCTGTATGTCACCCCCTTTCCCGCCCTAACCACTAGGGGTGCACTAAACTTGGGCTTAAATGTCCTCGGGACTGTCACCATTCAGCTTAGCTATCCTAAAAACCTTGTATTCGACACTACTATCGGTCATTTAGGATAACCATTTCTCACCCCCACCCTCCATGCCGATTGGGTGTTAAAATTCACTCACTAAAACATTCATCTTTAAAATTCATCTTTAAAACATTCGATTTTTTGAAAAAAAATATATGTTAAAGCCTGATCATTTCTGAACAAAATACAAGCAAACCGCATGAAAATATTCCACTTAGTTCTGGAGATATTGATATTCTAAATATTTAATTACTGATCAAGTTTATGGTAAGAAAAACTTTATACTCATTTTTCTCAAAATGTAATTTTGCATCATTCCGCAACTGATGTATCAAAAACTATGAAACATAATTCCATGAAATTTTTATCACTGCATAATCATGTTATTTTATTGCGTCTGAACTAAAATTATTGCAATCACTGCACATTTTGTTATTTTTTCAGGGGTAAATTAATGCAAAACTTCAAAGAAATTTTAAGTATATTTTGAGCAGTTTTAAAAAAACTTGAAAAAATATTGTAATGTTGAATATTTTATGTTCAATTGTATTTTGAATTATTTATTTTAAATATAAAACAGGAATTACACATGTAAGTGTAAAATTAGTTTCATAGTTCTGCGCGCAAGCCAGTGTACAACAAAAATGCTTAAAAAACAAGGTATATCTAAAGTATTTTTAAAATAAATTACTTAAAATTATTTTGAAAGTTGAAAATTTGTTTATTAAAAGAAATATATCAATTTATCATATACATAAAATTTGGAAAAATTGGGAGTAAATTGAAATAGTTACAATGAGTCAAAAAGTATGAAAATATGTCTTATTTCCTCGACTTAAAGAGTCGTGAGTTCCCTTGGCATCGGGAGTATCACTTTTCGTATCTGCGACCCCGAAAACTTTGCACCTGACACTAATATCAGCCGTTTTCGATTATTTTTCATGTCAGCCTCTTCCCACCTCCAATCCATAGGGGTTGTCTTACAGCCACAGTATTATTTTTCAGATTGTGATTATATGTGTACCAAGTTTGGGCGAAATTGCTCCAAGCGTTCCACAGTTATGGTAGAACATACATAATACAGTAAAACTTCGTTTATCCAGCCTTCGTTTATCCGGATCTCCGGATAATCTGGATCAGATTTATAGACATTATTTGTATTTAATGTTCACATTAGATAACAATTTTTGTGGATCTAATATAGCAAGATAGAGTTATAGGACTATGATATATAGTTAGGGACTATGATAGCAAGAACGTAACTCCAAGTATGCAGAATATTCGCTTTTTAGTTTGATTCAATGTACAATTCCTGCATAGATTGTACAATAAAATGTATTAATAAAATGCTTTTTTGAGTTTGAAAAATCTATACTATACTAACCAATTCTTTGTTAAGAAATGACGTGAAAAGTTTTATTTAATATTTTTTAATGTCTTGTAAACAATAATTTGCAATTTTGTTACGAAACAGTTTTTTTATCGTAATAAACGGTAAGTCTGTCGAATTAAGGATTTTATTTTTCTTATTACCTATATTACCTGGATTATCCGGATTGTCTATGGTCCCAGTTAGTCCGGGTGTTTGGCCCATCTATAGCTCAATATTCTTTAAATAAGATGACACAACTCAAAATTATACATGATGGACTGTATGGGTTTTCTCGTGGTTTTATTGTTCATCTCTGAGCTACGCTCACTCCGTTCTCCGCTCGGAGCTCGTCTCATTTCCTCACCATAGGACCATAGGAAATGGGTCGCAACTGCAATTCCTGGGCCACGCCCTCAATTGCAGACTTTCAGGTAATAAGCAGAGGGGAACCAATAGAAACAGAGTATAGGAATGGAGTGAAATGATTGGATCGATGTTAATCCGTGAGTTCATACTACAAGAAAAAGTGAGTAAGCATCTTGCAGGGCAGTAGATATTTGCTCACCACACGTCACATGGTGCATATACAGCGACAGCAGCGCTCTCTTTAAATGCGGCAGGCGTTGCACTCAACACCGGGTAATCGAGGTTTTACTGTACATACATTTTATATAATTAGATTTAGTCTAAAGCATTTCTAATTCTGAAATCGAGTAAAATGTCATTACTTCTCTATTAAGAATTTTATTTATTTATAACTTTTTAATTACAAATATCCTTTCACTGGAAGGTAACCCGTCATTTTAACGTCATAATACTAAAAATGACGTCATAATGGAAAAAGTATATGAAAGTTAAAAAATATCCCGAATTATCTAACAATATTGCATTTAATCCACACCTTGTAAAAGAAACCATTTCATTATTTTTTATTTATTTAGTTTTTCATGCGATTGGAGTAGTAGACTGCCATCCAGTTTTTTGCAGTTCACTACGCGATATGAATACTTGAGCTACTTGATTCATTCATATTCAACTTTGTTTACTTTCAGAATTCATCGCAAAAGTAAACAGATTTTTAAAAATTGTTAAATATACAGCTAAAATCATCCAATTTTTTTTAGTTCTGAAGGTTTTATAGAAAAATAGGCTGAACAAACTCGATTTGATGCAGAATATATTAGTTTTCAAGTAAGAAAAAATTCTGATCCACATCTGAAATTGAAATTAAGCCTAACCGGCTGTTTGCTTACTGAGGGCTTCAATTGAAAGATGAGTACAGCTCGGAAGTGTTATACAGAGACAACGGCTATTATATATATAATTGTGTCAAAATTTTATTTCTTAATGATATATTTCTACAGCAGTCATAATAATATTCCAAACTCATTTGCATGTATATATTAAACATTGCACACTTACATAAAATATTATTTAGAATTAAACTTTTGCATCTGCACATCTTTCGAATTCGAAGTAATACGATTTCTTGCTAATTTATTAAATGTGTCTACCTTTTAACATTTTAATTTACGAGTTAGGGACAATGTGAACTATTTTAAGTATCTTTCAGACTTTTTTTATAATGAACCCATTTAAAGTATCGTTCTAATTCTAGAAATTATATAAATATTTATACAAGTAATGACTAGAAAAAGATACACTATATATTTTTAAATTCGTTACTAGACGCCAGTTTTAATATTTTTCAGCGAAACAAATGATACTGAAATGAATTCTTGAAAAATAGTAGGGAAAAAAGATTTTAAAAAAAAAATCAAACTAATGCCCTGCTTTTATTTTGAATGCATTAGAGAAGTAAAAGTTACGAATTCAAAATGATAGTTTTTACTCCTATCTGTTCTGCAGTAAATGGGTAATTTTTATTAAAAAAGAAAGAATTGTTAGAATCATATTTATCGATGCCAGCCGAATTCAATAAATAAAATATGTAAAAAATCATATTAACTAAGAATCTAATTTCTTTCGAAATGTACCCTTTTATTTTGTACTCCGGGAATTGTTCATTTTCATTTTACTTTGTTGATTTTTATTTCAAAAGTTTTAAGTTATAAGAGATTTAAAAACAAACTTCGATAGCTAATGCCCAGTTACTTCTCTTCATAAATTTACATAAGGTATACGAATACACACACACACACATATATATATATATATATATATATATATATCATGAAGCTACAGACATATATATATATATAAATAAATAAATAAATAAATATATATATATATATATATATATATATATATATATATATATATATATATATATATATATATATATATATATATATATATATATATATATATATGTTTATAAAAAAATCGTAAGAGATATTTTTATAGACAAAATAATGTAGAAGAAGATATTGAAATTAAATCTAATCTAAAGAATACTAAAGAATATAGTACAGTTTGTAGAACATTTTTTTTACTGTATTTTAATATTTTTTTGGATAATGTCCAATCATCTGCCGCATTATCAAGAAAAAAAATATTTTTTTGTCTATTTAGTTTTATGCACATGACAATAAATTTATTTAGAGTACCAGTAAAAGAAGTCACGTGATCAGCATTTAATAAATTAAATTCTAAAAATGAATCTTTAAAAATTCTCCAAAAATCAGGAAATGGAGGTAAAGATTCGAAAAAGATTTCATTTTAAAGGAATTTTTATGCTCTTTCTCGTGATATAAATTGTATAACCCTCAAAATATTATTTTAAATGCAAACTTAAAAAAAGTAAAAAAAAACAACTTAAAAATTTAATTCTAAAAAATGTAAGAAGAATTTTTCAAAAATCTTTCTTAGTGCACCCCTACACTATAAGAAGAATCCGCATGCACAATTTCAGCCCTTTAGGTCGAGCGGTTTGGTCAGTGCGTTGTATGTCAGTCAGTGAATGAGTCAGTTACGGAACTGTTTTATATATATAGATTGGTACCGTAAGATAAAAAGGAGAAGGTTTTGGAGGAGAATACAAGTATATCCGTACTTGAACGGAATCTTTACCATCGGCTGTTTGTAGCGCACATTAATTACAAGAAAGTGATGCGAAATTTTTAGCATGCTATAGAATGTTAAAAGAATGTCCAAAAAATTTCAGTTCCGTATGTTTTAATCATGAAGCTACAGATTTTAATGTTATGAATATCAATTTTTTAAAATATTTTTAATATTTTTTTATAATTTTTTTTATAATTAATTATAAAATTATTTGAAATTTCGTTTTCAATCGGAGTTATAAATGCATATAATTTTTAAGATACAAAAGTTTGTGCTAAGCTCTTGTGATTTTGTAGGGTGAGACGGTGGGACTCAGGTAGCAATCACCACGACAAAGTCCAGGCTTTGACACTTTTTCATCAAAACCAAAAACATAATTTTTTTGTTTACTGATTCGAAAAATTAATTATATTGAATTTCGCTCTGTGTTTTGTATCGATTATTAGTATTTTTTTTATCTATTTAATCAGAAGAGATTTAGTGAAATGGAATACATAAGATTAGAAGATAAGATTTTTTAATTAATGATTATAATAAGGTTTTGTAATTAATAAATAAATACTATAATGCAATAATTTTTTAAAAACTAAACTATGTACCATTAATAAAGTTTGTAATTAAATACATTGCCTGGTAAGTTGACTTCTCGTGCAACTTCATTTCACGCTTTTTCTGTAAAATCTTTTCTAAAATATTCACGGAGCGTGTGGTTATAGAGCCCCGGGTGTTTTTCCCTCTTCTACAATTTTAATGTTAAACACTTCCATTAATAATCAAAAATTCCCGTTCCAAACAGTTCGAGTGAAACGAGACGAGTACGAATCGAGACCGCTTCGACTTCGAGTCGATTTTCAATTGCTCCGTTAATGGAGCTCCATTCAATTACTTACGTAGGAAGTTGAGTGGTGGGAAAAATCGCTTCGAGTTCGAGCCGAGTACGAGACCACCCGCGTGCGGACGGCCTAGTACCAGGACAGAAGAGTTGTGTGGCACGCCCACTGTCTCCCGTCCTGTGTCCAATGTTGCGGCGGCTGACGCCCTTCATACTAAAACGACCGATTTCAAGCCGAGGCCCCTCCCTGAAGAATACAACCATCTTGCCTATAGCTGCAGGAACGCCTCTCGCCGCTCAGAGGAAAATTCATGAATTAGTTCTGACAAATTAAGGGAATCGGTTGCCCAGGGGGATGCCTCTGGATTGGAAATTGATGATTCCTGGCCTACCTGGCCTGCACAACGCAGAGGGTAGTAGTTCCAGAATGATCACTCTCGAATCCATTCATACTCCAAATCAATCGAGGTTTCAATATTTAACGAAATTTTATAAGTGGTTACGGTAATCATTTAATGCCACAATTAGGTATAAATGAATTTTAATCTTTTTTTTCCCTAGAAAACTTAAAAAAATAATTTTAAAAAAGGCTGAGGTCCAAAATCCGGACCGTTTTGGCGAGGTTTTGGCGGGGTTTCGCTCAAGAAAACCGAAATTGGCGTGGAAAGCATTACCCCAATCAACAGGCCGTTCATTCGTGGATTGCTGTTATTTCGAGGCGGGATTTTTTTGGAGGGGTGATGCCGGTTGTTAATAATTTATTCATCGGTCGGGCGGATCTATTCCAATGCTTATTTTTTATATTTAGAGGCGGATCGGGTCTTGCCCCTCTTCTTAATATTTAATTATATTCATGCATTTTGTGCGTTTCAAAGAATGTACATATATTTTTCTGGTTTCTGCGTCTCAAAGATTATAGCTATATTTTTCTGTTTTATACAATATATTTCAAAAGAAAAAAGCAAATAATTATATTCTTTCATTATATATATATATATATATATATATATATATATATATATATATATATATATATATATATATATATATATATATATACATATATAATTTAAAATGGCCAACAAAAACACGATCGGGGCACACGGACGTATTTTGCATGACAGAGGCAAGACAATCACTGATGACATCACAAATCGGACTAAAGAAAACTTTTATTTGGATTGCATATTTTCCACACATGTGCGCAGGCCGTTCGCAGAGCTGTTTTTTGTGTGTGCATAACGCGTCCGTTTCTTGTGATACACGTACCGTTCCAACGCTCTTAGGGTTTTCGCATGCGCTGAGCATTTTGCGACGGTAAGAAGTGGGCGTTGCTATTTGAAAACTTCGAGTTTCTGTGCCTATAACCGTAACCGCAAGCGCCACTTGGCTGCCGATGAAAGAATCCCGAACTCATACCTCTGAATAACTATATCTGAAATATCATATCGATCGGTAGAACGAAAAAACCGCTAGAGGTCCATATATCGGCAATTTTTTTTATGACCACCCTGTATATGAATAAATGTATATTGTTTTGCATAAGTAAATGCAAATTGTTGTGCGTGAAAATATAAGACATCCCCCGAAAGTAAGCCCTAATGCAACTTCTGGAACAAAAATTAATGAAAGACGCGGTCTTATTTTCGAGTAAACATGGTAGTAGAGACCGATAGATAAAGATACATGCAACATAAACATTAAATCGCCGTATCAACGTGGCCAGTTGGTGATGCAAAATGATTTAAATATGAGGCAAAACAATTTTTAAACAGTCACTGACAAATTAGAGGTATTAAAGTTACCTTAAAGGAATCTAAATAATAGGATAACTATTTTAAAAGCTTAAACTTATTTTCTCTAGCACTTAAATGAAATACTTGCAAACATGCGTAGAAATTAGTGTAAATATGTATACACGCTTAAACAAACACGCACGCACACACACACACACACACACACACACACACACACACACACACACACATATATATATATATATATATATATATATATATATGTATATGTATATGTAATATAAAAATAATTTTTATATTAATAATCTGACTAGGCCATATTCCTGTAAAACATAATTTATTCGATTTATAAAGATGATTTAATAGCTCATGAAGTCATTCAGTACTTAATCCCTTCGTTTCCCTATATACAGAGAAATATCCTCATAGACATAGAACAGCCTCTGTCTAGGGAGACTGAGCCGATAAGAATCATCGGACACACCCTAGTCCATGACGTAACATAGCGTCATAGGGATTAACGCTTGCACCACTTCTTCTGTATGTTCCCGATATAAATATGTGTACACGGCTGAAAGCCGGGCTTTTTCTGATAGTGTTTGTGCATATAATATGTTACACGTTCTAACTCCCTCACTATGTGGAACTCCTTATGAACGACAATAAAACTATTTTAATTCATTCGCCTGTTTACTGCGTTTCAAGAATTATTTTTTAGCTGTTGTGCTGTATGTGCTGTTGTGCTGTTGTGCAGTATGTGCTGTTTCAACTGTTGCTATTTCTATGATATTTCATATATATATATATATATATATATATATATATATATATATATATAATGTGTGTGTAGATGTGTGTAGGTATGCACATATATCTAAATATATAAATCAAAATTTCAAACTTTATTTATTAGAAAATTGTAAATAATTGAAACCATAATCTTACCCGACATTTCCTTTACTCAAAATTTCGGTTTAACCGTATAATTTTTAAATTGTCGGTTACGATTTTACTTTTTATCGTTTCATACTCTAATTACATTTATCTATCAAACTCATTCCATTTATCTATAGAATGTATTTTGTAAATAGGTTTTGAACTGATGCATTAAATATTATTTTCCTTTCCAGATTATTTGGCATTAGTATTTTCTTTATTCTTTCACATGGCTGAAAAAATTTTGAATTTCTGAAGAATGCTTCTGAAAAGAAATTTACTTAATATGCTTCGTAAAACTATGTTATTTTTGTTGTTTCAACTTTGGAATAGAAAAAAGATAAAAATTGACGTAATAAATTAACCACAAATATCTACTTCTTTTAATTACGGTTTTTTTAATGTTTCTAACTGTTTCAAAATAAACGGTTTTTCTTTTTGATGAGCAATCAAGAAAAAAAAAGCTTAGTTTTTCTCAATAATCAAATGAAAATAAGCCATATATACCTTGATCGCTTAATTTAACTAATTTTCCTGGTTGGCTAATCACCGAGTTTTATTTTTTGTAACTGATGTATTTAACTTTCATTTTACGTTATGCGCAAGGAAATATATTATAAAAACGTATTAACTATTTATCTAAAGGAAGAAAAATAAGTTATTTAATAAATGAGACAACTGAATTTTTAAATTTAGTGATCGATGTGTTTTTGTTTGTCAGTATTGTAACAATATAAAAAGAAGTTCCAAAAATTTTCTAGAAAGCATGGCATAAAAAAAAAACTTTAAAAAAAAAATTAAAAGTTTTTTTTCAGTAAATTGTTTCTTTCGTTTTTTATTGCTCTTTGAATCCATTTAGCCGCACTCTGTTGTTCCATATATTTTACATTAAAAAAACATAAAGCAAGATAAATTAGCGTGTTTTGTCGAGTACTTTTAAAACCGATTTCGTTGGAACAGGCAAATTGAGAATCAACTTGAACTAAAATCAAATGGATGGCCCGACTGACGACTAATTTCATTTACACGGATTTCCTAAATAAAACGTACGGGAATATAAATTCTGTAGTCTTTTGTTAACTAATGTATATTAGTTAACAAAATACTACAGATTTTGTTACGAATGTAACCGAGTATTTGAATTGGTGCATGTGCGAGTGTCTGGAAATCTGGAAAAGTGGGCAGAACTTTACGGGGTAACAGAACGCAGCTATACGAGCAATATTCGTCATAGAATGTATGGTCGGAACGCTAGCGGTGAGAAGTTAAATGGTAGTTTCCCACTGTCACATTTAAAGAATTAACGCAAGAATGAGGGGAGATACTTCAGAAAACATTTAATTAACAGGAATGTAATTGATGTACATGCTCAAAGAAATTGCTCAAAAGATCTTCTGATACCATTTCAATGTTAAAATTTATTCACGAAAAATTAGTTAAGTGGCTCAGGATATAAATTCATTCTATGTTAACAACGTCGAGCCACTGAGGAAAAGTTGCTGGAATTTCAATTCTAAGAATTCAGCTTAAAGGTTAAATCACACCTTCATTGCAACTTTATGAAAAAATTCATGTAAAATATCGTTTCACATATATTTCAGTTTAACAAATCACATCTTTGATTTGGGTCGGTCACATCTATGACATATCACATCATGCAGGATTATTTATTCCTTATTTCTTTAAAATAAATGACTCAAACGTTGCTTAAAATATTGCTCTTTTATAAAAAAATTACAGTTTTTAACGCCGGAGAAAATTTTTTCCATGATATGTTTTTCTCAGTAATTTATGTAGAGGTCTGAATGTTCTAAAACTTTGTTTGTAAATGTATTGTTCTGTATGTCTAGCAATAAGATCTGTTACATACGTCAGACCAAATGTTAGCTGACGTAAAAAATCTTTCTACATGCGAACTATGATTAAAAAGATTCTACAGACCTATATACTCTAAGTGTATATTTGTAAAGTATCTGTTACAGAAATATGTGTCACAGACGTAAAATGAAATGCTAGCTGATGTTAAAAAAAAAAAAAAAATCTTTCAACATGCGAGTCGTAATATAAAAAATAAACTGTACAGGTCTACCTGTTCTGAGTGCATCTTTTTAAAAAGTATTGTTAAGTATGAAGAGTAGATACATATGCTTTGTATATCAGGCGATATGCAAGCAGACGCAAAAAAAGTCCTTCTACATGGGAGTAGTGATTAAAAAAATAAATCTACTGGTCTGTCAGTTCTAAGTGTGTTGTGAAGAGTTTCGTCTGTGGTAGGTGTCCCACTTCCCCCTCTCTTCCGTTTCGGGAATGTCTTTGTTGCGGGTGTTTGCCGGATGTGCAATCGCAGGCGGTCACATCTGCTGCCGTCTTGGGGCATCATTAATTTTTCAGATGTCCCCTCTGGTGGGCGGAGGTTTTTTGGGGGGAAGGTCTTCTATCTTGGCTGGGTCAGCACTTCCGATCGTTATTTCCCAGTCCTAAGCGTATGGGTCTTGGCCGACATTTTCTTGGCAGGCTTTGTTTTGCTGGCGGTGTTTCCGGGAGGCACACATTTTCTGGCAACCCCTACTTGAAAAGGGCTGACACAGCGAAAAGAAAGGAGTTGGAGATGTTCAGATTTTGACTGGCGTGAGAAGCCAGTTCGCTGTACGTGTATGTGCTAATAAAGACTTGAAAATGAATTACACGTGGTATTTTTTTGTGCTCCCGGAGTCCTGTTTGTACTGAAGCGCAGATTTCTATTCCTGCCCAAACACAACGCAAGGTGAAACGCTGGAGAGGAGGAATGTCCTCCTACCAAGTGCACATTTGTAAAAGCATTGTGAAGTATCTCGCGCAGAAATATATGTTAATACATACATGGAACCAAATGTTAACTAACCAACTAATGGCGCACCAGTCCACTGTGGACCAAGGCCTGTGGTGCCCATCTCCGCATTCTTGACCGTGGGCTTGGGGTGCCATACAGCATATGTCTCGGGCAGGTGGTCAGCCTGCCGCGGGACTCCCAGAGTTAGTTCCCAAGCATGTTTGGTCCTCATTTTATCGACCCATTCAAGGGATGAAAGGTTGAGAACCAAATGTTAGCTGACGTTAAAAATAATCCTTCTACATGTGAGTCGGGACAAAACAATTCTGTGCAGTCCTATCTGTTGTTATTGCTAATGCTCCCTGGTTTGAGGTTCCATTCACCAGGTCCTAATAGGCTATTGGATTGAAAGCGGCGGCTCCTGTTTTGAATGAGCACCACAAGGGTCTAAGTTCGACTTGGCTAAATGACTGGTCCCGTAATTTTGAACCGAGTCAAGTGACGAGACCAAAATACTTGACCCAGCACCTCGAGAGGAAAATTTGAGAACTTGGAGGACATTGTTAGCACGACCTATTTTACATGCCCCTACCACCATTGGTGAACACAGCGGTGGATTTGCAGCAACGAGCATCGAACCAGGGATGTTCAGATCACTTGCCCGCTGCTGTTGCCAACTGGCCCACAGCACCCTTGTTCTATCTGTTCTAATTGTATATTTATAAAGTATCTCTAACAGGAAGATGTTACATACATCAGGTGAAATCTTAGCAGATGTAAAATAAAAAACCTTTCAACATGCAAATCGAGGTAAAATAAAATAAACTCCACAGGTATAGGTGTTTTGAGGGCATATTACCAAAACTATTGTAAGATATCTTGCGTAAAAAGATATGCTACATACGTCAGACCAAATGTTAGTTGCCGTTAGCTGACGTAAAAATTCTTTCTACATGTGAATCATGATTAAAGAATCCTTACTGGTCTATCTGTTCCAATGCGAACTATTGTTTATTTGTGAACTATTTTTAACTATTGTTTATTTGTGAAACCATTGTTAACTATTCTTTATTTGTGAAACAATTGTTAACTATTGTTTATTTGTGAAACCATTGTTAACTATTGTTTATTTGTGAAACCATTGTTAACTATTGTTTATTTGTGAAACCATTGTTAACTATTGTTTATTTGTGAAACCATTGTTAACTATTTCCAGTACAGAGACAGGTTACGTATGTTAGACCAAGCGTTAGCTGACATAAAGAAATATTTCTACACGCGAGTCGTTATTTTATAAAATAGCACAAATATCCACACAAATGATTTATTTTTGCCTCGGAGGTTGACTAGTTTCGATAACTTTCTTTTAATAATGTGCATCTGGGGAAAATACTAAGTTGTAAATCTAATAAAAATCAGGAAATAGTATACTTGTTAATTTATTCAACCCTCGGTGAGTTTATCACATACAGTAAAACCATATTTATCCGGCTCTCGATCATCCGGATCTTTGGATAATCAGGATCATATTGGTAGACATTATTGTTATTAATGTTCACATTAGATAATAATATTTGACTATGATAGAAAGAATGTAACTACAAGTAAGACAGATATTCGCTTTTTATTTTGATTCAGTATACATTTCCTGCATAGATTGTATAGTAAATTAAGGCAATGAAATGCTTTTCTTGAGTTTAAGAAAGCTTTGCTCGACTTACCAATTCTTTGTTAAGAATTGACGTGAAAAGTTATTTGGCTTTTTATAATGTATTGTAGACAATGCATACCGTTTATTACAATTAAAAACTATGCAATTTTCTTACAATACATAGTTTTTAATTGTAATAAACGGTAAGTATGCTTAGTTAAGGATTTATTTTGCTAATTACCCATATTCCCCGGATTATCGGGATTTTTGATTGTCCGAATTGCCCATGGTCCCAGTTACGCCGGATAATCGAGGTTTTACTGTAGTTGAAAACTTTCATCTGCAATCACTATGATTAGACAGCTCTTAAAAACTAGAAGGTAACCCGTCATTTTGACGTCATAATGCTAATAATGACGTCATAATGGAAAAAGTATATGAAAGTTAAAAAATATCCCGAATTATCTAACAATATTGCATTTAATCCACACATTGTAAAAGCAAACCCTTTCATTGATTTTTATTTATTTAGTTTTTCATGCGATTGGAGTGGTAGACTGCCATCCATTTTTTTACAGCTCACTACGCGATATGAATACTTGAGCTACTTGATTCATTCACATTCGAGTTTGTTTACTTTCATAATTCATCGCAAAAGTAAACGGATTTTTAGAAACTGTTAAATATACAGCTAAAAGCATCCAATTTTTTTAGTTCTGAATGTTTTATAGAAAAATAGGCTGAACAAACGTGATTTGATTGAGAAGATATTAGTTTTTAGGTAAGAAAAAATTCTGATCCACATCTGAAATTGAAATTAAGCCTAACCGGCTGTTTGTTTACTGAGGGATTCAATTGAAAGATGAGTACAGCCCGGAAGTGTTATGCAGACACAACGGCTATTATATATATAATTAGTAGAATAAAAGTTACTCAAAAGAAACCGAGAAAAAAAAACAATTCTTTATGATTAATGATACAGTTCTCAATGAAAATAACACAGAATGCAGCAGGAAACATAAAAACATCGTGAGTCAATGAACGCATTGTTGCAGATTTGAGATTTATATATGGAGTAAAAATCTCAAAGGTACAAAAGAAGTTAAAAAAAAATCTACCAAAATACTCATTAAAAATACACCAATGTTTAAAAAGAAATACAGAAGAAAAAAACTTTGATAAATGCTAAAACAGAACATCACGATAATGACAAAATCAAAACGAAGAACTGCTTTTTTTATGGCACATGTCATGCGAAATTTGTTTTTCGTAAAATATAATTGTAATCGAAAATAATTATTTCTTGTGGAAAAATTTGTTTTGCAAGCTTATTATTTTACTTTCCCATGACTGGAATATTTTGTAGTTTTTAGGCTGTCTATTTTAGGTTTCTAAAAGAAAAAGTCATATGAAGCTTGCTCTTTCGAAAGAGGCATGGTCATCATATGTACGTGCGATGTCTGGCAAACGCTACTGGATACTTTTAATATTAAAAACTGGTGTCATAAGTGAAAAATGAGCTAAAGAGATAAGATAACAAATGTTTTTCTTCGGATAATGTTTTTACTTTTTTGAGATAATTCGACTTTTCCTTCTTTGAAAAATCTAACTTAAAAATTCTGGAATGGTCTCTTAAGTTTTCGGACACAATTGAGAATGATATATTAAGCATTAAATACGGAATCGAAGTTTTTGATATTGTCTCAAAAACAATTAGCAACGCTTAAAAGAACCTTTTTGATTTATGCCTTAAAATTGCTCTGAGGTATGCATTGGTGCTAGATTTAACCTTTTGCTTACGGGGCCCATTTTTCCGATTCCCTCTTAGAACGGGAAATTTCATATCCCCTTTGTAAAAACGACCATTAAGGAGGTTTATATATATATATATATATATATATATATATATATATATATACCGTCGAAACCCTCTATAAGGAACCCGGTATATAACGAACTCACGGATATAACGAACGATAATTTTGGTCCCGCCGTTTTCCTAATGGTACTCAATTTAATTAGTATTGTGTCTGTTTAATGTAGTTGATTTTAGTCTATTTAATCCATAATGATTATTTTTAATACATTTTATCATTTTTTTCATACATCATCATTGAATACATATTGCAACTAAAGAGTTATACATTTTGTGACCTCTAGCATTTTTCTTAACGGTTCGGATAGAGCGAACAAAATCTTTGGTCCCTTGAAGTTCGTTATAACGGGTATATATATATATATATATATATATATATATATATATATATATATATATATATATATATATATATATATATATATATAGAGAGAGAGAGAGAGAGAGAGAGAGAGAGAGAGATAGAGAGATATGTGTGTGTATATAGCAAATATATATATATATATTCAATATTGGGCCCATATTCTTGGGATACATGCTATCCCAAGCCGTAAGGGAAAGGTTAAACTATTTTGTTGAAAAACATACATAAACGTCATTTAGTGCTCATATCTAAAAAAAAACAACAACACAGACTTGAAGTATGACAGAACCAAAAAACTGTTAAGGGGACGGACTTATGACTGCTTTGCACCACAGCTGGAGTTTCAGAAATTGGTAAGGAAACTGCTCCAACAAGATAAGGAGAAAACAACTTGACCCAAGCGAAGAGCTTAAGGAAGGATGTAATTAGGCCACATTCGCATTGCTTCCAAAACGTAGCGTAACGTTCCCCCACTTGTTGCCTAGATCGTTGACATATCCATGATTGGTTTGACATATCACGTTGTCATTGCGTTGGACTCTGTGATTGGTTCAAATTTTTACTGCCAACGTTTTGCTCCGCTACACCAACCACGGAAGCAATGTGAATACGAACCTTATTGCCGATCCAGTTAAAGTTATAGCTAAAAAATTGACCTGGAATTATGTTTGTTATTCCTAAAGACGAATTCATTGCCTTGATACAAAGGACCTGATTTCAATATGAGTCATAGAACTGATGTAAGTTTTTTATAATATCGTTTTAATAATTCTGAAACTATTACTTATCCACAGCAAAAGTGTTGAAAATCATATATATATATATATATATATATATATATATATATATATATATATATATATATATATATATATATATGTGTGTGTGTGTATATGTGAGTGTGTGTATATATATATATATGTATATATATATATATATATATATATATATATATATATATATATATATATATATATATATATATATATATATATATATATATATATATATATGTGTGTGTGTATATATTGTCATATTTACAAACATTCTCGAGCGACGGCGTGGCCGAACGGCTCAAGCACTGGGCTCCAATTCAGAAGGTCGTCGGTTCGAATCCCGAGACGGGCAGTCGAAAGTACTTCATGTTCTTTTTATGTTAATTTATGTTAGCTTCCTCTAAACATCAGGAAAGTACCAAATATATTAATCATCTTAATTTAAATAATTCTAGAAAGTTCTTTAGTGTATAAAAAGGCTTTCCTCAAGCTGGTGGGAAGTCAGGTAGGTTCCAGTTGGGTGCATGTTAACTCGCTTGCTGTGAATAAGTCTCGTTTATCTAAATTGTGCTCTCTGTGTTAATCACTCGATCTGTCTACGTGATAATATATATATATATATATATATATATATATATATATATATATATATATATATATATATATATATATATATATATATATATATATATATATATATATATATATATATATATATATATATATATATATAAATTGTATTTGTTCACGTTTATTTATATATATGATAAACATAAATTTAAAATTTATATACTAAATTCAGAGAAACTTCATACAGAGACAAAAAAATATTCGACGCACCCGAAAGGAATTATCCAGTTGAAGTAAAATATAGAACGTTGATTTTACATTTACATATGAAGATATGATAATTATTTCAGAACAACTGGATGATTTATTCTTTCCAAAATATTGACAAAAACGGAAAATGCCAATATTTAGTTGGGACACCTCTGACGTGAATGAAATCTGTTAACTGGCGTGACACAGATGTTGAACACCAGTTTTGAAGACTGTTTGTTTTGATAAAGGATGTTTACCCCTTTAACTCCCAGTGATGCCAATTGGAATCATGATATTCACAATTTTTTTTTCTCAGCCGCCAGAACTGCCAGTGATATCAAATAAATTTTATTATAATAGTTGTACATTTTGCTATTCAAAAATATTTTTTCCTTTACCCAATAGATTGCAGCACTATCCCAGTAAAGGAAGAAATATTTGATGTTTGAGTGTCAGCTGAAATCTAAAAACAAGTTAAAATCAATTTCATTGTAGATGTAATTAAAAAAAATAATAATGTTTAAATAAGTCTCTTATCATTTTTAAATATGTCTAAAAATAATATTTTGGCAATTTTTTAAAACAAATTATCCGAAATTTTTGTTGTTTATTTTTCCAAACACTAATGATTCCAAATGGCATCATTGGGAGTTATAAATGGGGTGGGAAACTCAACATCTGTAAATGTTTATTTACGATTGCTAGCGGTTGTGGCACATAGTCGTACAAAATTTGAATACTTTAATTGTAATTTTTGAATATAAGTGTACTTCTATTGATTTGCTTCAAAATTAGCTGAGAAGATAAAGCTTGGGATAAGTGGTGGTGATGTAATACGCTTGGCAGAGACAGTACCATGAAACAAAAATCATAAAATGTTTGTTGAGAATTGGTTCGCATCATACAACCTAGCTGTGCAACTTCAGGCTTGCAATCTACTAAAGACAGGAACTGTTAAGGCAAATAGAATTCCCAAAAATTCGAAAAATGGCTTTCCATTCACTAAAGATGAGAAAAATTTGAAAGATTCTGGGCGTGGAAGCTACGATTATGCAACAGACGATAAGAACATTACAACAGTAAGATGGTTTGATAATAAATGTGTCACTGTCATTTCTATCTTTTGTGGAGTGGAACCTGTGGAGAGTGTAAAAAGATGGTCTGTTGCTTCAAAAAGCTTTATTGATGTAAAAAGATGGTCTGTTGCTTCAAAAAGCTTTATTGATGTAAAAAGATGGTCTGTTGCTTCAAAAAGCTTTATTGATGTAAAAAGACTACACATTGTTGTTGTTTATAACAAAGGGATGGGTGGTGTAGACCTAATGAATATACATATCCCATTGCTGATGTCAGATTTGACAATTTAGGCCATTGGCCTCTTCATATAGAAGGAAAAAGAAGATGCAAATTGTGTATCAAATCATACAGCAGAATAATGTGTGAAAAATGCAATGTATCACTTTGTCTTTACAAAATTAATAATTGTTTTAAAAATTTCATGTAAAATAAATTAAAATATATTATTGAAATACATTATTAAAATTCATTAAAATATATTATTTATTCATTAAAATATATTATTTGCTTCAGATACATGTATAGATAAAAATATATTAAATTATTTACCTTTTTCCCCCTAGCATCAACTCCCAGTGATTCCAAATGGCATCAACTCTATGTTTAACTCATGCACTACTTAATTCCCAATGATGCCATTTGGAATCATTTAAAATTTTGATAAATATATTAAAAAGATTTTTTTTCTTTTTGTTCCTTTATACTGGACATAAAACATTTCAGGAATTTCATATTTTTAGAATGAGTAATAAACTTTTGGGACTGAAAGGGTTAATTAAGGGTTTATTTGTCCATAGAAAAACCTCCATCAAACATGGATGGAGAGGCAACAGATCACCAAATCTGTCTCCAATC
>OU015503.1:68629377-68651877 GCA_907164885.2 Dolomedes plantarius | reverse complement strand
GCAGGTCCCGACGTGTGGGAAGTTGCATTGGACTGCACTGCATGGTGGACATATCCCTTACTGACATATCTCTCCGGATTGTCTATCGTTAGTAATCTGCATTCTTTTTATTGTTTTGCTTCCGGGTCAATATTTACCTTTCGCTAAAAGAACATGTTGCAACACTTTCTGTAGATATTTTCCCCCAAAACCTGCGTTATATCATTTCTCACATTCTGTCTTTACCTGTTTATCGCACTTGACATGAAACCCCACCTGCGATTTTTTAAACATAGCCATGTGTTCACTGTCCTTAGGTTTTGTCCACCATTGTTTATATGTGTATGTATGTATATATACATATATATATATATATATATATATATATATATATATATATATATATATATATATATATATATATATATATATGTATATATATATATATATATATATATATATATATATATATATATATATACATATATATATATATATATATATATATATATATATATATATATATATACTAGCTGAAAACCCGCACTTCGCTACGGAGTACATTCAAAGTAAAAACATCGGTGAATGTATGCAATTAATGCCAATATATATATATAATAAATACGACGATCAATGTATATAATTGATGTAAAATATATATATATTTATAAAAAAATCGTAAGGGATATTTTTATAGACAAAATAATGTAGAAGAAGATATTCAAATTAAATCTAATATAAAGAATACTAAAGAATATAGTACAGTTAATATAGTACAGTTTCTAGAACATTTCTTTTACTGTATTTTAATATTTTTTTGGATAATGTCCAATCGTCTGCCGCATTAGCAAGAAAAAAAAATTATTTTTTGTCTATTTAGTTTTTATGCATGTGACGATAAATTTATTTAAAGTGCCAGAAAAAGAAGTCACGTGATCAGCATTTAATAAATTAAATTCTAAAAATTAATCTTTAAAAATTCACCAAAAATCAGCAAATGAAGGTAAAGATTCGAAAAAGATTTCATTTTAAAGAAATTTTTAGGATCTTTCTCGTGATATAAATTTTATAACCCTCAAATTATTATTTTAAATGCAAACTTAAAAAAAGTAAAAAAAACAGCTTAAAAATTTAATTTAAAAAAATCTAAGAAGAATTTTTCAAAAATCTCTCTTAGTGCACCCCTACACTATAAGAAGAATCGCCATGCAAAATGTCAGCCCTTTAGGTCCAGCGGTTTGGTCTGTGCGTTGTATGTCAGTCAGTCAGTGAATGAATGAATGAATGAATGAATGAATGAGTCAGTTACGGAACTGTTTTATATATATATATATATATATATATATATATATATATATATATATATATATATATATATATATATATATATATATATATATATATATATATATAGGTAACCTTTACACGTTAGATAGGTTCCTAGAAAATGCCGTGTTGTGTGAAACCGTGTTATATGAGACCCACAGACAGTACAAAAAGGGGGGTTACGTTCCGAAAACTTACTAAAAACAAGCTTTTTTTAAAATTTCCATATAAACAACTTAATAAATTTCTTCCTCATCACTGCTCAGTACAATCAAACAAGAACTTTTTTCTCGGTTGAACGATATCACCTTCACTTTCAGAACCTTTTTCTTCATTTAGAGTTTTTTCACCTTCTATCCTCTAAGAAATCTGTAATTTTGGTTTGCTTGCTGGTTCTTACACATTCATTGTAGATTTCACGGTAGGGACATAGACAATTTTGCAGCTACCTTTGGAATTTTTGGCTTCTTTCACCGGAAGGGTCTGCATTAAAAAAAAGTGATTCAAGATGTTCAGCTAAGCTTAGGCCTCCTTGTAATTTAATAGAGTTATAAATGAATGATTTATTATTTGTTTATACAGTTTTATGTAAAGCCACTGATAGTTCATCATTCCTTCCCGTCATTATTTTAAGGTAATTTAAATTTTAAATGCGTTAAACAAAAATCATGTTATCTAGTGCTGTAGAAGCACAGTGTTTTACAAAGGGTTTCGCAATTTTTTTTATCGTGTTAGAGCGAAACCGCGTTACAGGTTCCAGTGTTATATGAGGGATCCCTCAATTTATTCTATCGTGTTAGAGCGAAACCGTGTTGTAAGATGCCGTGCTGTAGGAGGGCTACCTGTATATATATATATATATATATATATATATATATATATATATATATATATATATATATATATATATATATATATATATATATATATATAAATAAATTTGAGATCTATGCATTAAATGTATATAACCTATTAGTTATACTCCTCGAAAAGCATTAAGTTATATCCGTATCGAAAACAAAGGATTTCCTCCAAGAAGTGTATTATCATTTAATTAACATTAAAACTTTAATTAAACGCTGTTTTACCTCAAGCACTTCATCCAAACCAGATTTTTTTTTCTAGGTTTAAAATGCGTCAAAAAGAAAAAAATACTTCACATTTTAATTAAATTTAATTACGACTTTTCTCTCTGATATAAAAAAATTAGTACCCAAAACAATTTTTTAACATTTTTTACTTTTTGTCACTTTAATTTTTTCTTCATAAATTTATTATAAAAGTGCAAAATTCTTAACTATGAAATGTACTTACATAGAAGTTTGTTTAAAATTTTTTTCTGAAATTTTGTACTGTATGATATAGAATTAATGAAAGCTTATGGTGAAAAATGTTTTAATACTTACCTTAAGGATGGGTAGAGGATGTGCTTGCCTATGAAAGTGGTCCCTGGGGTGCAGGATAAAAACTGTGGTGGCAACTGGCAAAAAGTCGGCTGCAGGTCCTTACGGTGGAAATATACGTAATCTAAACGGAAGACACATCTATCCGCCCTGTAACCTTGAATGGAACTTGTTAGTATTTAGCCGGCCAGAGGACGGTGATATATATATATATATATATATATATATATTGTTTCTGTAAATTTTAAAAATTAACTTCATTATATAAGAATGAAACATATTTTAATTTTTAATCTAAAAAAATAAAAATATGATAATACATAATCAAAAAGTAAAATATCGATGTCTTATAAATATAAAAGGACATTTTGATGTAATATCAATGTATAAAATTTTAATGTGAGGGTGCAGTGGCCCAGTTGGCAAAGGCAGCGAGCCAGTGATCTGAACGTCTCTGGTTCGATTCCGGTCGCTGACAAATCCACCGCCGTGTACGCTAATGGCTGCTGGTGCACGAAAAAATCTATCGTGGCTCCAATGTCCTGCAAGTTCAGTAAATTTGTCTCTGGAGGTGCGGGGTCAAGTGTTCCGTCCTCATCACTTTACTCGGTTCAAAGTTACGGGACCAGTCATTTAGCCAAGTTGGACTGCAACCCTTGTGGTGCTATTCAAAAGCGGAGCTGCACCTTTCTGCCCAATATCCGGTGTAGACTTGACCTTATATGCTGTCGGTCAAGGGGCATAAGCCACAGCAACAACAACAATTTAATGTAAATATAAAAACAATTTATGTATTGTGAAATAGGTGATGACACTATTTCTTAGAAAAGAATATTTTATAGAGCTTTATGAATATCCCGTAAGACATAAACATCCGTTAATTACTACTTTGTTATTCCTTTTTTTAAAATTACAACTTTGTTATTCTTTTTTTTAATTAAGCGTATAACGAACTTTTTACCAATTCACAATATGTAACGTATAAAGTGAAATAAAAGTTTACATTGATGAACACCTATCAAAGAATTAAACATCAACTCAAACAATGAAGAAAGAAAAATAATTTCCGCCATCAATGAAAGGTGCAAGTAAAAGAAAAAGGTAAAAAAGCTGTCAAAATCAACCTAAAAATATCCTTTTGCAGTTCCATTACTAAACTCCGAACATCGTTTTGGAAGTGAAAATGAGCTCATTTTTATTTTAATGTAATGTTATGAAATAAAAATTATCATTTTTTTTTCCTTGCTCCATGTTTAAGCAAAAAAAAAAAAAAAAACATGCTGAAGATAATATTTCACAAATGGCAGATGTTTTCAGTCCCTCATAAGTTTTAATGATAATTTTACAAATTTTTAAATATTTATTGTTATTCGTGATAATGCTTAAAAAAAAGTTGATTTTCACAACATAGCAGGATTCCGGAAATAGAAAAATGCCTTCTCTTAACACGTTTTTTAAATATTTTTGCATTAATATTAATTTTTTCCCACGAAAATATGAGTTTTTATATAATGTAGAAATGAGTTAATGATGTTGGAATTTTAACAGGGCAGTTTTTAGGTTGTTTTTCTCCTTTATATCTGGTTAATTATTTTTTAACTTATAATGGTATGTGACGGTAATTTTTAATTCCCGTTTGCAATATACGTTGTTTTTCATCATCAATACTTTACGTATTTTTATAAAATAATCTACATTTTTTAACACGGATAACAGAAATATCTTAAAAAAGTGTTTCTTTTTGTAGATAATGCATTTTTTAACAAGGTTCTTCGAAGATGAAATTGTTAACGACCAAAATTTTCCCCCCTCTCAGTTGCATGTAATCTACTCACTAACTGTGCAACGTTTATCTGCAACGTTTTTAAGTTTATAAGTGCAGTGGTTTATAAGTGCAGTGGCGCCATCTATATTTGCAAAATAAAAAGTTTGTTTATAAAAATTTGTAAATATTTTTTTCCTCCCTGGTTGTTATCCCTGGTGATTGAAGTTGGATCACGGAGGACGCGGGGGTGGAAAACCCCTACTAGAGATATATTCTTTTGCCATTTCCACTTCATATATCTATACGAAGGGAGACAATTTCTATCCTTCTATCCAGTACTAGTACTTGTTAGATGGGATATTCTAAATATGTGTCAATACAGATGTTTAGTGTATCCAGGCGACATACGGTAAGACAAGCGTAAGACTCAGAGTGCAGAAAAAGTCTTAACACACCAACTACTTGATAAGTATGGCAGTTCAATGTCACACTTCAATTTAATGTCCAGGATAATAGTTGAAAAATAGTTGAAATGACTTTTCCCAGTGTATGTCAAGTGGTTAACTTTATCTATATGCGAAAACATTTCAGTGACTGACTGACTGACAGATAGCGCACAGACCAAACCGCTGGACCTAAAGGGTTGAAATTTTGCATGGCGATTCTCCTTATAGTGTAGGGGTGCAATAAGAAAGATTTTTGAAAAAAAAAATTAAATTTTTTTAAATTAAAATTTTAAGCTGTTTTTGTAACATTCTTTAAATTTTGCATTTAAAAGAATAATATGAGGGTTATAAAATTTACCTCACGAGAAAGATCATAACAAAATCCTTTAAAATGAAATCTTTTTCCAATCTTTACCTCAATTTTCTCAATTTTGGTTAATTTTTAAAGATTAATTTTTAGAATTTAATTTATTAAATGCTGATCATGTGGTTTCTTTTCTTTTTGTGATACTTTGAATTAATTTTGCGTTACTTGCATAACAAAGAAATAAATTGACAATTTTTTTTTTCTTTCTCATGCGACAGACGATTGGACATTATGCAAAAAAAATATCTACAGTAAAAGAAATGTTCCTTAAACTGTACTATATTAACTGTACTATATTCTTTAGTATGTTTTATTAGATTTAATTTCAATATTTACTTCTACATTATTTTCTCAATAAAATATCCGTTACGATTTTTTATAAGTATATTTTTTGATTTATTTTTGGCATTAATTGCTTACATTAAACGTTGTATTTATTATATATATATAATATATTTATGGCATTAATTGCATACATTGACCGTTGTATTTAATTTGAATGTACTCCGTAGCGAAGCACGGGTATGCAGCTAGTCTATATATATAAAACAGTTCCCTGACTCACTGACTAACAGACAACGCACAGACCAAACCGCTGGACCTAAAGGGCTGCAATTTTGCATGGCGATTCTTCTTATAGTGTAGGGATGCACTAAGATTTTTGAAAATTTCTTCTTAGATTTTTTAAAATTAAATTTTAAGCTGTTTTTATAACTTTTTTCAAGTTTGCATTTAAAATAATATTCTGGGGGTTATAAAATTAATATCGCGAGAAAGATCATAAGAATTCCTTTGAAATGAAATCTTTTTCTAATCTTTACCTCCCTTTTCTGATTTTTAGTGAATTTTTAAAGATTAATTTTCAGAATTTAATTTATTAAATGCTGGTCACATGGTTTCTTTTCTTTTTTGATAATTAATTTTTTGATACTTAATTTGAACTAATTTTGCATCACGTGCGTAACAATGAAATAGAAAAAAATATTTTTTTCTTGCTAATGCGGCAGACGATTGTACATTATCCAAAAAATATTAAAATACAGTAAAAGATATGATCCTCAAGCTGTATTATATTTACTGTACTATATTCTTTAGTATGTTCTATCAGATTTAATTTGAATATTTTCTTCTACATTATTTTGTCTATAAAAATATCCCATACGATTTTTTTATAAATATATTTTTTTATTTTTTTTACATCAATTGCATACAGTGATCGTTGTGTGTGTGTATATATATATATATATATATATATATATATATATATATATATATATATATATTAATTAATTATTTTTTTTTCATTAATTGCATACATTGACCGTTGTATTTAATTTGAATGTACTCTATGACGAAGCACGGGTATTCAGCTAATGTTCCATTTATGTGTAACTAATCCGCGATCTTTTTTTTCTTTTGCAGTCCCTCTTCAAGAGCTGCAAGCCGTCTCTGGGGGTAGAATATCCCTGCCCTGTAACATAACCTCGCCCCAAGCTGACGACGCCGCAGCCCTGGTGCTCTGGTACAAAGGGGACATGAAAGTGCCCATCTACACCCTGGACGCGAGGAGGGGAGGCCTAGAAAAGTCCAAACATTTCCCGAGCTCTAAGCTCGGGCGTCGGGTGCACTTCGACGTGCACCTCAAACTACCAGGACTGACAATAGATCCTGTCAGAGGAGATGACGAAGGGACCTACAGGTGCCGGGTAGAATATAAAAGATTTAGGACTCTCAGTTATAATTACATACTCAAAGTGGTTGGTAAGTACCCGCAAATAATGTTCGACATCCATTATTATTCCGTCTCCTACAAGTGAAAATGTTAAGAGGTCATACGACTGTTAAAAGTCTAAAAAGTATAAAAATTGTGTCACTTTCGATATTTTGAACAGTATATAAATTAAAATCATGATTTTTTTTGTGTTAATAGAACAATGAATATATATATGTTTCTTCTTTGATAGTTAAAAATAATTTGTGTTAGATAGTCATAAATAATATATAGTTTGCTTTGGACGAAAGTGATATCAAAGCTAACGCACATAAATACTCCGAAAAATATTGAGTTTAAGACAAAATTTCTGCTTTTAACACATACTGCAGAAACTAAAGTTTAATTCGAACCTAAATTTGTAAATGTTTATGGTATATTTCTATTTTTACGATGAAACTGAAAATAATGCATTTTTTATCTATGCATGAAAAATGCATTCTCTAGAGATCCGTAAACAAATTTAGGTTCAGTTTCAAGCAAATGATAATATGTACCATTTTGGAAAATTTCATACAAAAATATGAAATAGTTCTAGAGATAACAAGTGCATTATGCGAAAAAAAACACATTTTGAGATAAATCCCTTTGAAGTATTGCCCTTTAAATCCGTTCACAGTAAACATTTGACACGTTTTTATTCATAACTTCCGTAATTAAGGGAATTTTTTTTCAAGCGGATTGACTTAAAATACTCAGAAAAGTTTAATCTTACATATATTTTTTTTTCAAAAAATGGATTTTTTTTTACGGTTTTACAGTCGTATGACCCCTGCCAGTGACTGACTTGTAACGTAATGTTGTAATGCAACAATATTGGTGAGGATTACATTACAAATGTATCCATGTCTCGTCATGAATGCTAGTTTTGAATGCTCGGCTCAAAAGATGCGCAACTTCAGCCAGTTCAGTGTGACCTGCACTGACTGGTAACGTAACGATCAAAGGGATTTGCAGAAAACTGTCTAATGGAGCATGATTTTTCGACTTCAGTAGCTCTGCTCGTCGCACCCTTTCGATGCACTGACTACTGAAAGCTCGTGTTATGTTGCAATATTTTGTTACAAGTCGGTCGACACATTTATGTAGTGTATACTGTTGTAACGTTTATATACCTTACATGCTATCTCCCGTAACATTCCTCTAGTAGTCACTGGAGCAAACCTAAAAGGACATTCAGTTTTTAACGGCATTCATTTTCTGGACCACACGCTGCTAACACCATGGCAAGATACAAATCACGAATAACTACTCACATACCCTAGACACATTGCGAGTGATTTTGTATCTGTGCGTTGTGAGTTGCCAACAGACGTTAATAACCATAGACGTTTTTTTCTAATGCGGAGGCATTTTGGCGAGAGACATTCGCCTTTTGTTATTCCTCGCTATTTGATGGCTACTTTATTATGGGAGCACCCTATAAGTGAGCCAGCACTTCTCCCTATGAGGGGGACGGCTTGGAAAGACCACGCCCATTGCGTGACAGCTCAGAACGCTGACCTCTACCCCAAGTGGGCGGCGACAATCATAGATTTGGAAGAAAAAAAGATTCTAATTATATATTATATCAGTATCTGAACATGTTAATAACTTATTTATATTTTAGTGAAACTTTCCTAATTACACTCGTTATTCTTTGGAGCTCGCTGCCGTATATTCTTAAATAGCCCTGGGGTGTCATTTGAAGGCATTATTTGAATAGTGGTCCATTTCCATTCTTGTTAATTTTAACATACAGAGCCTTAAAGTCTAATGAATGCCTAGAAATGACTGAAGTCTGATTTGTAATGCCCTCTGTTGGCAGCAGAAATAAGCTGGGGGTGCACCAGTTTAAAAAAAAGATAGAAATGAATTGTAGGAACATGAAAGTGAGGTTAACTCCATTTTTTTTTAAAGTTGAGTTGGATCACTATTCAAATAAAGCCTTCATTTAAAATTACGATGGCAGCAGTCCTAGCTTCGGAAGCAGCCCATTGGGAAACATGTATACCTATATTTGTTTATGTAAGCTGTCTCTGATTCACTTTACAATTCTTACAACTTGGCATATTTTATTTATATACACTCCGTCACAAAAAAATATTTGCACCCAGAAGGAAATGATCGACTATCACGAAACTTAACATGTAAGTAGTGTATAAGGAGATAATGATTGCAAATGATTACAAATTCAGAAGAACACACCGTTTTATTAAGAATAGATGGCATGAAAAATATTACAAATCAGTAAGTAGTAAATCCACCTCTGGCAGCTATACGAGCCGAAACACGGCGTGGCAGCGAATCAGTGAGGTCACCTATCACCTTCTGCGGAAGATTATGCCATAATCTTTGCAACTGGGCGGTTAATTAACCAGTATTCCGGGACTGCTGCAGTTGCCTTCCAAGCACGTCCCAGACGTGCTCTATTGGCGAGAGGTCTGGTGACCTGGCAGGCCATTAGAGTACGTCATATCCTTGAAGACATTGTTGGGGAGTCGCGCAGTTTGTGGACGAGCGTTGTCTTGCTGATAAATGGCACCTGGACGACTTGATAGTATAGGCAGTACAACCGGCGTTAAAATCTCGTCCACGTAACTGCGTCCCGTCAAAGTGCGTTGAAGGATGAATAGAGGTGATTGTGTGCCCCAACAAATCGCTCCCCACACTGTCACACCTTGTGTAATCGTCGTATGCCTCTCGTCAACAAATGCCGGATCGGACCGGTGGCCTGGCCGCCTCCACACGCGTATGCACTGGCCATTAGCGTTGAGACTGAATCGGAATTCGTCGCTGAAGATCACACGACTCCAGTCGGTCACACTCCAGCTTGCCCGAGGTCGGCAAAAATCCAATCGACACTGCCTATGATGTGGGGTCAGTGGTAGGCATTTTAATGGACGTCGGTTCCTTATACCTGAGTTGGCCAGTCCTCTCCGAATGATTTCCCTTGATACCACCGGATGTCTGGAAGGTGGTGAATGGCGTCGAACCGATTCTAGCGACGTTGTTGGTGCGGACGTGGCCGCTCTTATGATTGCGCGATCCTCGCTCGCATTTGTGTTCCTGGGATGCCCTGATTCTCCTCGACGGTAGACTATCCCTTCCGTGTTCCATTGTTGCCAACATCGAGCAACTATCATATCGCTCCGACCGAGGTGGCGGCCGATACGCCTGTTCGACCAACCTGCTTCTCTGAGGCCCACTATACACCACCTCTCAAAGTCCGACAATTGCTCTTACTGTCCCCGGTTACGTCTCAGAGGCATCTATAGTCACAATACAGTCCATCCAAGTCGACAGATTTGTTTGAGTAACCCTATGGCACGAGTAATCATGCTTTTAAACTGCCCCAGCTGCGCATCTCATATGCGCATAGCGCTCGTACCCTTGTCTCTTTGGCGTCGAAATTTAAATAATTTGCATACCTCTTACCCGACTACATTCCTTCCAAGTTTCGTGATAATAGCTCGATTTCTTGTGGATGCATATATTTTTTTGTGACAGACTGTATATTTCAGGGTCGTTCCATTTTTGTCTCGAAATATGCGTATACGCTTTCTCACTAGTTACATTCTTTTCAAATAATTAAAATGCGTTTCATTAAAAATCTATGTTATAAAAATTAGGGATTAAAGGAAAGGAAATTATCTTGTATACTCTTAACTAAAGAATGAAATAAAAGAAGTTAGCTCGCGTGTAATTTAAAAAAAGGAAAATTTAAAATTTTTTGTTAGAGTTTTATGAGATTAAGATATATATTTCATACCGGTAAAATGTAAGAATGCTGTCTTTTTTAGATTATAATTATGAAGGGATTATTAGGATAAAAAAGATCAACTTTTTAAACAACGAAAAAAAAGACTAAAAAAAATTCAAAACTGTAAATGACAAAATGTAATTTCAAATATTTTTATATCTGAAATATTAATTATCAAAAAGAAAGAAAGTAACGAGGATATCGTATCACCGACTATATAATATAACTGATTTTTTTTTTTATCAGTTAAGAGTAATTTAACTTATAGCTCAACAGTGGTGTAGCTAGGGGAGTGCGGTGGGTGCGGTCCGCACCGGGCGGCACATAGTTTGGGGCGGCATATTTTTATTTATTACTAGCTGAAGTACCCGGCGTTGCCCGGAATTTTAAGAAGGTTTGTTAACCAAAATCAATTTAAAAAATTAACACAGTATAAATTAGCCAAAAAAAAGCATGTGAAATGTTATACATATCTCAGTATTTTGGTTAGATGCAGTCTTTCATCATTGTACCACTAAAAGCTGTAAAGTAAAAATGTCAAATTGTGGAATGTTTGTTATCCAAAATCAATTTAAAATCTAAACAATTTAGCAAGATTTAACCTTCTATGTTTGGAGCAAAAGAAGCTGATAAGTAAAACATAAAATATACATACATTTATAATAAACCACTAAAAGCTGAAAAGGAAAAATGTCAAATTGTCTTTTGGAAAGTAAAGCTGAAAAGTAAAAATGTCAATTTGTCGAATGTTTGTTAACCAAAATCAATTTAAAGACTAAACACAGTATAAATAACATAGAAAAATAAGCATGTGAAATGTTATACACCCAAATAATTTTTAAAAAATCCAATATAAAAATATATAAATTTATAATTAACTCCTCAGAATTCATCTAGATTTAACCTTTCATCTTTGGAGCAAAAGAAGCTGAAAAGTAAAACATAAAATATATACATTTATAATAAACCATTAAAAGCTGAAAAGGAAAAAATGTCAAATTGTCTCTTGGAAAGTTAAGAGTTTTAAAAAGTAAAGCTGAAAAGTAAAAATGTCATTTTGTCGAATGTTTGTTAAACAAAATTGATTAAAAAAGTAAACACAGCATAAATAACATTTAAAAAAAAACATGTGAAATGTTATACACATCTCAGAATTTTAGTAGATTCAGCCTTTCATTTTTCAAGTTTAAATTAAAAATGTCAAATTGTCTAATGTTTGTTAACAAAAAGTAATTTAAAAACTAAACACAGTATAAATAACATAGATTTAATAACAGTATAAATATCATAAAATATATACATTTATAATAAATCACTAAAAGCTTAAAAGTAAAAATGTCTAATTGTCCATATAAATACCTCCATAAATGCAGGATTCTGTAGCCAAAAAAATATATAAATAAAGTATTAAAGTATTTGTTAAAGGCACTGACTGATGAAAAAATTAACAGAAATCTGCAGTTTGGGCTACACGCACCATAAATGCAAGATTCTGTAGCAATAATAGAAACATTCTGTCCTTATTAAACTCCATATAAATCTCTGTTCAATTAAACTGATCCAAATATCATCTGAAGTACCTTCATAAACTATGTTTCTCGTTTCTTGATTCGGGGTTCAATATGAATGTTTGTTAACCAAAGTCAACTTAAAAACTAAACACAGTATAAATAGCATAGGATAAAAACATGTGAAATGTTATACACATCTCAGAATTTAGATAGATTCAGCCTTTCATCACTAAAAGCTGAAAAGTAAAATTGTCAAATTGTCTTTTGCCTTGTGAACTCTGCATGAAAAATTAAACATAGTATAAAAAAGGGATGGGAAATGTCATACACATCAATACTAAAAAACAACGAATAAATTTTGGTTCGAATTTGAATCTTAGTGTGCTTCACTCTTGAAAATAGTTGTTCTCAGATGTACGTGCTTCCAAACGTTGATGACCAGAATAACGCTTGACTATGCAGTGAAGGATATTTATATCTGGGCAGGTATGATTTATGAGTACAACAAAGAGACTCGATTGAATTTCTCTTTAAGTTAAATGTCAGATTGCAACTCTATGCATTCCATTTGACAATTTGCTAGCATTATATCTATATCGACTGTAAATAGAATAGAAAACATGCAAAAACAAAAATTGTTTATTTTCCCCGAAGTCCTGAAATCAATTTTAAATTATTGTACTAAATCGGAAAGTAGGGCTGCGTATTTTATAACATTTTTAGAATTGTGCTTGGGAAATTATAATAGTAGCATTAAGATTTTTATGCAGTTATAGGCATTTTAGCTAAATTTCAATAAAAATTACTTCAAATTGACCAATTTATAGAAAAAGTATGCTATTTACAGTTAAGTTTTTGTTTCTTTTTTTTAATTTTTAAGTGCTATTTTACCATAAAGCACCAAAAAAAACCTTTAAAAAATCATTTTTTAAAACAAACAAATGGAATAGCTAAACACAAACATAGTTAACCGTAAATAAATCGCAAAACTGTGCTTAAGTTTAGACTGATTCTTTTTAGTTAAGATATACTAATTTTTATGCTTTTAAAAGTACATCGTGAATTATAAAATTAAGAACAATATAAAATACAGTAACGGATTATTGCTTCTTTTAGGAAACAACAAAACAATGTTTCAAATTCAAACTTGTGTAACTACTGCCACTCGCTGCTACTGTCGTCTGATGAGTAAAAAAAAAAAAATTAAATAATTCAATATTATTCTGATTTTTCACGCTAGTGGAAAAAATGCCACGCCCACTTTAGAGTCACTTGAAATAATTAAACACACACAAATATATAAATTACACAAAAGGTTTTTTTTTTAAATTCTGTAATGTGTCTAAATCTCCACTATGGAAATATATCGGAGAATTCCATCATTTTAATAAGAAATTTCTAAAATGAAAATAGCAACAAATAACGTCTGTTTATAATCTGAAGACGATGTTAATTTCACTGAAATGTTTTAAAATATAAATTTTAGATAAGAAATATTTAACGCATTTACTACGCATTACATCGTTTCAATAAGAAATGTCTGAAATGAAAATGGCAACAGAGAACGTTTGTTTACAAAATAACACGGCGAAAATAACGACGATCGGTAATCGAAATGTCTTAAAGTATAAAATCTGACTTGAAAGATTATTATTTTCATTTATTATTCTGGTTTAATATATAACTTGAAACTTTTTGATTTTATTTATTTTTATCTTTTCGCTCGCTGTCAGCTAACCCTAACGCGGACGCCATATTCAGAGGGATGATGCCACAAAGTGTAACAGCTTACATTTAGTTTCAAAATTGTGGTTTTTTTATTAATTAAAAATCAACGGTAATTAATTTCGATTTTTGAAGTTCTTCAGACCCTCGGCTGTTTTTAAAGACGCCTGTATTTAAAATTTCACGATCGTTGCTCCTAAACTGTGGATTTCTATACAATTACAGAGATACAAACATTCATTTTTATATATTAGATTAGTTGTAAAAAACCACTTGTTCAATTCATAAGTTTACTATTCGATTTCTACGAATTATGAATTACTATATGATTTCGAATAATTTTACTCATCGTCAAGTCAATGTAGGGTTGAAAATATTATCTCTGCGGCCTCCGTAAGTTTCTTGTGGTGTTTATAAAAGTTGCATTTATAGGTATAACAACTTAAGCGGCCTCCTTTATTACTGCCTAATTTAAATATGGCATCTAATGCTAAAAAAGTTCCCCACCTATAGTTTGTCTCAATTACAATTATTTATTTATGTTTATCAATTTATAAAAAACACTAATTGATTGACTTAGAAAGGGCGGCAAAAGTTATAGCTAAGCCACTGTAGCTCAAATATAAAGGTGAAAAATATCTTTCTCTATTACGGAGTACAATGTAATAAAAAATCTTCCAATCCCATTGTATCCTACCTCTACGAAGCGCCTTCCCCTAGCACCATCTCGAAATCCCCCTGTTTCCCCCTAACACCAACTTGAGATCACCCTAGACCTTCCTAAAAGAAATTCTGGTTCCAAATAGGCATCCTGTTTGAGAGATAAATTGTTGAAATAAATAGAAAATACACACATAATGAAATGGAGGTTTATTTACATTTGACATACGTATGGAATTTATAATCTAATAAAAAAAACGCGTATCCATTGTACAAAATATTAAAAAATGTTCCCACCACAAAATTCCCCCCCAAAAAATAGGGCCCCTAAAAACACCCCTTTTCATCTAACTCACCCCCAAATTTAGGGGGAAAACTCCCAAGTTGGCAACACTGTCCAATCCAAGTCGGCCATCCTTGGACACATTTTCTACATAGATTAACACTGAGGTGAACGAATGCAATAGGGTTAGTATACAGCAGCCGTAAGTTATCAGTATACCTTTGGAAGGGATTTTTTGAAATTTCTTGAATTTTGCCATCATATCAATGTTTCCATATGTTAACACTGAGGTGAACGGATGCAATAGGGTTAGTACACAGCAGCCGTAAGTTATCAGTATACCTTTGGAAGGGATTTTTTGAAATTTCTTTAATTTTGCCATCATATCAATGTCTCCATATGTTAACACTGAGGTGAATGGATGCAATAGGGCCTGTTCACATAGGAGTTCGTTGCGTTGCGTTAAGGAAAAGATGACGTTAAGACGAAAATAAACCAATCATATGCCTCCAAACGATTAGCAATGAAATTTTTAACGCCTATGATTGGTTTATTTTCGTCTCAACGTCATCTTTTCCTTAACGCAACACAGCGGACTCCTATGTGAACAGGCACATAGGGTTAGTACATAGCAGCCTTAAGTTATCAGTATATCTTCGGAGGGGATTCTTTGAAATTTCTTGAATTTTGCCATCATACCAATGTCTCCATACGTTAACACTGAGGTGAACGAATGCAATAGGGTTAGTACACAGAAGCCTTAAGTTATCAGTATACCTTTGGAAGAGATTTTTTGAAATTTCTTGAATTTTGTCATCATATCATTTTTTATGATGTTATGTTAATTAAAATCTTTGAAGAATGTTTGAAAATTTTTTAAAAAAAAAAATCAGGGGGGGCGGAGCACTGGTGAAAAAATTGGTGAAAATTTGACAACTTCGCGAAAGATGATAACTCAAAAAAAATTATCATTTTATAAATTGCATATTGATGATAATAACATTTTCTAGAGAATAAACTAATATCAGGACTATACGTTGTTTATCTCAGAGTCTGTAGCACACAGAACATCTGCTGCTACTCAACCAAAATGGACCGATTTTAGTGAAGTGTTTATGAGGATGTACTTAATTGCAAGATACAGATGTATGCAAAAGTTATATACCAATAAATACATACATTATATTTTATATTTAAAGTGAAACGGAAGAATTGAGTTAAAATTTAGTGTATTGTAACAATTTAAAACTTGTTAAATGTTTGATTCTACTTGTAAGCTAGGTACACTTTTCTAAAAATTTATAAACTGTATCTCTTTCAAATTTAATATGCTAACATAAAATCTATTAGTTGACTATAATACGAGATATTTTGTCTGTGGGTTAGAAAAAATTAAATTAATTTTTTTCCAGTGGAAAACTTTAAAAAAAAACATAAAAATTTTAATTACATATTTTTTGTTATTTTCAATTTCACTACACCTAGAAATAAAATACTTCGTATTATTATTAACTAATATATTGTATGATACCATACCATATTTAAGGAGAAGGTGGACTTTCAAATTGCCACAAATCGAACAAAAATTGGAATTCTTTTTAGGGTGTATAAATAGTTTAAAAATATATAAATATTGAAATAAAATGCCTTTAAAATACAGGGTGGTTATAATTAAAGTTCCACTTCTAAATGGTCATAAAAGAAAAACTATTGGACCAAATGTTATCAATCTTGATAATAGTTTAAAGAAGGTCATGGGAATTTCTTTTCCACCAAAAAAAAAAGTTCCAAAACTCACCACCAGTGGGAAATGGCGCTGTATGCAAAATTTTTAAACGAAATAAGGGTCGGAATTTAACATAATCTTTTGTTATACGGGTTTAACATTTTGTATACCCCCAAGAAACACTGATCTAAACAAAATTACTATTTAAATTGGGCGAATTCCGTAAATAATTTTCTTACAGATCGCTAATTTGTGAATTTTGAAGCCTGAATTCGACCCTAAGACATGAAGACATCGGTAGGAATTTTGCGGAATTGAAAGATGCGATACACCGACATGTCCATAACATTCCTCCTGATATTCTAAGAGCTACTGTTGAGAATACAGTAATGCAATTTAACTTGCTTTCTTAAAATGGTGGACGCCACATTGAACATGCTTTGTAAAGTTTTTCAGAAATGATTAACACATTTTAAACCGATGTCTTCATGTCTTATTTCGTTTAATAATATTGCATACAACACCATTTCCCCCGTGGTGGTGAGTTTTTGAACTTTTTTTGAGGGGTGGTGGAAAGAAATTCCCATTACCTCCTTTAAACTATTACGGTTTTGCATAACTCCACAAACAGTTTCGTTTTAGAAACGATTAAAAAAGTTTTAAACAAATATCTTCATGTTGTAGCATATTCCTGCGATTAGTGTCAAAGGCCAACACTCTAGGTAGCGTCACAGGTTATGTATAAGGGAGACAGCTAACTAAAATCAAGATTTGCAAAATTAATAAAATTACAGATTTATTGAGCTGAATCACACGGTTAAGCCGCTATCTAATTTCGCATAGTACACAGGATACGTAGAAATCGGAGTAGCACAAGTAAATTCAGGAACGACCATTCAAAGATGGGACACACTGTCGCTGTAGCTAGTTTCTGGACTGCCGGTCAGGTCACTGAAGAAATCACCGCCGGATTAAGTTGGTTAGATGAAACTCTGTAGACTAGAAGAGATTTCCTCTCCTTAGATACACCGTGGATTCGCACAGAGTGTTGATCGTTTCGACCCACACACTCTTTCAAATGGAAGCTAGCTGCTTCCGAGAAATAATAAACTGGGGAGATCAAGTTTTGATCGTTTCCCCGAACTTTCTCGATGAGAAACGGTCTTTTTCACTTAGAGGGCTCAGCCTCAATAAAAGGTGAAATCACTCAAGTCGAGTGGGGCTAGGAGATCAGGTCTCTCTATCTCAAACTCAATCTCTCTCTTCTCTAGCTCTCGTCGGCTTATTTATAAGCTTGATCCCTGGCGGAATTTCTAACAGCCTCCGTCTCTCAAGCTCGATTCGGATAGGCTGGTCCGCCTAGGCCGTGTGCAAAACGATAAGGGTTATCGCATCTTAATCGCCCGGCTACCTCGTTAAGGTCGTGTGTCAAGGGTCGTTCCTTTCATTGTAGTTTAAAGTCAAGGCAAGGCGCCAGTCCGTCGGCTCTCTTGATCTAGCAGCGCACTCCGAAGAGGTGGCTCATTGTAACTTCCCCTCTGCTCGGCGGTATGCAATACTTTAGAAGCGGCTCGCCGCCGTTGACGAGTTTTCAGCCGTCGATAATAATCTTTCTGCCCGCCTAGAGGAGGGGGGAATTGCCACAATGACTTAGGGCCGAATTCTGGCTTCAAAATTCCCAAATTAGCGATCCGTAAGAAAACGATTTCCGGAATGCGCACACTTTAAATGGTAATTTTGTTTTGGCCAATGTTTCCCGAGGGTATACAAAATGTTAAACCTGTGTAACAAAAGGTTAAGTTAGATTTCGACCCTTATTTCATTTAACAATATTGCATGCAGCGTTTTCGAGATGTTTTCCAGATGCTCTCCAGATGTTCTGTGTGCCTTTCACTGGTACTGATGTACCGAAAAATCATTTAAAATTCAATGTTGCTTGTAATTATTTACGATGTAAACAAAATATTAATGAATCTGCACTCATGAGGATAATCCATTACCTTTATAAACATTTATAGATAAAGTATGCAAAATTTTGATGAATTTTAAGAGTCTCCTTTCTTATATGAAGTTTTGAGTAAATAAAAATGGTGAAAAAAATTAGTTTTCAGAAAATGCTAAAAACAATTTAGAACACATTTATTACACATTTATTACTTTAAAAATAACTATTTTTGTTCTGAAATCCACCATATTTATAAATTCGAACAGAATTTGAAACATAAGCGATTAGGTTTGATTGCCCCCCCCCCCTCCCCCAATGGATGGGAGCTGAGCGTTACTGTTTCTCGGGAGAAGCCAGCAATGTGTCACCCTTAAACCCTAACGGATACCTTAAAGACCATATCATCAAATAGAAGCAAAAAATGTATTATGTGACTGTAAGTAATTTTTTGAATAAATTACAACGCAGAGAGTTTCCATCATATTCTACATTGTTATAAAAATCATAAACATTTATTCTTGGATATCTCTTGAATTTATATAATGACTGACGTGTGTTGCTTTCTTTTCAATGTGATTATTTTCATCATTTAGAAAGTATCAACAGAATTAGTAAAATATTGTAACGTAGAATTAATTCCTCCATAACAGTCCTTCGAAAGCAAATTTCAGAAGTCCTGAGTCGCGAGTTATAATTGTGGCAGCTCGCCAAACCAAGTCTGTATCGTTTGAGCAAGCAGTAAACATTTAAGTAGAAAAGTACCAAAATGCGTCAAAATTTTGCCATACATACGTAAATATATACCGAGTGCATCATAAATTCGTGCGAAGTTCAAAAATTTGTAATAAAAGTAATAATGCTCTGAAAAATTTTCTGTTTGCGCGAATAGGATCAGAGTGACATTGGATTTTTTTTCCATGTAAAAAAAAAAAAAAGTTTCCAAAAGTAACCGAAAGAGGGCGTTTTTTTGTGACCACGTTAAGTCTGCATTGCGAGAAAGACATGCGTTACCTGTTGTCACCTTCATGCAGGATGGTGCCCCACCCCACATTTCGCGTGATATCAAGACGCTCCTTTTGGAATCTTTCACTGAAGACCAAGTTCTATAAGTCGCGGTTGTAAGGTTCAGTGGCCCTCACGGTCACCAGACTTGACGCCGGCAAATTTTTAGTTGGGGGATATTTAAAGTCTGATGTTTACCGGGGCTCCCCAACCACTTTCGTGGAACTGAAAAATGTCATTCGACAGACAGTCTCTGCCATCGATGCTACAATCCATTGTAAAGGGCTTAGTGACGACTCACTTGCCTATTACCTAGTGCTGGTAGTAATGTTGAACATCTGTTACTTAAAAATAAATGCACAGTCTCATGTTATTGTGATCTGTTTAATTTTCTGTTTGAGTTTGCCTGATTTGCATAAAACGTCTCAGTATGACGTGTGACGCCCTCTTTCGGTTACTTTAAGAAACTTTTTTTTACATGGAAAAAAATCCAATGTCCCTCTGATCTCATTGGCGCAAACAGAAAAATTTTCCCAGTATTGTTTCTTTTATTATGTATTTTTGAACTTTGCACGAATTTATGACGCACCCGGTATATATATATATATATATATATATATATATATATATATATACATACAAAAGAGGTAAGCAACAATAAGTAATCCTACGTTCATAACCCGCGGTAGTTTCGTTAGAAGAGACTACCTGAATTTTTTTTTTTTTTTTTTTGAAATGTCTTTCGTTCCAATATTTATCCTTTTTGAAATTTTTGAGGCCATCTTGGAAATTTATATTACCACGGGAAATATACATTTCTAAGGAAAAGGTTCATGAATTTAAAACAATAATAATATTACCATTTACCTCCATTACAAAAATATTTTTTTTTACTTTTATGCTATTTAGATTCTTTAGGTGTATGAAAATAACGTGTATATGATAGAGCATTTATAACGCACAGGGCTAAATAAAGCAGGGTAAAAAAAATTAAAAATTACTAATCTTACGGTACAACGAATCCTTAAGCTTCCTCTGCACTTAAAATTCCGTCACGTTTCTATCCTCTTCTATAACTTCTACTTTAACTTCATTGAAATTCAGCTGAGTGATTGCATAAAATATTTATGAACTGTGTACGAATAATAAAGGTGCATAAAGACCCATGCGCAGGCCAAATTTCATATAGACTGCATTTACAATTATTCAAAATACCATTATAAATATCTTTGAGAACCGGATGTATTTGAAGTGACGGCGAAGGTTGATTCGCGTGTTAGGAATACTATGTTAACAAGTACTCAAAAGAAAGCTCCATATGCAGAAATAGCACGTAGTTTGCTCTCTGTATGCATAAAAGAGGGTACAGAGATGGCAATGCTTATAACGATGCGGAGCTTTCGATGCAGCTATTTTGCGGTAAGCTGTATATTAGTTTACATATGATCCTCAGAGGAACAATTTATTCCCTTGCTATAAAACATATGCTTTATGCAATACTGTAATGAAAATAGAAGCTTAGGATTAGTAAAAGAAATATGCCATCCAAAAACATATTCCGTTCGGATTCAGAGTAAATATTCCGATACTTATGCATTAAAATTGAAACCAAAACTATTGAACCGATCATTTTGACTGGTTTCAAAATTGGTAGAAATGCATAATTCAACACTTAACTCCTTCTGTCAAATAAGGCGCTAAATATTTCGTTCTGGTAATACAGTATTTGTTCGTTAGACCTGGAATAGTGCTGGGATTGTTTAGAAATTGTTTGCCTGGACAGTATTTTTAAAATTAGTTTTCTAGAAATTTTGTTTTGATCCGAATTTTTTGACCAGGACCTGTGACGTTTAAACAACCACTTTAAGGTGAGGAAGAATGCAAGTTCACGAAACACATTATGGTTTAAAATATGCAGTGTTGTTGTTGTGGCTTATTTCCCCTGGCCGGAATGAATTCCAAACCAATTCCATTTAAGCTTCCGACTTGGTTCGCTGTTTATAATGGCAGCACAAATGTTGGAGTCCGACTTGGCCAATTTTGACCGAGCATCCCCAGGGGTGAAATCTGGGGGGGAATAGTACCTTTCCCACCCCTGACCTCAAATAAGGACTTTCCGGTCTACGTACTTGAAGTGCCCATATCGGACCTAGACACAAAGGTATTTAATGACGATTGTCTGGATTCAATCCAAGCACCCTCAGTACCAAAAGCCAAATCCGTACCGCTAGGCTACCCCTGATCCGGGAAATATGTAAGAGTTAATAGCAGTCAATCGCATGCTTTTAGAGTAACGGCGTAATTAAATGTGTAGTTTCGTAAAACTCGTGGGTCATTTTTATATCCTTTAACCCTCTGAAGGCCGAACTGGTCTAGCCGGCCGAACATTGAGAAGTCCTGACGGCTGGCCGAAATTCTCATAGATTGCTTCCCCCCCTAGTTCCTGGTAGGTGGTTATTCTGCCAACAGTTCAGCGTCACCGCAGAGTCATTATCTTATCTGTTCGATCTTCTTTTATAGCCTGGAACCGATCCCGGTGTACTTTAAGACATGATGCTGATAGTCGGGCCGCACCCAACCGTGACAAATTTCAGTACAATCGTCAGGATGTTCTGTGGGGGAAGGGGAAGACGTTTGTCGTTCTCGGCTGGAACTGTATTTTGGGTTAAGCTGCAAAATGGGCCTCGGTCGTCAGAGGGTTAAAGGCCGATTTAGACGATCATATTTCACGACCATACACGCGTCATGACACGTATAGCAGCATGCCAAATGATCGTGTAGACAGGAAAATATAGCGGTAAATGTAATATGAATTGTGATGGAGTTCGTGCGTCATTTAGAGCGTCACA
>OU015503.1:68566561-68629277 GCA_907164885.2 Dolomedes plantarius | reverse complement strand
GTTGAAAAACCTTCTTTGGATCTTGAGTCCGGCGTTTAGATAAACAGGGAATGAATTTGTGAGGGCCCGAATGTATATTCTGGAGGCTTTGACTTCAGTTAGCAAATGAATATGCTTTCATTAGGATTATTCACGGGTGCAACGACCCGCTTTGACGTGTGAATCATTGTTTATATTAACGTTTATAAACGGTGTACCAAAGAAGTAATTGTAATAGAAAACACAGGTTTATAATTAATAATTACAACATAAAAAGAACATTTATATACCCTGTTTTAAATTTTCTGTTGAATTATATAAAATTGACATTTCTATGTATTTATAAGAGCTTTAAAAAAAATTTTTGTTTGATGAATTATCCCATCAACTTGAAAGAAAATGAAGTTAATTGGGAGTTAACTTACGTTTAACTTTTCGGTCCCGCCCTCACCGATAGATGGCTGCACCAGTCTACAAAGCAAAATTAACTGAAAATAACTGAAAATTAATTTAATTCTGCTTAAAGATGGCTAACAGTATTAAAAATACATTGTCATCGTGTTCTGAGCTATTGTAAAAGTTTCAAATGTCTAGCTAGTCGGGAAGTTAGTTAAAAATCGATTGCAAGATTTGTAAGGGACAAACACACGAACAAACAAGAAAGCAAGTTAATAAAAACATGGTAAAAATTGTAAAATTTTTATTGATTCATAAAGTATACAGTATAGGGTTATGTTATATCTGATAAATGACCTCCACGGCTTTGCGAGCACATACGCACTCTTTGTTGAAATTTTCCACCACCGTTTTGCATAAATGGGCTTTATATCGTTGATACAGAGCTCAATTTCCTCCTTAAAGTCGTCGGTGGTCATTAATCTTAGACTTCATAAGACGCCAAAGAAAAAGTCCAACGGCGTTAAATCGCATGATCTTGGTGGCCAATTCTGATCACTAAAACGGAAAATTCCACGACCTGGAAATAACTCATTTAGTAATTGAATTGTTTCTCTGGCTATATGGCATGTGGCACCGTCTTGTTGAAACCACATGTCGTCCACATCCATATCTTGTAATTTAGGCACAAAAAACGGGATCATCATGTTCCGATAGCGAGGACCATTAACTGTTAAAACTTTCATTCAACAATGAAAACGCGCTGTTCTTTCGTTTAGCGCTCCATTTTTAATAACCCTGAACTGTCAGCTATAACGTAGTCTTTTTTTTTATTATTTTCTTTGGCAAAGCTTTACCGCACAAATGGCTCAAAATTCAAATCTTTCGGGATTTTTGGGACACCCTGCATTATGAGTATCATAGCATTTATAGTAATCATTGCATTCTGGGTCGTCTTACAAGTGTTTTCATTGGGATTACTGCATATGTGTGCAATTACCCCTTTCTGTATTCGCGAATCATTGCTTATATCATTGTGTATACTAAGACTATCACAGCATTTATGGCAATAAAAGCATTCTGTGTCGTCTTCCTTGTGTTTGCATTAGTATTACTCCTTATGTGTGCAATGAACCCCTACTGAATACACCAATCATTAGATATCTTAACGTTTATACTAAGAGTATCATAGCATTTATGGTAATCATAACATTCTGGATCGTCTTACATCTGTTTTTTTTATGATTACTTCATATTTCTGCAATGAACCCCTACCGGACAAGCGAATCAGTGCTTATCTTAACATTAATACTGCAAGTATCATAGCAATTATGGTAAACATAGCATTTTGGGTCGTCTTACAACTGTTTTCATTGGGATTACTTCATACGCGTGCAATTACTCCTTACTGGATTCGCGAATCATTGCTTATATCAATGTGTATACTAAGACTATCTTAGCATTTATGATAATCATAACACTCTGGGTCGTCTTACATCTGTTTCTATTATGATTACTTCATATTTCTGCAATGAACCCCTACCTGACAAGCGAATCAGTGCTTATCTTAACATTTATACTAGAAGTATCATAGCAATTATGGTAATCATAGCATTTTGGGTCGTCTTACAACTGTTTTCATTGGGATTACTGCATACGCGTGCAGTTACTCCTTACTGGATTCGCAAATCATTGCTTATATCAATGTGTATACTAAGACTATCTTAGCATTTATGATAATCATAACATTCTGGGTCGTCTTACATCTGTTTTTATTATGATTACTTCATATTTCTGCAATGAACCCCTACCGGACAAGCGAATCAGTGCTCATCTTAACATTTATACTACACTGCTGGCCACTGTAAATGCAACACCCTGAAGGTAACATGCAAATAACATGAAATTTACAACATGCATTAGCGGAGGTGAGATATGCAAATGATTAGAATTTCAGCGCAGACGCACATCACGCGCGCCTGTGGCGCCACTTCAAAACGCTATTTAATGATTGGAGATTTCGACGATTTCAAGTTCGGCAATTGTGTTTTTCTTGTGGTTTTTTCAAAAAAACGATCAATTATGCCTCGTCGAAAACAGCGATCATCTTTTGATCAAGTATCCGAGTTCGACAGGGGAAGGATAGTGGCCTACCGAGATTGTGGATTATCTTTCAGGGAAATCGGTAGTCGTGTTGGACGAAACCAAACAACTGTAATGCGGATATGTGATCGTTGGATGCAGGAGGGTACGACGGACCGGCGTGTTTGATCGCATCCACCTCAGCGCACCACTTCACGTGATGACAGGCAAATTGTGAGCATGGCAGTGACGGATCGCTCAGTCACATCACGAACCATAGCACAGCACATGCAGTCTGTAACGCATCATCCAGTGTCTGCGCGTATCATTCGACGCCGTTTACAGCAGAGTGGTCTGTCCGCAAGACGTCCATTGCTTTGTCTACCCTTGACGCAGAACCACAGACGTCTCCGCCGCCAATGGTGCGATGACAGAAGGATGTGGACGGCAGAATGGAATGAAATTGTCTTTACTGACGAGTCACGCTTCTGTCTGCAACACCACGATGGTTGCATTCGGGTCTGGAGACACCGTGAAGAGAGGATTTTGAACAGCTGCGTTATGCACCGCCACACTGGTCCTGCACAGGTATTATGGTATGGAGCGGTATGGATATCACTTTCGCACACCTCTAGTACGCATTGCCGGTACTTTAAACAGCCAGCGCTACATCTCCGAGGTGTTGGAGCCAGTTGTCCTTCCTTACCTTCAGGGCTTGCCCACGGCCATATTTCAACAGGATAATGCGCGACCACACTTGGCACGCATTGTCCAACGGTTCTTCGTCAATCGCCAGATTGAATTGCTTCCCTGGCCGCCTCGCTCTCCGGATCTTTCGCCGATAGAAAACAGGTGGTCCATGGTTGCTCTACGATTGACCCAGATTCCATCCCCATTTCCCACAGCAGATCAACTTTGGCAACGTGTGGAATCTGTTTGGTCTGCTGTACCCCAAGAACTCATCCAAAGTCTCTTTGAATCAACGCCGAGGCGTGTGGCAGCGGTGATCTCCAACAATGGCAGCTACTCTGGCTACTGATTTTGGCAGGAACCACACTTCACAGAAGTCTATAAATTTAATCATTTGATACTTGGTCAACATGTTATCTACAAAATAAATTTTGTTGTGATATCTCTTGTCTTTCTTGGTGTTGCAATTTGGGTGGCCAGCAGTGTAGAAGTATCATAGCAATTATGGTAATCATAGCATTTTGGGTCGTCTTACAACTGTTTTCATTGGGATTACTGCATACGCGTGCAGTTACTCCTTACTGGATTCGCAAATCATTGCTTATATCAATGTGTATACTAAGACTATCTTAGCATGTATGGTAATCATAGCATTCTGGGTCGTCTTACTTGGGTTTGCATTAGTATAACTTCTTACGTGTGCAATGAACCCCTACTGAACACACCAATCATTAGATATCTTAACGTTTGTACTAAGCGTATCATAGCATTTATGGTAATCATAGCATTCTGGGTCGTCTTACATCTGTTTTTATTAGTATTAATTCATATTTCTGCAATGAACCCCTACCGGACAAGCGAATCAGTGCTTATCTTAACATTTATACAAGAAGTATCATAACAATTACGGTAATCATAGCATTTTGGGTCGTCTTACATCTGTTTTTATTAGGATTACTTTATATTTCTGCAATGAACCCCTATCGGACAAACGAATCAGTGCTTATCTGAACATTTATACTAGAAGTATCATAGCAATTATGGTAATCATAGCATTTCGGGTCGTCTTTTCTCAAGTCAACTAATGGAAAGCAACCACCGCATCTACAACACCTTGGAAAAGCTATATATGTATATTTTTCTTTTTGTAATGTTTAAAGTATTTATGTTATACAAAGAACAAGTTACAAAACTCAACTATGATGTTAAATATGAATTTTACATAGTTTCCAGAGAATTCTTGTATCTATGTATATGTTTCATTTTCCAGAAAAAATATTTATTATAACTATTATTTACGTGTTTCAGTTGCAAAACCTCAATCAGTTTGTGATTCTAAATATTTAGAAGTCTTTCCGACATTTGCTTTTTTTTCTTTTGTAGATAAAATTTGTCAGAATAACTTGAAAGGTATCCACAATGCAAAATAATTAATTATTATTTTTTTTTCAAAATGTAATACTCTGTATTTAACTGGTTAGTTTTCTTTTGTATTCTTGTGAATCACCTAAGAATTCTTTCTTATTTGCATTTTAATCTATATATATATAAAACACTTCCGTAACTGACTGACTCACTGACTCACTGACATACAACGCACAGACCAAACCGCTGGACCTAAAGGACTGAAATTTTGCATGGCGATTCTTCTTATAGTGTAGGGGTGCACTAAGAAAGATTTTTGAAAAATTCTTCTTAGATTTTTTAAATTAAATTTTTTATATGTTTTAGTAACTTTTTGTAAGTTTGAATTTAAAATAATAATTTGGATGTTATAAAATTTATATCACGAGAAAGATGCTAAAAATTCCTTTAAAATGAGATCTTTTTTGAATCTTTACCTCGATTTTCTAATTTTTGATGAATTTTTAAAGATTAAATTTTAGAATTTAATTTATTAAATGCCGATCACGTGATTTCTTTTTCTGGTACAATAAATAAATTTATCGTCCCGTGCATAACAACTACATAGACAAAAATTTTTTTTTTCTTGATAATGTGGCAGACGATTGGACATTATCCAAAAAAATATTAAAATACAGTAGTAAAAATGTTCTACAAACTGTACTATATTAACTGTAATATATTCTTTATTATTCTTTATATTAGATTTAATTTCAATATCTTCTACATTACTTTGTCTATAAAAATATCTCTTACGAATTTTTTATAAATATATATATATATATATATTTTACATCAGTTATATACATTGATCGTCGTATTTATTATATATATATATATATATATATATATATATATTGGCATTAATTGCATACATTGACCGTTGTATTTAATTTGAATGTACTCCGTAGCGAAGTGCGGGTTTTCAGCTAGTTATCCGTAAAATTTTTGTGTCCTATTTAAATGAGTTTGTAAAGCAATGTTCTTTTTCATTTCTTACAATGTATAGACTTTTTTTTTCGAGTATGTTCGTATTTTTCACCACAGAGGATTTCCAGAGACTTACCCTATTTTCTCTATGGGGCTAATCATCTACACTATTTCCTTTTAAGTAGGAAATGACGGCAGATAACATTACGGTTAATGACCTGATGTCAGCTCGACAGGGCTAAACATGAAGAGGCAATTAAAGGGAACTAAACGATTGAAGAGAATAGGTATTAATCTTACAATGTTAAACACCTTGCAGTGAAATAGCGGTGTTTTTCTTTTAGTGAATTGGTATTAAAAAGAAGATATACAATGTGGAAAAGGGAAATACGTTTCTTTTTATTGTAAAATACTAACCGAGAAAAAAAAGACAGAGTATCCAGTCTAATGTCTTGTGTTTATAAGATGTAAGATCACAAATATTATTTTTGTCAGAGTTTTAGAAATTTCTTAAGGATATTGAACTTATTCCCTAGAAATTAAGCGTTATATTGATATGTCCAATCCTGTATGCGTCTATGTTTGAATAAATTCACCTATATGACCGTTTTTGAGCGTATATATATATATATATAATATAGTCAACCTCCCGCCAGAAGAGACCTGGCACTGGTTTTAGGACCTGTTTCTCAGGGATCTTCTCTTCGGAGGAAGGCAATATATATATATATATATATATATATATATATATATATATATATATATATATATATATATATATATATATATATATATACCGGGTGGCCATAATTAAACTGACAGTGCTCACAGTGTTCTGTAGCGCGATCTATTTGCGAGAATGACGCCACATTTTGTAGGAAGATTAAAGAAGACGGGGGACGAAGGATTCCGCGAAAAAATAAATTAGTTCCAAAAGTCACCGCTAGGGGAATATTTGGCGCTGTGTAATAGAAAATAGAGTGTCAACAAATGCAAATTAATAAGGAATAAAATTACCTTTTATTATTCACATTTTCTTATTTAGTTCAAGTGCAATATGGCAACACTTTTAAAAAAGCGTAAAATCTACATAAACACCGATAAAGTCTCGTGATCTGCAATATCACGTACGCTGAGCAGAAGAACTTCTTTATTCAAATTTCACGTTACATCCATTGGCACAGTACCAGCTGCTTGGGTTTTAAAAGGCAATGTGTTACGTTTCGAATCAATCGGATTGAAAGTTTATGTGCAATGTCTCCTTCTTTAGTCGAGCGTGCGTTACTGGTCAAATTCTTTTACCTCAACCAGTGCAACGCGTCAGCCGCTCTTCGTGCTTTTAGAACGCGCAAAAAAATGCGTAAAGTTAACGGTCCTGTGTCAGTTAATGGGCTAAAAGCAATGGTTGCGACGATTGAGAAAACAGGTTCTCTGAAGGTTCAGTCAGGCAGAGGACGAAAACCTGTACCACAGGATACAATCGAAGCAGTTGCCACGGCGATTGTAGACAGAGGACCAGACACTATTGCTGCCACCTCTAGCGTTCGTGGATTAGCTCGGAATATGTATATGCCTTACAGTACGGTATGGAAAATCTTACGAAAGATTATCAACTTCTATCCGTACAAGATCAGCCGTGTACAGGAGTTACTGTACCCCGACCATGTTAAGCGATTGACTTTTGCTCTCACCTTTCTTGCCAGAATGGAGGTGGATGATGCTTGGCCGTGGAAAATCTTATGGGGAGACGAGGCCCACTTTTACCTGCATGGAACTGTGAATACCCATTACTGCCGAATTTGGGATGACAAATCACCACATGCAGTCACAGAAATTTCCTTACATTCACCAAAGGTAACTGTTTGGTGTGGGTTCACAGAGGAATTTATCGTAGGTCCATTCTTCTATGAGAACATTACCCCGACAGGACCGAAAACCTGTTCTGTTACCGGAGAGAAATATCGCCACATGTTGAACAGCTTTGTCATTCCGGCACTTCAGCAAAGACAATGCCTGGGGGAAATCCTTTTCATGCAAGATGGATCCCCTCCACATGTTGCTGTACGGGTGCAACAGCTGCTACGACAGAAATTCACAACAGAAAGAGTCATTAGTCGCTACTTTCCAACTGCATGGCCACCTCGGTCGCCTGATCTTATCCCATGCGACTTCTGGCTATGGGGTTACCTTAAGTCCAAGGTATATCAAGGAGTGGTCCAGGACCTGGCTACGTTGAAGGATAACATATCACGGACTGTACGGGAGATTCCTGCAGACATGTTACTTTCTGCTGTTGTGCATACTGTGCACAGAATGCAATATGTGGTCCACAACAACGGCAGCCACATTGAACCTCATTTGAATGCAAAATTAAAGGTGATTTCCGTATTGATTTGCATTTGTTAACACTCTATTTTCTATTACACAGCGCCAAATATTCCCCTAGCGGTGACTTTTGGAACTAATTTATTTTTTCGCGGAATCCTTCGTCCCCCGTCTTGTTTAATCTTCCTACAAAATGTGGCGTCATTCTCGCAAATAGATCGCGCTACAGAACACTGTGAGCACTGTCAGTTTAATTATGGCCACCCGGTATATATAGTCTATCGTAACATCGCACATGCGTATATAGCTGCGGTATAATCGATTTCCTTTGTAGTAGTGAAGTCTTGTCTGGAGGCAGAGAATGATAAGGCATATATCAAAGCTTATTATTTTATTTTACTTCAATTCTAAAGGACATCAGTTCTAAACCATTTATTTCGCCATTTTGTTCGAATCTTACCTCGCGACATACATCCTTGCGGCAACGCGTTTCCGGGCTCTCTGCACTTTACTTTTAAAATCCCTGTCGCATGAAGATGACTATTATATAAAACATCACGTGATCTGCTTACATAAGTTACCTCGAATTCCGAAGGGGATTTGATTGGTGCTACCATCTATTTTTTCTATTAATTATTTAAATTCAATTAACTTAATTCCAGGTTGTGACATATATATATATATATATATATATATATATATATATATATATATATATATAAATATATATATATATATATACAGTACCTTGGACTGCAGATCCAGGATCTTAGTGTTTATTAAAAAGAGAATCATCAGTATAGACGGTAGAGCTGTAGCAGATTTAGCTTGCACCAAGGTACACCATGACAAGTTCTCCTACATTACACATTACGAAAACCGGTGTTGGAATTTCAGCAGCTTTCCATTCGTCTAAGCTTTTTATAAAAATGACCTGCAAAATGCTTTTAAACTGAAGTCTATTGAATCCTTTAGAGAAAAGGCCGGATGTGCTCTATGTAAGGCTAATTTTTTTCCCGACTTACCGCATTTTGCAGTCGTCACTTGTAATAGACCTCTGGCTGGTCATGACTGCCTCCGGGGTCATCGTTTCCTGATTGGTTCTGCTGATTCATCCAACTGCGTCTTGTGACATTGTAATCAACTAATGATTGTTTTCCATCTTAACTGTCTCAGGGGTAACAACCTCCACCGTTTGCACGGTGCAATTTTTTCTCGATATTTTTAACCGGAAAAACTTGAAAAATTTTCCAATTAACGGTTTAATATTATTTTACTTCTTTGAACTGATAAAAGATGGCAGCACTCGCGAATTTTCTGCTCATTTAACTGGAGTACATTGAATGCAAGTGAAAGAAGGGCGAGAAAAATAGGGTTCCTAAAACGGACCACCGCCCCTGAAAGGGTTTTAACATGTGCCCTGTACATTTAAAATTTAATTCTATTGTTTTAAAATATTGGATTGGCCCGAGGTCTAATTGCCCAGAGGTGAAATGACCAGATATTGTCAAATGAATACATATATACAATATTTTCAGAACTAAGACTGATGTTCATAGTTTAATGTAAATTAAAATTTATGTTCCTAATATTCCCCTGTTTAATTCATTGCATAATTATCTTTAATGAAAGCAGTCTTTAGAAAATTTTTAACACTTACAACGACACATGCTCTCCTGGCATTCATTTAGGAAATCACAACGATGCATTATGTGCACAGTTTTGAATAATTTACATTTGAGGCTCTGAAAGTGTGGGTCACGGAATCACTGGTGGGTCGTGAGATGATTTTAGGTGAGTTGCGAAAAAAATCCAAAATATGAAAGTTCTTTACTCGTTGAGGCAGCGAGCGGGTTACGAAAAATTATAGCTCTTGAAAGAGGGTCACGGCCGATTAAAAATTGGAAAAAAAACTGATTTAGATCGCTCTTGGAATATACTGTTGAATGGTGTTTCCGAAAGTGAACCTAAAATAGTTTTACTGTGATTGCAATTTATCAAACGTTTTGTACAGAAGGTAGTTCAACAAGATTACAGATATCAATGCATGAATTTAGTGTAGAATATTGATTGATTTTAACGAAGACTTTGTTTGAATAGTGGTCCAACTCCACTTTTTAAAAAAAAGGAGTTAGCCTCACTTTTATGTTCATACAAGTCATTTCTATCTTATTTTTAAACTGGTACACCTCCAGGTTAGACTCCAGAGGAAATTACAAATTAGACTTCAGCATTCATTAGATTTTAAGGCTCTGGTCTTACTGACAGCTCATAATTACTTAGTAATAATGAGCTGACAGATTTAGTATAGGTTAATCAGGAACTGTGTTCCGTTTTTATAGCGAAAGCCTTCCAAGTTGCCACCGACCCTGGTTTTGCACTTTAAGACTAATTCATGGATAAAAATCCTAAAAAATGGGTAAACCAAATTTCTCTAACTTTCAACTGTTACTTTATCTCCGAGTTCAGAAATTAAGTGGTGATTAGGAAACAAAGTCACCAGTCCATTGGACTGGTGACTTTGTTTCCTATATCTTTGTTTCCTTTGCTTCCTATGTTTCCTAAAAATCTTTTAAAAATATATTTCTCCTTGAAATGGAAAATGAAATTACAATGGAAAAAATTACAAATCACCCCAGCAAAATATTGGCCGATCTTAGTTACAAAGTCCAATATCACACAAATGCTCTCCTTTACGATTTTTTTTAAATTACACATTGGTAATTTTACAGTCCATCTCTTAGCCATTTGCTTCACGCAGTGAAGTGCAGTTCATTCTATTTCATAACTGTATTATGATCTTTTAAAACTTGCAATGCATAGTGTCTTGGATATTTACACGATTAGCAATAAAAATAATTTAAAAAATTATAAATGTAGAATTGAACAGCGATTTATCCTTGCTACTTATAGATTCCCAACAACTAGGGAATAAGGGCTTTTGGTAGCAGAAATTTGGAGCTGATGATTTTGAAACCACTTCATGAAAAATGAATTAAAAATATTTTATGTAGTCGATCTGTATGTCTCTTTGCGATCTATATATATATATATATATATATATATATATATATATGCGCCTGTTTATTTATTTGTCTATCAAGAAATTAACCTGTGTGACCTTCAGTTTATTATCTACTTACCTAGTTGTTTGTACGCAAGAATAAATGAAACTCTCGAGCTATATTTTTATGCATTTATTTTTGTGCTTAGATGTATGCTTTTGTCGAGCTTTAATAAGTTCATTAAACTATTCTTTATTTCAACTCCCATAAAAGAAATCATCCCTTGTATGCGTTTCTGCAACACTGAATACGTTATCACCCAGTTTTATCGCTGGAAAATTACATTATATGCACTAATCTAACCTCCTGATAAAATGTCCGAAATTCTTATCGATCTTAGACACTTCAAATGACCTCTGCTCTTCTTTATGCAGACCTAATGACATCCACTGTTTCCTCTGGAAGAGATAATGATATCGTCCGGCTTCAGAGATAATGTCTAAATGGAAACATGGTCAAAGATTCTTCCATTTCCCTCGGGAACAGGTGCACTGGTTTGTGACTAATGTTCTTAAAGTGGTCTCAAAAGGGAGCGAAAACTAAATTTTGTCCTATTGTTTAAATAGCACTTTGATTGCATTAATGGGGGGGAATTTTATAAAGTTGCCTCTTCATTAGATATCCCCCTTTCATTTAAAACGTAGCTATTTATAATGAGAGTAGTATTGTCCGCTAATTTATTCTGTACGTTTCGAACAGCTTTCTATTATATGATTGTTTGAGTGGATTTAATGGAAATGTGACTTTACGGAAACGGGTACATTTTGAAAGCTAAGGGACTCGAGAAACATATCAATATTTTAAATTACATTGTACATCATGTAAAATGTTTGTTTCTTGGCTGAAAATAACGAATATGTAATTATTGTTTGTTTACCACGCACCATTTTACGAAAAATCCACATTTTACCGATTGAAATCTATACTGTAGCGGCAAAATAACTTTATTTTGTAAACGACAAAGCCATTTTGTACACTATTTTGCGGAGAAAGAAGACATCGTATATTGCTGTGATGTGAATGGCCTATTTAAGGCATTGGGACATGAACATAATCCAGGAGCTTCATGAAGAGTAGTGGTAACTACAGTACATGGGCCGGGCCCTCCACTGTAGGATGATATAGCAATGCATAAAACTTCAGTGATCAGTAAAAAACGAAAGTAGGAAGGAAAATAGAAAGTGGGGAAAACGTAAAGCTTCGATAGTACAAGCAAAGGTACAACATGGGGGAGAAAAGAGACAGAGCGAACATGGAACAGGACAAACAATTAAAAGTTACGAGCAAGAATGGCACAGGGCCGTTTCTTGTTAGCTGGGTCAGCAGGGTCGTAATCGGCAAGATTTTTAATAAGACCATTTGGTAAATCTTTATGGAAGTTAATAGCAAGATTTTGAAGGTAATTTTGAATAGTGGGGAGATTTATCTCCCTATAAATATTAGCATTGCGAAAATACCATGTGGAGTTAGGGCCTGTTCACTTAGGAGTCCGTTGCGTTGCGTTAAGGAAAAGATGATGTTGAGACGAAAATAAACCAATCATATGCATTACAAATTTCATTGCTAATCGTTTGGAGGCATATGATTGGTTTATTTTCGTCTCAACGTCATCTTTTCCTTAACGCAACGCAAGGGGCTCCTATGTGAACAGGCCCTTAGTGATTTGCAGAGCAGTCATGTTTTGAACAACAGCCAGAATTTTAATGTTGGAATCCGCTGCATTGAACATAATCCAGCAGAGTGGCGCCATTTTATTGATTCGTCCAAACGTAGTCTCAAAGCAGTGCTCCTCCATATAGGCAATGCTCGTCCGTCTGTTCCTGTAGCATATTTTGCAAATACAAAGGGAACTTACGAAGTTGCGAGTGCTATACCGAAGTTGATTGAGTACACTCCATTCAAATGGAACATTTGTGGAGATTTGAAAGTCATTGGGATATTAGCCATTAGCTTACGGAGCCCATTTTTTCGATTCCTTGTTTAGAACGGGAAACTTCCTACCCACTTTGGAAGAAAGGCCATTAAGGGGTTATATATATATATATATATATATATATATATATATATATGTATGTATGTATGTATGTATGTATGTATATATATATATATATATATATATATATATATATATATATATATATATACATACATACATATATGTATATATATATACATACATATATTTCTATAAATACAGACATACATACATATATATATACATACATACATACATACATATATATATATATATATATATATATATATATATATATATATATATATATATATATATATATATATATACATGTATGTATATATGTATATAGATATATATATGTATGTATGTCTGTATTTATAGAAATATATGTATGTATATATATATATATATATATATATATATATATATATATATATATATATATATATATATATATATATAATATATATATATACATACGAGAGAGAGAGAGAGAGAGAGAGAGAAATTCATTCATTCATTCATTCTTAGGCCAGTATTCTTCGGATATATGCTATCCCACCCCGTATGGAAAAGGTTAACAGGCATGCAACAGCGATACACTAAATTCTGCTGCTTTCTCTGCGAATGGGACATCCGTGACAGAAAAAAATCCCTACATCCGTAAACAGTGGTCTCCAAGAAAAAACTTCATTCCTGGCACCAAAATCATATCACATGAACCACTTGTGAATCCGCAATGTGTCTTCCTTCCACAATTGCACATTAATCTCGGTTTGATGAAAATATTCGTAAAATCTCTGGACAGAGAAGGAGTGGCTTTCTTGCAGCCCATGAAAAAATTTTAAAATTTAAGTGAGGCAAAGGTAAAAGAAGGGGTTTTTATTGGCCCACAAATTAAAGCAGTCTTTCAGGATGAAGAGTTTGTAAATAAACTGTCACACGCAGAAAAAGAAGCCTGGCGGGCATTCAAATCAGTGTGCTGAAGTTTCCTTGGAAATGAGAAAGCTGAAAACTATGAACTTCTTGTTGGTGACATGGGGATATGTTTTCGTGTTATAGGTTGCAATCTGTCTTTAAAACTAAACTTTTTGGACTCACATCTGGACTTCTTTCCTCGAAACCTTAGTGATGAGCATGGGGAAAGGTTTCACCAGGGCATCTCTATGTTTGAAAAGCGTTTCAGTGGACGATGGAATGAAAATATGCTAGCTGAATATTCCTGGTCTGTTATCAGGGACACACCAGCAGATGTCTACAAGAGGAAACGGCCAATACAAATCATTTTAGTGTTTGTGTTTTCTATAATCAAGCCTCTGTTAGATTTCTCTGTAACCAATTTGTCTAAATCTTAGAAGTGGGTCTCCTAGGAAAACGGTACGTGATGTACCATTTTAGTTTTGATATATGAATCAAGCACCTTTTGTTTATACAGAATCACATAATTTCATATAAAGTATAGAAAAATGTTCAAATTTGTTGAACAGTGTTATTTATCTTTGTAGAAAAGTAAACAAAATCTCATTTTAGAGACATACATTTATTTAAGCGTATATCTTCTTAACAAATCGTAATGCTATTGACATGAACAACGTATCATTTGAACTCGTATACTGACTCGAAACTAAATCTAAAAATATTCCACACCATCTCTTTCCTGAAAACCTTGGCGCAATTAGTGATGAGCATTGGGGAAAGGATTCACCAGGACATCTCTATATTTGAAAAGCGTTTCAGTGGACGATGGAATGGAAATATGCTAGGTGAATATTGCTGGTCTGTTATAAGGGACACACCAACAGATGTATACGAGAGGAAACGGCCAAAACAAATCATTTTAGTGTTTGTGTTTTCTATAATCAAGCCTCTGTTACATTTCTCTGTAACCAATTTGTATAAATATGAGAAGTGGGTCTCCTACAAAAACGGTACGTGATGGACCATTTTAGTTTTCATATATGAATCAAACACCCTTTGTTTATACAGAATCACATAGTTTCATCTAAAGTACAGAAAAAAAGTTCAAATTTGTTGTACAGTGCTACGAGTAGTGACATAAATTATTTTTTTATAAATGTAAAAGTTTTACTGTGAGTTAAACCCTCTTTCTTCTTTATTAATATAGCTCTTAATTTTTTCTAGCTTGAATAGAACTTTATTTTTTTTTTAAATGTCATATTCTTAAGTTATGTCTCTGCACTCAGACTTGCATTAATATATCCATTTTTATAATTAATATATCTATACTAATTAATATATCCATTTATTTTTAAATTTTCAAATTGAGTTATATAATAAATCTTTAAAATGGCAAACTTTGAAATCAAAATTCTTAGTTCTTCATAAAAAAAAGAGTTTTAAATATATTTTTAATTAAAACATTTTTTTTTTGGATAAACTAGGGGCTTCGCCCCTAGACTCGCTACGCTAGCTCCTCTGTTACGGCTAATAGCGCGATACATAGGGTTGATTCTCGGGCAATGTATGTAACAGCTTCCATCCATTTACTGTTGTCACCCTTAATGCGAAGGGCGTTTCATCACTGTTGAATTATCAGATTTAAAATTCAATTAAAATCGAAAATTTAAGATATAGAATTGAAATGAGGTTTATATGAATAAGATAGCTTTCAGCTTCCAGATGATGTAAATATTTTCTTTGTAAGATAAAAACTCGAGGAGCATCGATATTACATCCACATAGGGGACGATATTTCTTGAAAAACTGAGTTTCATTTTTTGATGAAAATATTTGTATCTTTTAAAATATTTTTAAACAAATGAGGTCTAGTTTGAAAGAGAAATGTCTGTAGTCTTAGATTGTAAAAAGATCAAAATTCTACAATAATTTTTTGGCGAGTTATCGTAATCTGAAGATGAAAAAGTCAATATTTTCCCACAAAACATAAAATAAAAAAGAACCTTAAGTCCGTCGAAGATGAGATATGTCTTACTTTGATCCCCCCAGTTTTCTGCATCCATTGGTATCACTCTCGACCCCATGTCCCCAGGGGTTTCGGAGTAGATAGCGTGACAAGCTTTTGACAGCGTCAGCGGGAGTTACTTTTTTTTAGAACAGAGAGATTTAACTGTAATTAAATTTTTCATGATGAAATGACACAAGAGTTGTTCATTTTAGTCATACATGTTTTTACTGCATGTTTATAAAATTTCATGGTATTCTAGCGGTACCGGTGATATCATGTGCGCAATGACATAAGAATGAAAAAAACAATGGTTGAAATTTTAAACAAATAAAAAATTTCTTTTCAAGCTAGAAAAATAATTAGAGCCATATTTAAAAGTAAAAAGAGTGATGAACTCACAGTAAAATTTTCAGATTTGTGACACTTGATAGAATACATACCTCACATACCTGAATGAATTTTTAATTTAGATGAGCTGGCAGTTATCACTTCATTACCGTAAAGTCGCTTAGAATTCTTAAACGATTACCATGAAAACATCTTTTTTCAGATTTTTTCGATCTTACTTTAGGAATTTTAAAATAAAGTAATCGAAATAAACAAATTTAAATATAATTTAAATGCAAAAACAGCGAAGATAAATGTAAAACCTAATAAAAAATGAAGCGTAGGATAAAGTACCGAACGAGCATGAAAGAATATAAACAAGCATTGCTAAATCGCAGTTGTTGCCATTTTACGAAAAATAAATTGAAAAAAACTTTTACCAGGTGCAAATAAATGAATCCAGATTTAACAGTTATAAGATTTATTGATAATTGAATAGAAATAGAGTACAGAAACGCTAATAAACTGTGTTGTTTACATATCTGCTAGCCCTTTAAATGTCACTTCCGGTTTTTAAAATGTCACTTCCGGTTAATTAAATTGGCTATAACCTCTGTTCTAATTAACGTAAAAACAAAATTAAAGCAGTTTTGGATTCCCAAAAGAATACCCTATAACATAAAATAATATTAAAAATTTCGACATTTTGACCAAAAATCGGCATTTTAACGTAGACAGTCCCCTAAAAAGATTTTCATGACTACTGATTATTGCAAATATGGATATGTTTGTTGAGTCTCTTATCTTTTAAAAGGTACCTGAATCATTAAGGTGTTTGTTAATTTAATATACCACTTTCAATTTAAAAAAAACTGTTTTATGATTCTGTCTAAGGAGTTGTCTACTAAAATTATAGTTTAATTTTTTTTTATCAAATTGTGTTCGTGTTCTCGCTTTATGTTTAAATATTTCTAACATGTATTTTATCACAGTATCGGCCAACACGAGGATGCTACCATCAATCATTGATTCTAGGGGTCTAAGGTCCTCTTCACACTGCATTTGTCAGCATCAGCGTTAAGGGCCTGTTCACATAGGAGTCCGTTGCGTTGCGTTAAGGAAACTATGACGTTGCGACGAAAATAAACCAATCATAGGCGTTAAAAATTTCATTGCTAATCGTTTGGAGGCATATGATTGGTTTATTTTCATCTCAACGTCATCTTTTCCTTAACGCAACGCAACGCAACGGACTCCTATGTGAACAGGCCCTAACTCTTGTCGACATATTTTAAACCAATCGCATACCTTAACAGTTTCAGTGCTAATTGCTTTGATGCTTGTAATTGGTTAAATATATTTCAATATGAGTAACTCTGACACTGGCGGACGCAATATGAACAGCCCTTTCAGCCTTGTTAACATTGCGTCTGTCAGTCTTAACGTTACACGTAGCTAGAATAGTTTAACCAATCACAGACCTCCAAAGGATTACCAATGACAGTGTTAAGGTCTGCGATTGGTTAAAATTATCTCGATGCGAGTGACGGTGACGCTTTTCGGACACTGTGGGAACCAGCCCTTAGTTTCATGGCCTATGGAAATTTCATCGTCGTCATCATGACGTATATATTCTTAATCGACAATGCTGTTTATTGTTAGGTTATAGGAAATTACGCAACATCTTTTTCACCTTTCGGAATTTTCGTATGCCCAGGGACAATTCCTAGAACTCCAAGCCGATCAAAAAGCCCGGTTATAACATTGGTAAGAATAGGTGAATCTAAGTTGTATTTCATTCTAACGATAAATGAAAGGGATTATAATATGATTGGAGCTAGCGCCGTATTAGGATGATTTCTAAAACTATACTCTGAGTCTTGTGCTTGCAATCTATGACATTTTTTTATGTATGACAGTGTATCAAAAATGCGCATATCAATTGTAGCTTACGCAAGTGAGCTGTGAGGGAAGGGCCACAAATACATTATTTTACACACAGGATTGAGCAATTAGCTCCTGAAAGCTAGTTATTTGACTTCTTAGTGTATTACTATATGTTTAATGTACTTTCTTTTGATTTTGAACTAGTCCATATTGGTAGATGTTGAAGTTCATTGGAATCCAGAACTATTGCAGTAACTTTTAAAAACGTTTTTAACCCGCGGGAAAATGCATCGGGTCTTATGAGCTCAGACTAGCGAAAATAATCAGCAATTAGATAATTGAGCGACTGTTGCGCAGTTGAAGGGTTTATATTTTGAAGGTCAACCACATTTCGACAAAAAATAATTTTAAGCATTAAAATGTGGATTTAAAGTGAAAAGTCGTCTTTTGGTGTTTGTGTACATTTTCCTAAGTTTGTTTTGGAGTTTGATCCTAATGAAAAATTGTCCAGGTAGTTGAGTTGCAAAGACAAGAAACCATTCTAGCTGGTAGATAAAGAGTCCGTAAAAACAAATTCAGATTAGTAAGTTAATGATAAGCATTTTAACAACGATCAATCATCTTTGAAATACGAACCTCAATCCGAAGGCTCTAAGGTTATTTGACGACAAAACTTCAGGGTAAAAGATTTAACTGCAAACTACGATTAGGTATCTTCTAGAAACGTATATGCAGAGTCGCGCAAACCATATTCTGATGCGAAAGGTAGCGATAAGCATTTCAACGACGATCAGTCGTCCTCGAATTACGATCCTGAATCCAAAGACAATGGTATTTGAAAATTCATGGGAAAGTATAATCATCACAGTTAAGGGAGTGCCCGTAAGGTGGTAGTTAATAAATTGCTAGCAGCAGTTGTAAATTTGTCTAATTTCTCAGAACAAAGGTTTACCTCTAGAGATTTTTTTTATCACTGTACTTTGTGAAGAAAACTATTCACTAGCTCATTTGATCGACCATTGTTCGGGGAGTAAGTACATACAGCACGGGTCATTGCGGGATAATGAAGACCTTGTTATGGGTCAGTTTCTTATCTTATTTGCTGGTTATTGAAGTCGTTGATCTAAGCCAGTTGGATATCTATTTATTTACCTTCCTAGAATAAAGTCGATGCTTATTAAACGTTACAAGCTGTACTTGCATATGTATTAGAGCCATGCGTTCAGTTGTAGAGCGTCGTTGGATTGTAATTGAAAATGTAGCTTGCTTTCTTATTTTGTTTACAAACAAATTTATTCAAATGATAAGCGAATAGCAGGTTTTTCAGCTGCAATTTATCTATCTCGTTTAATTGGAAATAATAAATTATGCAACGTTATTTAATATCGTGAATAAGTAAAACTCTTTTAGGTGAATTGACTAAAACCTTTCATACTTGAAGTAAATTATTTAAAAAAAAATTAAGTGTCTTTTAATACGTCTTATGTTATGTCTTGAACATGAGTCAAGTGCACGCAATCGGTATTTTTGTAGTAAAAAGGCAGAATAATTAAATACTTGAAGTTTAAGATACTAAACAAAAGGGCATATGATGCCCAAAAAATGCCCACTCTATGAAACTCGACGAATGCCTACTCGATTGTCATAAAAGATTATTGTAAGTGTCCTTGAAGCATAACAGTTCACAAAACGTCTGGTTCGGCTGAACATTGTTGTAATGCAGTTAGAAAAAACAGTTCTTTGTGCTAAATTATTTATCGTAACGAGGAATAAATTAATTGATTGTGCTTATTGTAAGAAATTGTAAGAGAAAGTTAAAGGTGATTACTTAAACGTTACCGGTTGAGGTCAGGAGGGTTTCCAAGTGGGGAGTGGAATGGTGAGTGGTGAACTGTGATGGGCGGTATTAGCATAGTTTTTGAATCATGCCCTCTCCCACAGCACATGACTGAAAACGAAAGATTGGACGAAAGTTGGAATTAAAATTTGTTTTCTGACTTTTTATTGTTATAGAAAAATTAATAAGAAAATAAAATTTTATATTTTATCAAAGCCTGATCTTTTCTACACACTTATTTACTTTTATTTTTGTAAGTATTATAGGTTTCGTCCAGCAAAAGAAATAATTTGTATTTCAAACAGATTATACCAAATTTTTTCCTGAATGCTTTAAATGAATGCAAAAAAAAAAAAATCCTGTCTCTTTTGAACATTATAAATTTATACGTATGGAAAAATTGCTTTATTTATTACACACTAGCTGAAAACCCGCACTTCGCCACGGAGTACATTCAAATTAAATACAAAAGTCAATGTATGAAATTAATGCCGAAAATATGTATTAATATATTTATAATAAGTGCAACAATCAATGTATGCAATTGATGTAAAAAAACGAAAAAATATACTTATAAAAAATCGTAGAGGATACTTTTATAGACAAAATAATGTAGAAGAAAATATTCTAAATCTAATAGAACATACTAAAGAATATAGTACAGTTAATATACTACAGTTTGAGGAACATATCTTTTACTGCATTTTAATAATTTTTTTGATAATGTCCAATCGTCTGCCACATTAGCAAGAAAAACATTTTTTTTTGTCTATTTCGTTGCTATGAACGTGTCGATAAATTAATTTAAAGCACCAGAAAAAGAATAACGTAATCAGCATTTAATAAATAAAATTCTAAAAATTAATCTTTAAAAATTCACCAAAAATCAGAAAACGGAGGTTAAGATTCGAAAAATATTTCAGTTTAAAGGAATTTTTATGATCTTTCTCGTGACATAAATTTTATAACCCTTAAATTATTATTTTAAATGCAAACTCAAAAAAGTTACAAAAACAGCTTAAAAATTTAATTTAAAAAAATCTAAGAAGAATTTTTCAAAAATCTTTCTCAGTGCACCCCTACACTATAAGAAGAATCGCCATGCAAATGTCAGCCCTTTAGGTCCAGCGGTTTGGTCTGTGCGTTGTATGTCAGTCAGTCAATCAGTCAGTAAGAGAGTCAGTCAGTTACGGAACTGTTTTATGTATATAGATGAACTCCATACTGGTCTGGTCAAGTATATAAAAGTAGCAGGCTTGGTCACGTGGAGTTTGATAGACGCCACAATATCTTATTTAGGCTTTACTAATTATATTTATTATATATATATATATATATATATAGATTACAACTGTAAAAGAAATTTAAATGGAAGTTGCCAGTTAGGGAGATATTATTTTTTCATTTGTTACCTTTGAGCTGGGAAAACCATTAAGGAAGTTCCTCTGAGCCTTTAAGAGTCCCTGAGAAAAGAAAATTCTTATAGGTTTGGACGAATCACAAGGCATAAAATTCCCGTTTTCTCATTTTTTCGCCATTACAGTAGGAATAATTTTCCCATATATACAGAAGGTCATTCGCACTTTATGGAAACGATTTTGTAATTTGTTTTTGGCGTTTGCATTTTGTGATAAATATTTGACAACTTCAGAATAATCGTCTGCTTTTATTTTGCTTTGATTGAAATGCAAAATAAAAGATTTATTTTGAAAATGGGTCCTAAAATTGACAGAGGCTCAACGGTTACATAACTGCACTTTCCGGGGAGAAATATTCGTATCAGTAAATTATAAAGCGGTGTAAAAATTTTGGTTATGGCATTTGAAAAATAGGTATTTATAATATATTACATTCGAAAGGGGAAAAACGTCTAACTGAAAATAAAAATGAAAACATGGCCACTATACCTCATCCTGAGACTGTTCGAGCGCAGGTAAATATCAAGAAAGGGAAGTCTCTGATCCTAAAAGAAAATACGCCGATTCAAAGATCCATTGCATCGAAACAAGGAATGTCTTCACCACTGTAAGTAAAATCATTCATAAAGATTTGAAGTTAAAAAAAGATGTTTAAACCTAAAGTTCATCTGGTTTTGCAAAATCATATTGCTGAAAGAAAAATAAATTCTAGAAAATTATATGAAAAACACTTAAGTGCAGAAAAATGAAAATTTGTGGTAATATTCGATGGGGCATGGATGTATTTAAGTGACTGTAGTAAAAAAAAGATCAATTTTCTATTTCTCAACTGACGGGAATGACCGTACGAAATGGCTACGTCAGTCTACAGAAAACTTCTCAAACGAGTTCATGATAGTAGCAGGATTTTGTTACAACAACAACTATCAAACCACCGCCTCCCTCACCTTTTGGTTATAAGGCCGAAATTTACTGATAACTGTCCTCACGACCACAATCCTGCCGTACCTCCGCAGAACCCCAAGGGCATCCCATCAAGTCAATGCAACGATAAAGCAAACCACACAAACAAATTGTGGCAAGCAGACATATTTAGAATTTAGGAAACAAAAGCAAAAGCGAAAAGAAAACAAGCAGTTCCTGGCTCCATCTGGTCGACGTCCCCCATTTGTTTTTCATTTATTATTTATTTCATTATCAATAAAATTTTATTTACAAATTTCTAACAGAAATGCCCCAGACAAGGCGGATTATGTAGCTTCAAGATAGTTATTTACAAAAAACAACCGTAAACAAGAGCAATATCTATAATACAACCAAGTAATCAACTAATACAAAGCAAAGCAACAAAACATAAATACAAAGCAAATGAAAAACAATACGCAAAAACAATTTGCAATTAGATTGACACCAGTTGCTTACATGGTGCAGCGGAATAAACATAACATGTACAAAACATTATCAATAAATAAGAAAGAAAACAAGCAGTTCCTGGCTCCATCTGGTCGACGTCTCCCATTTGTTTTTCATTTATTATTTATTTCATTATCAATAAATTTTTATTTACAAATTTCTAACAGAAATGCCCCAGACAAGGCGGATTATCTAGCTTCAAGATAGTTATTTACAAAAAACAACCGTAAACAAGAGCAATATCTATAATGCAACCAAGTAACCAACTAATACAAAACAAAGCAACAAAACATAAATACAAAGCAAATGAAAAACAATACGCAAAAACAATTTGCAATTAGATTGACACCAGTCGCTTACATGGTGCAGCGGAATAAACATAACATGTACAAAGACTACCATATTTAATATTAAACCTCAACAGTATAGTAATAACTCCACCGGGGCCCGAACCCGAGAATCCACGTTCCCAGTAAGAAGACAAACCACTGAGCCAAGCCACTGACTCAACAGTCTCGGCTAAATAATTAACAAAACTCAACAAAGGAAAAAGGCGACACTAAAAAGCCTCAATAAACTAACAAAACAAACACAGAAAGTCGAAAACGCACTAATAAAAGCCTGTAAAGCACAAAAATATAAACAAAAACAATAAGATAATGCTTAAGATATAGAAAACAACAAAATCCCCAACCACGTTAACATAAACCGTGTCCCACATCAGTTGGGTAGAGACACGTGTCAAGGTCAACTAAAGTTGTTACAAGAACAAATTAAAAATAAAAAAAGTCTCAAGTAAAGCCAAAATTAATTCCCTCTACTATCAGCAGAATATTTTAGAACCATTTTTTGAAGAAGAAATTCCAACCTTATATGGAAAGGATATTGATAAGCTTCTTATGGACAAAGCCTCTAGTCACACGTCTAAATCAACTGACGCTTATTTAGCAAAGAAAAAATCAGAAGCAGGAATAAAATGTATCCAATTTAATGAAATACCTGCAAAATTACCTGACTCTTCTCTAATGGACTTTTGCGATTTCTGTTTTTTAATACGAACCTTAGGAAAACGGCATCGAAGAACACTGAACGGACTTTGGAAAACGGTCCAAGAGGAATGAGGTAAAACTGACATGACACTACTAAGAAAAAATCTACTTTCATGGAAAATTCGAGCTAGAGCTATTGTCAAGGACCATGGCTATCAGATAGAAGAAAATCACCGCAAAAATTACGGCATTTATACATAAAACTTAACTATCAAAATCGTTTCCATAAAGTGCGAACGACCTCCTGTACACTAATCATACTTTGCGTCACACGGGCAGTCATTCACTTTCCGTGTAGGATAATTTAAATAATTCTGTAACATTACCAGTTAGTTCTTCGCCTCTTGCTTCCTTGGTCTTCTTGTATTGCTTAATCCACTACTGATGTTCTTTGTGATCTTCTATTTCCTGCTATTTGTTATCTATATATATAAAACAGTTCCGTAGCTGACTGACTCACTGACATACAACGCACAGACCAAACCGCTGGACCTAAAGGGCTGACATTTCGCTTGGCGATCCTTCTTATGGTGTAGGGCTGCACTAAGAAAGATTTTTGAAAAATCCTTCTTAGATTTTTTTAAAATTAAATTTTTAAGCTGTTTTGTAACTTTTTTTAAGTTTGCATTTAAAATAATAATTTGAGGGTTATAAGATTTATATCGCTAGAAAGATCATAAAAATTCCTTTAAAATGAAATGTCTTTCGAACCTTTACCTCGATTTTCTGAATTTTGGTGAATTTTTAAAGATTAATTTTTAGAATTAAATTTATCAAATGCTGATCACGTGATTTCTTTTTCTGGTACTTTAAATAAATTTATCGTTACGTGCATAACAACTAAATAGTAAAAAAAAAAAATTATTTTTCTTTCTAATACAGCAGACGATTGAATATTATCCCCCCAAAAAAATAAATATCCCCTTCGATTTAATATATATATATATATATATATATATATATATATATATATATATACATACATATATTATCATCGTATACATTGATCGTTCCATTTATTATAAATATATATATTTATTTTTTTTGCCATTAATTGCATACATTGACCGTTGTATTTAATTTGAATGTACTCCGTAGCGAAGCGCGAGTTTCAGCTAATATATATAATATACAGTGGAATCTCGATCGATCGTTTTCGGATCCTTCGTTTTTCCGTATGTACCGTTCATTTTATCCAGTCCCAGCGATCATATTGCTTTGTGATGTTTCCGCATCTATCGTTTTCCCGCATTTATCGTTCATTTCAATCGGTCCCTTGAAAAACGATAGATCGAAATTCCACTGTATATAGGTATGTGATGAGATATCTGTATGTAATGGATTGAATTCCAATAAAGCCATATGTTACAACAACAACAACAACACATTACCAGTTAGTTTGCATTCCTCATTTAAGTGTTTTGAGTTCAGTCTTCTTTAACGTGAGGAAGGGTGTTGGACACCAAAAATCTTGAGCAAGAAAAAATTAATCGTCTGCTATTAATGACTACTACAACTACTATGATGATGACCTCCTGAAAGTGGTGGTGTAACTGCGAGACCACAAGTGAATTCGTTATGAATTTGAACAGCGCTGGTTGTCTCAAATATAACCTCACACTTTAAGGCTGCTATGTACAAAGGAAAAAAAATCGTATTTCATTTTTCCTTTTCTTGTAGACTCTTGTGGTGGGAAGAGTCGACAGTTCGAGAATTCCACGCCCCTTAGGATTGACATTTTGAGGGATTGTAATGGCTCTCTCTCTATAGGGGGGTTAAACGCTGCCCTAATTTTTTTTATTTTAAATATATTTTTGTCAACTATTTTCAGGTACATAAATGCTGATAATCAAATCAAATTGGTATTGTCAGATAGCCTGAGCTTTTCTGCAAAGCGCTGCAGGATTCATTTTATAAATTTCGTCCACCGAAGGAATTTTTGAGCGTTTAAAACGCACTATACCAGATTTTCCCCCAAATAATTTAAATTTCAAAATATTAATTGCATTTTTTTAAAAAAAATGAAAAATCTACACAAATGCAAAATTTCTTTCTTTATGACGGAGTACAATTTTTTAAAAAAAATCTTTGAATCCAAGTCGGCAATCCGTGGACAAATTTTCTCCATAGGTTAACATTGAGGTGAGCGAATCCAATGGGGTTAGTACATAGCAGCCTTAAGAATAAAGCCTTTGACCTGGTTTACATTACCAGCGGATTGGAGCATAGCGGCAGCGATAAAAATTTTAACCAATCCAAAAGCTCAACTCAGTGACCATGTGATAATGTCCAACCAATCACACAAGTTGTGTTAACAATCTCGACACGGAACGCTACACTCCGAGGTTGGAGGCAATGTGAACATGTCTTGCCGTTAATCTGTGGGTATTTGTAATTTACGGAACTGTTTTGTAAATGATGTTTCCACACTATAGTGCATTGTTGAACAGGGTATCGCTCTATGGAGGTTACAGTTACAGACCTGCCAACCTTAGTAAGAGCAAAATCCTACAATATTCTACCGTGCATAAAATAATCGACATAACACGAAATAGTGTAGTAAAAAATCATAAAAGAATTATAATGTGTACTTACTTATAGTTTATAGGAACTCTTTAATAATATTACATAGTTAAACATATTTCTTTGCTGTTCAGCACAACTTGAAATTATAATATTAAACAAAAGTTATAAATTTGAAATTTGTAACCATACATTTTAATGTACATCATATTTACACAAGCAGGGACCCCAGCAGTCTATATTTTGAGTACCTCTATTTCTTTATAATATTTGTTTAAATGAATTGCAGAAAATCTTGAAATTTTTGTAGCATTTACTGTAGCTGATTTTGCTCTTTTTAAAAATTCATTGTCAAATTGTTCTTCATAACAGTGTCCTTGTGGGTTCGATTTGCATATTAGCAAATTTTCTAAGGTTTCCCTTGACATAGATGACATGAACTGAGTAGATATTTTTATTATGTAACTAAAAATCCGGTAATAATAGTATCCATTCCGGAAATCCGGCATTGCCGGGGTAAATCCGGAAAGTTGGAAAGTCTGCAGTTACAAAACACAACAACAGTCTCCGATTTATTTTCTAAATGTGCATTTTCGCGATTTCATTACGAGGTTTACTTAATTAGCTTATTTTTGTTTACAGTTCCCCCAAGGGAAGTTAATATTCTGGATGAGAGGGGTCAGAGAATAGAAGGCACTATCGGACCAGTTGACGAAGGGAGCAACGTCAGTCTCATCTGCGAAGCAGAAGGTGGTAAGTCTAAATTATCGTTTGAATAAAGTGCATTCATTTTGTTAACAAAACAAAAACAACATGATAAACTTTAAGCAATAAGTTGGCATGTCTGATTATATGACATGACTGTGAGCATGTAGGTCGTTTTTTTGTCTGTGTAGGAAGATATATGTATTTTGAAACGATGTTTTCAGGCAACCGCAGTTATATATTGTGACGTCATATGACGCACTTCCGTGAACCAGCAGGTGGCGCGACGGGCGCCGGATGGAATGAGAGACAAGCGATATGGATGAAAATGGTACATGATGTGCGCACAACAAAGATTGTAGCAAAATATATTCATGTTCTTTTTTTTGTTTATATTTAATTGTGAAAATGTGTCGTTTTGTAAGTAAAGTCGTGTTTTTTTCAAAAGAAATAAAGTGTGATTATCCGTCTGCACAATAACGACTAGTGTAGGTATTCTTAATTTTACGGAGACAATTGATGTTCTTGAAGATAGTAAGAGGTGATACCTTACATATATTTTCTTAGGAACCGTGTTGTGATAAGTATCACATAAGTTCTTCTATTGATTTTCGTCATTTTATGTTTATGGGGATAATAATTGACAATTAAGGAAAAGTAGAATTCAAACACTTATAAAAGTGAATGAGGAACACATGTCGATTAAATTAGAACAACATAAATATTATGTCGGTTTGGTTTGGTTTGGAGCACACGGTTAATGTTTTGCTACATGAAGGCTAATTGTACCGGGACCTACTGTTTTAAGCCGATTGCGAATGGCTACAAACATCCATGCCAACAGTGAGACTAGAACTCACAGGATCTGAGCCTAAAGCCATTCGACCATCACCTGGCCGAAAAGTGATATGTAGGTCTAAATCACAGTAAATGTAAGAGAGTTAAGCAGTTGCTTGGTAAAATAAAGGACACAAAATGAATTGTGTTCATCAGGAAATAAGGCACTACACATCTGGCAATAAGCGATCAGGTGCACAGGATGTTCTGCTCGTATATGAAAAGTGAAATGAGTGAACATTTAAGATTGAAACGGCTGTATACATATCTTGATGTTCACCAATCTACGTGCCTATGAAGTTTATATTTGAACATCTGTACAAAACTAAAATATTTTTAATTTTTCACATCACCTAATGTATTGTACGGGAGATATTTTTGTGTTTAATTGAGAGAATATTTCCAGTTTTGTTAGATGTTCTGATTGTATGCACCACAATCTCTGCGCAGAATAGAGTAGCTGCGAACTATGTCTTCTAAGTTTCATGGAACAATAACTGACGTTTTAAAGTAAACTTTTCCCAAAATGGGTTTTACCTGATAGCTAATGTTACGCTTGCTAACATTAAAACTAATAGTCAGAATTACCTTTGTTGAGAGGGTCCGATTGGGAAGTTACTTTGTGATTCCACTTCAGCATTAGATTTTATCAGTTTCTACATTCCCCCATGTTATTCTTGATGGGAATTCAGTTTTCTTCGGTTCAGCATTTCAATTTTGGAATGCGTATATGGCTCAGACAAATAGATTTTGCTTTATGGGGTGATATTTTATTTTCTAGGTTTTCTAAAATTTCTTGAGACATTGACTCAAAGAAATAATTCCAAAAATTCATAAATGAACGTTTTTGTAAGGATTGTAGCTAGGAGAAAAAAATCCTCATAATATACACTGAAGTGCCACTGAATTAGGGATAGCAAAGCCTATGCAAATTGTGTAGGGCTGCGCATCATGTATGCGCAAGTGAGGGCGCTGTGGTAACTGCATATATATAGCGCGTACTGTGGTTGTTCTGAATTAGTTGTTGGAATTGCCAGTATGGGTAAACTGCCTGATTTAGACGCCTTCGATCGCGGACAAATCGTAGGTGCGCGACGCATGGGCCATTCAATTTCCGAAATCGTCAGACAGCTAGGATTTTCAAGGTCGACTGTGTCAAGAGTATACCAAGAATACATGGATGGTGGAAAAAAAACTAGCGAACGGTCAAACTGCAAAGGACAATTAGCCTTGACAGTGCGTGGTGAGAGACGGCTCAGGCGTATTGTACGTAGCCAGCGAAGCCAAACATTAGCTCAAATTACCACCCAGTTTAATGACGGTGCCAGTCGTACAGTCAGTAAACGGACTGTGCAACGCTCGCTTCACCGTATGGGTTTCGGGAGCCGTCAGCCTACGACAGTACCATTGCTCTATACTCGCCATCGGGCTGCACGTCTTGCCTGGGCAAGAGAGCACAGAGACTGGAGTGTAGAGGACTGGAAACGAGTAGCGTGGCATGATGAGTCTCGATTCCGACTACTTAACGCCCACGGGAGGCTGAGAATATGGCGTCAAGCTCATGAAGCCATGGATCCTGCATGCCTGGCTGGAACTGTACAAGGGCATGGTGGCTCAATCATGGTCTGGGGTGTTTTTTCGTGGCACAGTTTGGGATCTTTGGTGCGTGTACCAACCTCCCTCAATGCAATTCGGTACGTAGATTTGCTGGGTGATCACCTCCATCCGTTTATGCTGTTCTGCTATTCGCACGGTAATGGAGTTTTCCAGCAAGACAACTGTACCTCTCACAAGTCCCGGTTGGCTACTGGCTGGTTGGAAGAGCATTCCTCTGACTTTTCTGTCATGAATTGGCCACCTAGAAGCCCAGTCTTAAATCCTATTGAGCATCTTTGGGATGTTTTGGAACAAGGCGTGAAAGGCCATCACACAGCACCAAAGAACCTTACTGAATTATGGACAGCTTTAGCCAATATTTGGCAAGCCATACCCGTGGAACGTTTCCAGAAACTTGTTGAATCTATGCCTCGTCGTGTGGCAGCCGTTATCAAGGCCAGAGGAGGCCCAACCCGTTACTAGGTAGGTATCCCTAATTCAGTCGCACTTTAAAACTTAACTTTACTTTGTACTTTAAAACTTAACTTTAAATACAGTAGAACCCCGTTATAACGAACTTCAAGGGACCGAAGGTTTTGTTTGCTTCATCAGGTAGTTCGCGATATCCGAACCGTTAAGAAAAATGCTAGAGTTCACAAAATGTATAACTCATTAGTTGCAATGTGTATTAATTAATGATGTATTAAAAAATCATAAAACCTGTTAAAAATGATCATTAAGGAATTAATTCGACTAAAGTCGATTACATTAAACTGACACAATGCAAATTAAATTACATACAACAGGAAATTGGCCGGGACCAAAATATTTGTTCGTTATATCTGTGAGTTCGTTATATACCGGGTTCTCTATAACGGGGTTTGACTGTAGTACTCCGTATTGCAGGAGTACTCGAAATGTTACTCTGTTGTGCATAGTTGTTTAGGTTCATTGAGCCCGCAGCTTTACGATAGCCGCATGACTGTATTACAGTCTTTGTTTTGTCTCTTTCATGTACGTGCAAGTTCGCTGTTTGTCATGCCCGTTTGTAGCAAATCGATATCAGATCTAAAGGTCAAGTAAAATATTACTGAGAAATTTCGTACATAAATCATTTTGTATCGAGAAACTGCCTTTAGGGTTTTTCGATTTTATTTTCAGTTAACCGCAGTGAGTAAAAATTTAGAAACTATTTTCCTACGGAACAAAAGAGTAATAATTTTAAAAATATACTCTATTTTACTTGATCAAAAGTTTTCCAAACAATGAGACTTGAACGAGTAAACTACTTAAGAACTTTTCTATACGAAAAATGAGAAAAATATAATCAAATGGTTAAATTTTCTTAGCAGATTTATGCAATTTTTCTTAGCAGATTTATGCAATTTTTCTTAGCAGATTTATGTATAAAAATGTTTTCGAATTAAACGTATAGAGTATTGCTTTGGAGAAACACAGATTAGACAGGACAAAATATTAGTACCGGATTAGGAAAATAAAATTATGTACTTCGTTCTTCCAAGTGAAATCTGACTTCAAATAAGTAAGAAATTTTGAAATTACAAAATGTTTTTCTATTCAGTTCCTAATATAGTAAAACAGATAACTTCTCAAATCAGAAAAATTTGCTATCAAAAAATTAACGGAAAAATGTCTATGAGTTCTGAAAAGTTTTATTCCTTATGTTTGTTTCATAATTTGGTTACCTTGCGGTTGTTGTTAAAAATTGAAAAATATAGAAATTATGATTATTAAATTTTTTTTAATATATTGTTTAATATATTCAACAAAAGAAATATGTCCATCTTTTTTGAAGTTTTAAGCCTTTCTTATAAAGGTGAAGTAAAAGATTTTATTAAAAAATTAAAACTAAACCATCTTTTTTTTGGAAATGTAGTAGTTTAAGAATATTTAAACACTATTAAAAAAACAATTCCGGTATGCTATGATATTTAGAAAAAATAAAACATCATTTAATTTTCCTGTGGCTTTTTAATAGTTATTCTAATTTAAAACGGGTTTATTATTTGTATAATTGCGGCGTAATAAAAAAGGTCTTTGAAAATACGTGCGATTATTATTAAATTTTCCTTTTAAGTTTCCTTTTATGTTTAAAACATTTAAAATCTTTGACATATACTTTATGCCCTATGATCATATCTATGCTGAAAGGAAAGTAATTGTCTTACTATTGATTTTTCGTTAGTATAAAATATTTTATACCCTTTGTAACAGGTATTCTAATCTAAAACGAGTTTATTGTTTGTATAATTACGACGTATTTAAAAAGGTCTTTGAAAATGTGTGCGTTTACTAAATTTTCCTTTTAAGTCTCCTTTAACGTTTAAAAATTCTGACATATACTTTATGTACTATGATCAGATCTTTGCTGAAGAACAAGTAATTGTCTTATCATTGATTTTTCGTTAGTATAAAATATTTAATACCCTTTATAAAGTCTTTATCTATTGTACAGGTATTGAACGAGACTAAAGATAATCGGATTAGCAGCATCTCCATGGTAAATGCCACCTTGAAAACTTTACTAAATTTTCCTTTTAAGTCTCCTTTAACTTTAAAACATTTGAAAATTCTGACATATACTTTATGTACTATGATAATATATTTGCTGAAGAGCAAGTAATTGTCTTATGATTGATTTTTCGTTAGTATAAAATATTTAATATCCTTTATAAAGTCTTTATCTATTGTACAGGTATCGAACGAGACTAAAGATAATCGGATTAGCAGCATCCCCATGGTAAATGCCACCTGAAAACTTTACTAAATTTTCCTTTTAAGTCTCCTTTAACGTTTAAAACTTTTAAAAATTCTGACATATACTTTATGTACTATGGTCATATCTTTGCTGAAGAGCAAGTAATTGTCTTATAATTCATTTTTCGTTAGTATAAAATATTTAATACCCTTTATAATGTCTTAAACAGTTCAACCTATTGTACAGGTATTGAACGAGACTAAATATAATCGGATTAGCAGCATCTCCATGGTAAATGCCACCTTGAAAACTTTCAAGATGATTATTTAAAAACCATGAATTGTGATAATAAGCCCCCACTTGTTCTTTAAACTATCGACATTGCAAAATCGAATATCATTTATTACCTTTTTCAGTATCGATATTGCAAGACGGAAAATTTTCGCTAATTAAAAATCGCTAAATTTTTACGGACAGAAATTTTATTGCTGATAATAACTCTTGGATTCGAAGCTGTTGTTGTCGCTTATGCTTCCTGGCAGGAAGTGGTCCAGACCAGGTCCATATTGTAGTTGCGGGCTGAGGAATCCGGCTCCGGTTTAACCTTTAGATTACGGGGTCCATTTTTTCAATTGCCTCATTAGAATGGGAAATGTAATACCCCCTTTTTAAGAACGGTCCTTAAGGGGGTTATATATATATATATATATATATATATATATATATATATATATATATATATATATATATATATATATATATATACATTTACATATATATATATATATATATATATATTCATTCTTGGGGCCGTGTTCTTGGGATACATGCTATCCCACCCCGTAAGGAAAAGGTTAAAGGGGCTAAAAAAGGGTCGGAGTCCGTCTGAGCTAGGTGCCATCTCAGTTTTCACCAATCAACCTCAGGGGTGACATCCGGGGGGGGGGGAATCGTACCTTCTCCCGCCATCTCTGATCTGATAGAGGGACTTTCTAGTCTATGGATTCAATCGCATGGCCCACAGCAACCGGAACCGTATCATAACTCATTGCAGAAACAGACCAGAAACTTGATTTAAATTTTAAAACAAGGTCCTTTAATGGACATCTAGATTACATGAGAATATGTACAAAAATTTACAAATGTAGCAAATGCACGTTACAAGTGTATGATGCGTTGACGAGGCTCATCGCCCAAAAAATGGCTCAGTCTAGCCTAAATTAAAATACTCGTAAGAGCTAAAACCCGTTACCGCACCTGAGTGCCTCCGCAACGTCCAAAAAACTCTCTCCGAACTTGAAAAACACCGTCCCCGGATCTATACACAAAAGCTCACACACCCACCTTGCCTTGCCGTAGTGCTCTGTTGGAAAAAGGGCCTTCCGCATTTCCGCACACTGTCTGAAAATAAGATGTTTTTTTTTTTTTTCTGGAATATTCAAAAGAGAAGACATCATTTATCGACTTAGAAATATCCCTTTTTTCCGGAGTCATCTTTTCTTCCAACGCATTCTTTCAAACAGCTAGTGGAATCAATGGCCACTGTTGGGATGCCAGTGTGTCCTTTTCTCTTTATGTCGAGCGAGTTCTTACAATAAAGACCACACACATATTTCAAGGACTTAACGTGTTATATCCGAGCTAGACGGTATGTAACGGGGCTTATATTGATTCAAGCCGAGCACCCTCGGTGCCGAAATCCAACGCGCTATCACTAAGTTACCAAGGGTCCGGATATGAAGCTGCACAGTTCAATCAATAGAAACAAAAGTGAAATCAAATAATTGAAGGCCTTATTTGAATAGTGGTCCAACTCCATTCTTGTTTATTTTGAGATACAGAGCCTTATAGTCTAATGAGTGCTGGGAAATGACTGCTTAACTCATTTGTAATGCCCTCTGTGGGTACCAGAAATAAACTGGAACGTTGCCAGTTCAAAAATAAGATATAAATGACTTTTATGAACATGAAAGTGAGGCTAACTCTATTTTTGTTTTCAAAAAGTGGAGTTGGACCACTTTTCAAATAAGGCCTTCAATTATACATTTGGTATTTAGCTGTGGAACTACGAAGCAGGTCAAATAGACCGGTTATAATATTGGTAGAAATATTGTAGGTATATCTAAATTTTTTGTAGTTCTGGTGATAAGTAACTTGTTCTGGTGATGAATAACTTGTTTTGGTGATGACTAAATTATTTGAAGTTCTGGTGATAAATAACTCTCTTGATAAATAACCAATAACTTTAATTATATAATTATTGGAATAATGATAATATCAACTATGGATTTCTTTAGCGTAAAATGAAATCTTAAAGGTCTTTTATATGTATCGCTCGGTATAAACACTTTAATTTTTTTCCTTTCTAAACAACAAAATGTAAAACTGTAGATATTTATATGGAAAGTATCTTATAGACACGTCCTTTATCAACAGACACAATTTTAAAAAAATTTGTTTTCCTTCAATATTTAATATTCAATATATCGTTATATGTTACCGACAGTTTTTATGAAATCTGATAAATACTTTGCTCACAAAAATCCTATCCTGGAAAAATAAAACTAAGCAATTCATAACATCCTATAGAGGATAGCAATATACTAAGAGAAAATTATCAGCCTCAAGTGCTGGGGTTTAAAACAAAATTTAATCAAAGCATCTGCAGACAAAATTGATTGCTTATACTTTCCTTGAGGTCCTATAAAATTTCTGCTAAAATATGCTCTTAAATTTCCTTAACAACAAAAAATAAAGCAATAACGAAAAAACATTGTACTCATTTTGCAAAATTGTTTTTATTTAAGTATAAAGGGAAAAAATTGTACTCAATAAAAAAAAAATTTACCAATGAAATATTGTTTTTTATACTCCTTCTCGACGAAGTATTAATGGTAACGTTTTGCTTAAATCTAAAATCAATGGAGCAATTCTGGAGTGCTTTTCTCATAGAAGTTTCAGTTAGTGCTCATCCATTGTGTTTGCATCACTAGTTTGTTACAGAAAACTACTTAAAAAGAAATTTTAGAATTTTAAGTGAAAATGAAGTGCTTTTATGCAGTTCATAAGAAAAATATCGTTGTACCTTACATGCAATTTTTAAAGTAACATATTTAAAAGTGTTACTTTGAATATGAAGCTTGGTAATATTTATAAACACTGGGGTGTAATTAAATAAATTTGCCAAAAGAAATCATATATGGAGGATTCAGAGTTATATGAACTAAGTCCATTTTTTTGGATCATTTCGCACTAACAATGCCGTGATACCGTAAGAACACCAAAATTTTCTTTCCAATTGAGGAATAATTTTCTCACTATAAATTTTAAATATCAGATGGCAGAAGCTTTAATTATAGGGATACGTGGCTCAATGACTGATATATTTTATATGATATATGAATAAAACAGTTTATATGAAACTTCACTACCTTACTGAATCAGAAAAAAAAAATGCAAATATCCATAGTTATATAATTACAATCGTTAAGCTGTGAACTATTGTATTCTATTTCTCAGAACTGGATCTCATGGACTTGGTTCACTTTAACTATGAGTTATTCAGATATTAGTAAAGATATTTTTAAACTGTTATTATACTTAGAAAGAGAAGTCTTCTTTTTTCATAGAAATATATTATAATTACATCTCTATTAACTGGCTAAAGAAAAAAGAACTTCAAGTACTAATTTCTCTTTCCTTAAAAATACTGCCTCACATACTATTTAATGGTATCGAATTGTAATTTAAATCACATAATCGTTTGTTCAAAAATATTTTGTATGTTAAACAGTTATCATTATATAAGACATTAATTTTTTATTCCATCTGTTCAACTACATGTTTCGTAAGTTAAAAAAAATATATATAATCAAAAACATTTATAATTGATAATTATCTCTGAACCCTCACTAAAACATCTCATTATGCTGACCAATTATAATTATATAGTAATTTACATATAATGACCCAAGATTCCCAATTTCCAATCAAAGTATTACAATTAACACTTACTATGCCAATTAATGATAACGTGTGATAACGTATGTCAATTAATCTTAGATTTATTAATTGGTTATTTGGCAAATAATGATACTTGTATTCAGAATTAACTAATTTATGCATATGAAAATTTTTAGCTAGATCACAAAAACATGTGAGTAATATTTCAGAGGAGATCGAGTGAAAGGAATTTTGAAGAAAGCATATATATATATATATATATATATATATATATACACTCAAGAGCCAAAACATTATGACCACCTGTCAATAACGAGTTGGCCCACCTTTGGCGCGCAACACAGCTTCAACCCGCCTTGGCATGGATGCCACAAGTCCTTAGTAGATGGCCGAAGACAGATTGTACCAGATGTTTAAGCAACGGTCACGCAAATCCGAGATATTGCAAATTGGTGGTCTTTGAACTCTGAGCTGCCGTCCCATGACATCCCAAATGTGTTCTATCGGATTGAGATCCGGTGAGTTAGGAGGCCAGGACATTAAATGGAATTCAGCATTATGTTCCTGGAACCACTCCAACACAATTTTAGCCTTGTGACACGGACGTTGTCCTGTTGGAACATTCCATTTCCAGCTGGAAAAACAAAGACCATGTAAGGGTGCAACTGGTCCGCAATGATGTTCAGATACCCTGTAGCATTCATGGTCTGCTCTACCACAACCACGGGTCCCAGAGACGCCCAAGAGCATGTCACCCAAGGCATAATACCGCCACCACCGGCTTGTGTATGACCTACTGTACATTGAGGGAGCAACAGTTCGCCTGGAAGACGGCGTATCCTGACACGGCCATCGGCGTGATGAATGACAAACCGTGATTCATCTTACCAGGCAACTCTCTCCCACTGATCCATGGACCAGTCGCGATGTTCCCGGGCCCACGCAGGCGCAGTTGGCGATGACGCTTGGTCAGCAAAGGCACACGAGTGGGACGTTTGCTGCGTAGCCCCATATCCAACAGTGTCCGCTGAACAGTGTGCTGCGATACTATTCTACTTGGCCCTGCATTGTATTGGGCTGTCAGCTGAGCCACTGTCTGGCTCCGGTGTTGCTTCACCATGCGAGACAGTCTCCGACGACCTTTTTCTTTGATAGCGTGTGGACGTCCAACACCATGTCGTCTACTGCTGGTTTCACCGTCATTCATCCACTTTGCATAAGTACTAACAACTGTAGGTTGCGAACAACCCACGAGTCGTGCAGTTTCGGAAAATACTTCTTCCGAGCCTTCGAGACATTACAATCTGCCCTCATTCAAAGTCGCTTAGATCCGCAGCCTTTCCCATCAAACATAGAAGTATATGGAAGAATGATTCTTCAGACTCTCCAGCAGCAGTTAAATGCCACTTCCACCTGATTACGTGCCTTCCACGTCATCCAGACGAATTCATTGCAAAATGTAGGGGTGGTCATAATGTTTTGGCTCTTGAGTGTATATAACATGCCGGCCCGACACCGTGGAATAAAGACCGGAACCGGCATGACACTCAGCGGTTAAGTAAGTAGTCGTAGCCAAAGAGCAGATCCGTTCTTCAAATCGGCAAATAGAAGTTTATTGACATTCTGCTCTATCTTCTTGGGGCAATCACAAATCCCAGAATAGGTGCATGTACATTGAAGCACGCTTATTTATAACCTAATAGAGGTATAGTCATGTGACCCTGAACTCTTGCATTGATTGGATAGTGTGATGAAGCGCTTTCGATTTTAAAGAAAAATTGAATTTTTTAGAGAAATAAGGGGATCGAAGGCTGTTTTCATCACATTTTGGTTAGAATGCTAGGAAGCCGACTTTGATTAGAGGACGGAACAGTCGTCTTTTACGCCTTATAGCCAATTTAAAAGCGGCGGTGCGCGGTAGGGGGTAGGTGATTGCAGACGCAGATAAGGAGATGGCACCAGGGTTTGACATTAAAGTAAAATACCCTATTGTAAACAAATTTATTGTGTCTGTTTGGGAGGTAGACCGTAAAACACGTGGACTGGACTTTGGGTGGTCTGTTTCATGACTCAAGGAAGGCGTGCATGGGTTATGGGATTATCCAATCAAAGAAATGAAAATTGATGCTAAGTGGTGGATTTTTGAAAGCTTTCCTGAATGGATTAGGAGTCACGAGAAGGCGTGGACATCGTTAAAAATAAATAAATAAATAGAAGACTTAGAGTTTTTTTCGAGGATTAACTTATGCATGCAAGGCAGGGTTCCCTCTTCCCGGTGCTTAGCATCGCAGGTAATGAAGTGTTGTTATTTTAACTGTCGAGGAACAGTTGAGCTTGCCCGGGAGTTTCCCGAAGAAATATGTCATTTAGCGTAGCAGAGATCCAGTTGATGTGTCCCGGTATCATAGCCTCATGATCCTGATACGAGAGTTTGTTTTGCTGATGATGAAAATCTGGTTGCTGCCTTCACCAATAAATAATTGAGAGTAGGAGTGGAGAGAATTGCGCCTTCACATTGGAGTTCCTATTGAGTCATCCCGGAGATTAGAAAAGTTTTCGATTGAGAAAGCTTGAGGACATCAAGTGCCTGACAACTACACCCCATCTTTTGAAAAGCGCGGAAGAAACATACGATACATGCACACGACAGATGTCCACGACCGAGCTCAGAAGCCCACGACAAAGCCAAGAAGGCCCACGACAGCCGAAAGATTTTGAATGCCTGCTACCCGAGAAAAAAGAAAGGAGACCCCATGCCCGATGGTAGCATCGACACCCGTGTTCCAGTGCGGTTAGCATCCGATTGAGTGAGTGTTAATCATTTTGTCTTGTTCAGACCCAACCTCGAAAATTTCAATGATTTAGTGCGGGATCAATGTTTTTTTTTAAATATGGATTTTGACAGAGAGTAGTTTTTTACCGTAGGTAAAATAAATAAATTTATGCTCCCTGAATCCAAAAGGTGTAGGTTTAATTAAATACATGTCATTCGATATGAATCAAGGAGAAAATGCTAAAAGATTAGTAAAATGTCTAAACTGTGTACTAAGATTTGGTGATTCGGTTTTTGAGTTAAATTGTAAATAGATAAGGATGAAAATAAATCAATTTTATTTTGTTACATTGGAGTCAGTCATCTTTGTTTTGTCTTGAGCTTTGGGTCGTATTTAACCAAATAAATCTTAAAAACACAACGCACCCAAATACCTATTACTTATAAACAATTTGTACTAACCCAACTAATTTACGAATCACGCCCAACAAATAAATATTTTAAGACTTGCAACACGACAGGTGGAACCCTGAAATCTAGGCTTGGACAAATTAGAAAACAACAGGGGTTGTATAGGAGTTTACAGGGGTTATATATAAGAGGCTTGATTTAAGTCAATTCCTTTGTTCCTGGAATCGAAATGAGTAATTAATAATCAACGCATTACACCCAAGAATTTTTGAAGGAAATTTGGAATTATGAAAGGGTCTTGGGATTTTATATGGTATATATATATATATATATATATATATATATATATATATATAGGCATTTAAATTTCTTTTAAATATGCATGCACGTATTTACCAATTAAAATGTAGATTATGAAAACGGACGGTAAGAAATGAAGGAAACATATTCCGTGCTTTGTGCATACAATACAGCTCTAAAGAAACACATTATTTCCTAATAAATCTCTTAATTTAATCATTGTCTCCAATAGCAGTGAGGAAATTTTTTAGTTTTCTTTTCGACAGCAACTACAGATTAATTTCATCATTATTAAAATTAAACAAAAGTCTCTTAATCAAGCTTCTTCTGGATTATATTTTTGTTTGTCTTTAATTAAGTTTAATGAACGACCAGACTGGCGAAGAATCTTGTGAAAGAAAAAGGAAATTGAAAGGCAAAAAAAATGGAAGTTAGCATATTTTGTGTATTGATTGTCGAACAAACGCAACGTTTCTTTGAGGATTTTTGAAAATTAAATGAGGGTTAGTACCTGCCAGTTTTTAAGTAGATAATAGTAAGAAAATATTTACTCTAAAATTAAAGAAGTATTATCAAGCTTTTTGAAGGGTGTTGATTTAAACCCTTCTCCTTTTTTGGATATATCTATCTATCTATCTATATATATATATATATATAGTATATATATATATATATATATATAGTATATATATATATATATATATATATATATATATACACACACACACAGTGATACCTCAACTTACGAGTGTCTCGGCTTACAAGTTTTTTGAGATACGAGCATTCTCTCGGTAGATTTTTTGCTTCGAGTTACGAGCTAAAATTCGGGTTACGAGCAAACTTCAGATATCCCACCGCTAGTTTGAGCAGCAAATGCCGTGTTACGTGCTCATGAAATCAGAACACAAGTAGCATATAGTATTTACAAAATTTATGCACAATTATTATACAATTGTATACATATTATTCTGAGACTACTATCAAGTCTTAAACCGAGAGATTAACACTCAACAATTACCACCCGGGACAGCTTGCTCTGTCCAAACTTAGTCGCCCTCCGAAACCGAACAGCGCCCAACCTCTCTCGCCGAGAGATAGCTTCAATTCCCCCCCCCCCCACTCTGGAACTGTCGATGGGGGCCTAGGGAATGGGATGATCTTGGTCCTAGGATCGCAAACTCTCCCCCTTCTACGGATTTTGAGAAAACGTTCTTCGGATTCTCAGAAAGAAGAATCTGGACATTGCAGCCGCAGTGAACGATGCAACAATCGCCCAGCTTCCTTCTCTTACTCGTCCACTTTGAGAAAGTAGCTGGTAATAAAAGCAAAAGTGAGGAAAGTGGGGCGAAAAGGTAAAAAATCAACGAATAAGATTTAATTTTTCAGTTCAGCCTTTCTCCTCCTCTTCCATCAGCATCTTCAAGTCTGATCTCCAAGGTAAATGTTGTACATTACACTTAATAAAACAAATTTATTGTATTGCGTTTGTATACAATGTTCGTCGTTTATAAGCCCATTTTTCTTATTTAAAAACATGTAACAAAAAATTGAGGTGTTTTCGGGGAGCCCGGAACGAATTAATAGCATTTGCTTTCATTTCAATGGGGAAAATTTATTCGAGATACGAGTATTTCGAGTTACGACCTCCGTCATGGAACGAATTAAACTCGTAAGTCGAGGTACCACTGTATATATATATATCAGGCACAGAGAGAGAGTATAATCATCGAAACATAAGTTGTTTGATGTATGAATATACATATTTGCCAAGAAAATGAATATTGCGAAAATTTTAAGGATTATATTGGAGGAACATTTCACTTGCTGCGTGCACACAATACACCTCCATTATTTCTAAATAAATCTCCTTATTTAATCATCTTTTATGACGACAGAGAGAGAAAATTTTTTAGTTCTATCTTCGACAGCAACTAGAGATTAATTCCATCCCATCCTTCATCATTATTAAAATTAAACAAAAGGCTCTTAATCACGCTTCTTATGGATTATATTTTTGTTTGTCTTTAATTAATTAAGTTTAATGGACGGCCAGACTCTTGAAGAGTCTTGTGCCAAATTGAAAGGAAAAAAATGAAGCGAGCATATTTTGTTTATTGAATGTGGAACAAACACAACCTTTTAATCAGGGTTTTTTTAAATCTAAAATTAGAGTGCTTTTTACTAGTGCTTGACGGTTCTTAGTTTTATAATGGAGAGAAGATTACATAATGTTAATTTACAGTAAATATTATGAATCTAATGCATGTGGTTTTAAATTCTTTTCATTTATTTTTTTGGCTATTTAATGTAAAACATTTAAAATTAAGAATATATAATTATGTATTTATGTGTATATATCTATGTATGCGTCTAATATATTAATATATATATATATATAAATTCATAGATATAGCGTGAATACGTTAATAAATACAAAAGTAATATAAATTTTCATAATTAACATAAGCATAAAGAATAAAAGAATTAAGATATTGTAGTAAATTATGTTTTTGAGTGGAAATAGTTTGCACTCGTGTATCCACTAGTACTTCCTCAGAAAATATATGGAAAAATTCAAAATACATCGAAATAATGTAATTTTTTAAGTGTAAATACTGATGTTAAGCAACTATAATTCTCGTAACGAACAAAAAATAATAAACATGCTATCTACCTTTCCAAAGGTTTATCTTTCAAACAGTCTTATATTACGAAATTCACCATAAATTCTCAAATCTATGCATTTTTTCTTCATGTTTAGCAAACCAGGGCAGATTAAATGTCAAGACTGCAAGTAATATGTATAACATAAAAATTAAGTTGCATAAAGACATATTAAAACTTGTTTTAATCTTCTAATGGATTACTAAGAATGGCATCGGCTATAATTTCCTCATGCCATAATCTTTGCAACTGGGCGGTGAATTCACCAGTATTCCGGGACGGCTACAGTTACCTTCCAAGGACGTCCCAGACGTGATCTCTTGGCGAGAGGTCTGGTGACCTGGCAGGCCATGGGAGTACGTCATATCCTTGAAGACATTCTTGGGAGAGTAGCGCAGTATGAGGACGAGCGTTGTCTTCCTGTTAAATGGCACCTGGTCGAATTGATAGCATAGACAGTACAACTGGCGTTAAAATCTCGTCCACGTATCTGCGTGCCGTCAAAGTGCGTCGAAGGACGACTAGAGGTGATCGTGTGTCCCAACAAATTGCTCCCCACACTTTCACACCTTGTGTAATCGCCATATGCCTCTCGACAACAAATGCCGGATCGGACCGGTGGTCTGGCCGCCTCCACACGCGTATGCGCTGGTCATCAGCATTGACACTGAATCAGGATTCATCGATGAAGATCTATCACCTCCAGTCGGCCACACTGCAGGTTGCTCGATGTCGGCAAAAATCCAATCAACACTGCCTATGATGTGGGGTCAGTGGTAGGCTCTTAATGGACGTCGGCTCCTTATACCTGCGTCGGCCCGTCGTCTCCGAATGGTTTCCCTTGATACTACCGGATGTCTGGAAGGTGGTAAATGGTGTCTAATCGATTCTAGCGACGTTGTTGGTGCGGACGTGCCCACTCTTATGATTGTGCGATCCTCGCTCGCAATTGTGTTCGTGGGACGCCCTAACACTCCGCGACAGTAGATTATCCCTTCAGTGATCCATTGTTGCCAACACTGAGCAACTACCATATCCGAACGAGGTGGCGGCCGATACGCCTGTTTGACAAACCTGCTTTTCTGAGGCCTACTATACGCCCCCTCTCAAAGTTCGAAAATTGTTCGTACTGTCACCTGTTACGTCTCAGAGGCATCTCTAGTCACAATACCGTCCATCCAAGTCGACAGATTTGTTTGAATCACCCTATAGCAGGAGTATTCCTGTTTTTAAACTCTCCCAGCTGCGCATCTCATAAGCGCATAGCGCGCTTATCGTTGTCTCATTGGCGTCGAAATTGAAATAATTTGCATATCTCTTACCAGTCTACATTCCTGCCTACATTCCTACAGTGTGTGTATATATATATATATATATATATATATATATATATATATATATATATATATATATATATATATATATATATAGGTGGTTATCAAAATAATGGAAACACTTAGGAAAAACATGAAATTCTTTATTAATATGGCATAGGACCATCTACGGCATTTAATACCACCTGGATTCACTAAGGAAGTGAATTATGCCAGTCATGAATAGCGGTTAAGGGAATATTATACCATTCTTTATGGATAAATCGCCAATGTTCCTGTAGAGATGCTATTGCTGGATATTAATTCCTGACACTGTTCCCTAAAATAGACCACAGCAGTTCGATGATATTGATCTTTAGGGACTGTGCGGGCCTGATAAGGTGTTTGACTTGGTCTTTATGTTCCTGAAACCACGACCTGACACATCTAGCTGTATGGATCGGAGCATTATCATCATGGAGAACGCCATATCCTGCAGGAAACATTTTTTGTACCATAGGATGGATCTGGTCGGCTAAAAGTTTGATATAGTTCTTCCCAGTCAATCTCCCTTTCGGGGTTACAATAGATCCCTTTTGAAAACCATGAGATGGCCGCCGAAACCTTAAGAAATTTCCTCTTCATGCTTGACAGCTGGCATTAGACAAGCATGATAATACGCTTGTGTAGGTGTCCTTCAGACATACGCACGCCCTGTTGTAGAGACCAAAGTGAACAATGATTCGTCTAACCAAATGACATATTTCAACGTATCACTCGACCAGGATTTGTGCTCGTGGCACCACTGTAGAGGACGGTTTGTTTTCACATCTGTTACAAGTGGCTTGGAAATTACTACTCTGCCGTAAATGTTTGGTTTTTGAAGTTTTCTCTTACCGGGAATGACTGGTACTAGAGCCTGCAGATTCAGATGGAGCTCTACGGTCACTTTGTCTGCAGTTGTCTTCATTTTGATGCCACAGTCCGCTTAAACACCCGTCAGTGTCTTTCACTTAGCTTTCCCTTTCGTCCACTATTCTGTTTCATAGAGTATGTCTTTCCGTGAACTCTGTATGCCATCATGACTTCAGATATCATAGCTCGGTAAACACCCAAACCCATGGGGGCTGTTGTAACAGATACTCCAGTTAAACGCGCTTTAACAATTTTCCCTTCTGCACGGTCTACAAGGTTTGACATCTTACGCTATCCCCCAAAGAGCCTGATGCCCATAGTTGCATTACTGCTACTTTAGAATAGAATAATGTCTATTCTATTATTCTATAGTTAATAATGTATTATTCACTATATTCTATAAAAACATATTGGTCCCTAAACTTGTTTTTTAAGGAATACGAAGCACTTCCATAAACACCACTAATATTGATGTGTTTCCATTATTTTGATAACCACCTTTATATATATATATATATATATATATATATATATATATATATATATAGTTAGTGGACGCTCGTTAATTCGAACTCGGTTAATTCGAACTAATACAAAGGCCAAAAAAAACTTGTATTGGAGTTAATGTTAAAAATATCTCATTAATTCGAACAAAATTTTTATCACTTCGGTTAATTCGAACTAAATATTTGACAAAAAAAAATTCTTTTTCCTCGTTTAATGGAGAAAATACACACTGTATTTATTATTTTGTGTGTCAAAATTTCTTTTCTGTGTAAAGAGGCACATGCCTGCATTCCTAGACTATTGCATGTCCGCTAAACGTTAGTAGCATTGTCCTTCTTATTAGTGCTAAACGGAAAAAGCAATTTTCCTTTATTTGGATCGATTTTCTTAGAATTTCAGAAAATCTAGTCTTTACTGCAGATTCTAGGGAGCTGCGTCAGTTATAACTGCAGTGAAGACAAGTTAATGTGGTCTCGTTTTTCTTCCTCATTGTGTGGTGTGAACGTGTAAAAATTCAGGATGTCTACACGTGGAAAGTATAAAACCCTAACTTTGGAGACAAAGGTAGAAATTTTAAAGAAAGTAGAGAATAGCGAATGTAAAACAAAGTTAGCAGCTGACTATGGAATTTAAAAAAATGCCTTGTCAACTAATTTGAAAAACAAGGAGAAAATTTTAGATTCATGGGAAAAATCAAAATTTGCTAGAGGAAGGAAACGCATGAGAAATGCATCCCAAGAATATCTAGAAAAAACTCTACTGCTATGGTTCCAGGATGTTAGATCTCGAAATTTTCCTATGAATGGACCCCTAGTGCTGACGAAGGCTGATGAATTGGCAAGTCGAATGGGTATTGAAGATTTTAAATACAGTGATGGATGGCTTTCTCGATTTAAGTCAAGGCAAAATATTTCTTATCAAACTGTATGTGGCCAAAGCTCTGATGTAAACGAAGACGTATGCACTAATTTCGGTAGGAAACTCCCAGGGCTTTTCTCTACTTACCTGCCGAAAGATATTTTTAATGCGGCCATAATGTACAAAGCCATAATGAACACTATTAAAACTCTGAAAGCATTTATTCAGATGGAACCTTCCTCTGAAAATGAATTGAAATGTTTACTTTAAATCGAGAAGCTGGCTGAACAATGTAGGCATCATAAACAGAAACAAACATCCATTTTACAGATTTTCCCCAAAGTGTAATTCATATTTTTAATAAAAGTTTACTTTATACTGCATATCTTCTGCTTCATTTTATGATTAAGGCAAGTCTGTATTGCTTCTTAATATGTTTAACTTTAGATAACATAGTATAATATATTTTCTGGGGTTATACATACTAGGAGAGAATCTTCTTCAGTGATACACATTTAAAGTTATATATTTTCTCTTAACATCGGATAATTCGAACTTTTTTCTGAGAACCTTCGAGTTCGAATTAACGAGCGTCCACGGTATATATATATATATATATATATATATATATATATATATATATATTTTGGTAGGTATTAATTGCATACATTAACCATTGTAATTAAATTTGAATGTGTTCCGTAGCGAATCACGGGTATTCAGCTAGTAGGTTATAAATACAATCTCCATTTTTTTTATATTTAAATTAATTTAAATAATTTTTCATTAATATTTAGAAATGTTTTTCTTGTTCAAAAGACATTCAGCTCGTTTCTTAGTTTTCTATGATTATTTCAGGTTATCCTTTAAGTAGAAGAAATGAAATACGTACTTTTTTCCGACTCAATAAATAAACAAGTTGTCTGCATACTTTTGATTACACAATGCAAAATCCGCTTCTGCTGTGTGCTGGAAAATCATTGAAGAAACTGTTGTGTCTTATATCTCTCATGGGAAGGACACCACTCTGTTACATTTGAAAAATAATTTTAATCTTTAAAACTGGAGTGTATTCAAGAAGTTTAAACTGAAATGCTTTTGTCTATTAAATTAACACGTTTCCTCTGTGTTTCGGATGTGAAAAGCTTTTAGTTGTTTGTAAAATACCACTCCTTCAACAAAAATTATTAACATTACAGTTGCGAGATATGACGGCTACAGAAATCTCCGAATGATATTTCTCTCGCTTAAAACACAATTAATTGAAGCTTTCAGAGGCATTGTATGAGAAACAACGTTTATATCTAATGTTCTGTATAATTCTTAAATTGCATTAAGTCCACCTGCGTCGGTCATTTATATTTTGGAATCGTAAAGCATTATTCTCGGGGATAGCATTTTTATTTCTGTGTACAGAAAACAATTTATTTACAAAGTTCAGTCTCTGAGATGTCGCCAGTTGTAAGAAAGTGAATATGATTATATAAAAAAACAATTGCGGTAACTATATATGTTTACTAAAAGTTTAAAATAAATATACGAATTGGAATTTGATGATTCATTTTGTAGGCGTGAAGAAAAAATTGCTTTTATTGTTAAACACAAAATACTTTTGATTAAAAAAAACAACTGAATCCTTTACTTCAGAATCCCGTTTGGTGCGCATTTTGATATTGTTGGGAAACAATGAAAACTTTCTATTTTTGATATTATTATGGATTTTGGCTTATAGCATTAGTTATTATCTTCTCGAAGTGCATATTTCCTTTATTTAACTTATAATATTTATTACTTACCTTTAAAAACATTTAAAAATTTTGCAATTAGTGGGTTTAAAATACGTTAAAAAATACGCTTGCAAAATACGTTTTTCTTTAAAAACGTAAGGTTTTTAAGGCTAATTTCCTCATTTTGTTGTATTATTAGGATTTTTAAAAATGAATACAATGTTATAATCTATATTTTTATACAATATTTATTTCTTCCATTCAAAAAAAATTAAAAATTTTGAAATTAGCGGGTTTCTGCATTAAATACGTTTTTCTTTAAAAGCGTAAGGTTTTTAAGGCTAATTTCCTCATTTTGTTGTACTATTAGGATATTTAAAAATGAATACAAATTTATAATCTATATTTTTATAGAATATTTATTTATTACATTAAAAAAAATTTAAATTTTGCATTTGCGGGTTTCTGCAATAAAATACGTTTTTCTTTAAAAACGTAAGGTTTTTAAAACTAACTTCCTCATTTTTTTTGTAATATTAGGGTTTTTAAAAATGAATACAATGTTATAATTTATATTTTTATACTATATTTATTTCTTACATTTAATAAAAATTAAAAATTTTTAAATTAACGGGTTTCTGCAATAAAATACGTTTCTCTTTGAAAACGAAATGTTTTTTAACACTCATTTACTCATTTTGTTTTATTATTAGGATTTTTAAAAACGAATACAATGTTGTAATATATATTTTTTATATAATATTTATCTCTTACGTTTAAAAAAATTAAAAATCTTAAATTAGGGGCTTCTTATATAAAATACGTTTTTCTTTAAAAACGTAAGGTTTTTAAAGCTATTTTCCTCATTTTGTTGTATTATTAGGATCTTAAATAACGAATACAATGTTATAATATATGTAATTTATATAATATTTATCGCTTACGGCTATAAAAATTTAAAATTTTGAAATTAGCGGGTTTCTGAAATAAAGTACGTTTTCTTTAAAAACGTAAGGTTTTTAAGGCTAATTTCCTTATTTTGTTAAATTATTAGGATTTTTACAATAAATGTTATAATCTATATTTTTTTATATCTATAATCTATATAACCCATATTTTTATATAATATTTATTTCTTACGTTCAAAAAAAAAATTTAAATATTGCAATTACCGATATTTTCTATTTTCTGTAACTACTGTAAGTAATAGCCAACTACGTTCGCTGATTTTATACAAATTACTGATTTTTCATGACATCTTGAATCTTAGAATTGCTGTCACGTAAATTTCTTATAACATTTTATAATCTGAGCACAGATTTATAAACTTATACAGAACCGACTGTTAATAAACCTCTACTTTATCGGTCCATGGAACTTCATAACTTAATTCAGTTGTCTCTTTTATCTTAACATGGTAGTCAATGGCATGGTAGTCCCATCTAGTCGATGGTATTTCATCTCCATGTACTACCACATTGTAGTCTATGCGATTGTAAGAGATATCTCCAACCATCACCATCGTATTAGTAATATCGAAAAAGAATTAATTGGCGATCCGTTTTAAGGTTAATTTATTTATTACACAATTCTTATGTTACGATCTTAACTTTTTTGATTTTAATTACAAGCGTTTTTAATAGTATGTGATAGATATAAAGATCCATTTATATATGTTACGAAACTAATTGCTCGGGAAAAATGAAAGCATCTATTGAGTTGGCTGTCTCCTGTTACAACTCTTCAGTATATGAAAGTTTTTTATTCCAACAAAACAAACTAAGGAACTTTTATACTTTCTCCTCTTACCTCTTGAAAGAACTTCGGATGAACAGAACTTTTATAATACTAATGACTCTAGTTCATGACTTTTATTCTTCAGAGCAATTATGGCTCCTGTAAAGTATTGGTGAGTACCAATTAAGATAAAAGTAAACTATTTACTCATTCTCCTCAAACTCTATAGCGTTTTGAAAGGAAAAAATATATATTTTTTCCTCCATCACCAGTTGCAGAAATAAGGAGATACAGCCTACATTTCCCATTTCTTTTTTAAACACTTATTGCCGACAGTTTATTCTTAAATATGCTGCGATCTTTTAAAATCAATTGTTAAGTGCACAAATATTTTTTAATTCAATCCAGTATTTATTCATGAGTTTCAAAACTTCCATTACCCATTTTCTTATATGAATGACATGTGTAATGAAAATTTTTAGATTTCTTCAATATCGATCTGAAAATGAAATGAAAGATTTTTAGATTTCTTCGATATCGATCTGAAAATGAAATGAAAGATTTTTAGATTTCTTCAATATCGATCTGAAAAAGAAATGAAAGATTTTCTTTACATATATTTATTAATAAAACGTTTCTACCCACCCGTATTATTGATAATTGAAAGATATCAAAATTAACTATCGCTTTTTATTATATTATAATAAGTAATATCGCTCTTGATTTAGATGAATGCCATTTTTGAAACATTACCCATGTTTCATGGCCTTCTTTCTTTTTAACTCTTTTTAAAGTTAGTTACGAGTAGAAAAATATCGAGTTAATGAGCGCTTGTGGTGGCTATGTGGGCTGGCCTTCGGTGCTGAGGGTGCTCGGACCGAATCCAGGCGTCGCACCACTAAATTACCTCCATTTCTGTCGACCCTTCATAGGGGGTAATACTGGTCCGTGTATGTGGTGCCTCCATAACAAAATGGCCAGCAAACTGCCGTGAATTATAGGGCGAATGTCTACACGACATTTGCCTCCTCTAATATATGTATATATATAGATATATATCGAGTTAATACTGTTTCTTGGAAAATTTATTATTAGTAGAGCTGCAATAATGTATAGATTTCGCATCCAGGTGATAGGTGGCAGCAGTGTAATATAATCACTTTGAGTTTATGATGAATACTAGCTGAATATCCGTGTTTCGCTACTGAGTACATTAAAATTATATGCAACGGTCAATGTGTGCAATTAATGGGAAAAAAATATATATTTATAATAAATACAACAGTCAATGTATGCAATTAATACCAAAATAAACAAAAAAAAATGTTTACTAGAAAATCGTAACGGATGTTTTTATAGACAAAATAATGTAGAAGAAAATATTCAAATTAAATACAACGATAAATGTATGCAATTAATTTAAATGTTTAATATACATAAAACATACTAATTTGAATTTCATTCTTAAAAAAACATCTCAATTAGCCTAGTATTTATATTTTATCTTTTACCGTATTTCAATATTTTTTTTATCAATTTATTGCGTTGCTATGCACGTGAAACAAAATTAATTTATAGTATCACAAAAAGAACAGAAACCACGTGATCAGCATTTAATAAATAAAATTCTAAAGATTAATCTTTAAAAATTCACCAAAAATCAGAAAAGGGAGGTAAAGATTCGAAAAATATTTCATTTTAAAGGAATTTGTATGCTCTTTCTCGTGATATAAATTTTATAACACTGAAAGTATTATTTTAAATGCAAACTTAAAAAAATTACAAAAACAGCCTTAAAAATTTAATTTTAAAAAATCTAAGAAGAATTTTTCATTAATCTTTCTTCGTTCATCCGTACACTATAAGAAGAATCGCCATGCAAAATTTCAGCCCTTTATGACCAGCGGTTTGGTCTGTGCTTTATCTGTCAGTCAGTCAGTCACTGAACAGTTTTATATAAATGGATAGAGCCTATGAAATATAGTAAAATTACCGATATCTTCGTAAATCTCAGTGGATTCTAAAGAGACATTCTATCTGATTCAATTTGTATCAGATACAGGGAAATTTCACTTACGAGTAAGAGATTATGCTATCCTCAGTCGTTTTGCTATTATATTAATACCAAATTATGTTTAGTTCATTTCTAGAAGTAGATTCACACCCAGTTACTTTCTCCTGTTTGAAGATGCATTGCTTAGGAAATACTGTAACATGGTCAAACTGAATTTTATATTTATGAAAAATTTGACAGAAATAAACGCTTTAACGATATTGCAGGTTGTGGCGAAAATATTTAGGGAAGATTAGCTTGAACTACACAAATATTAACCGTAGTTCCTAATGGTAAAACTAATAACTGCTTCATTTACTCAATTAAAAAAAATGAATCGTAAATAGTACACTTTTATGAAACTTATGATGGGAAGTGGGCGTTATGACGTTTAAAATTATCGAACTTTAAGAGATTAAAATAACTTAAAACTACGATTTTGTGTTTCATAATTATGAACTTAAAATAAGTAATACAAAACTATTCTAAAAATAACTACGGTTTCCAAATGTCTATTGTTAGATTTCGTAACTAGAAAATAATGGTATGTTTGATTGAGAAAAAACAAATTGGAAATAACCATCGTGCAATCAAATAAATCTTAAATAACACACGGAAATAGCATCAGCAGAAAAAAAATCGTATAAATTCAAAAGTTGTTCAAATAAGTTATTAAAATCCAAAATGTTGTAGCAATTATAGAAAAATAAGATTTTTTTGGGGAAAATAATGTAATAAATTTCTTACAAAACCAAAAATTCAGAAAATGTAAAAAATAAATAATTCTACTAGTTACAAATCTTTTTCTCTCTCGTAAATTCATGAATGTAAATTTTCCTTTTTTATTTAAAAAAACAAACAAAAAAACTATTCATTATTTCAGGCCCTGTCTTGTTTTTATTAGAGACGGAAAACATCTTTGCGCACAGTACTTACGATGATAATGGGATGTTGCGAGTTTAATGAGCGAAGGGAAGATTTTGATGTAATTTAGAGGGTTCTTCTAGTAATGCTTTCATGGATTTTAAGGTGAGCTGATGCTTTCTGTTCTTAATGAAGTTGGTGTTTTCGGAAGTTTAGGAATGTTTCCAGGTGTATATTAATAACTTTTATTAAAAGTTTGATTTTTTTTTACTTCATACTTTGTTTTAGTCACAGCTAGATTGCTTTAAATTCTCTCTGTCTTTATTCATAAAAAGAAATATTTAATGACTATCTAAAAATTATGTAACTAATATTAATAGTTAAGCACGATTATGAATGCAAACAAACCACTTGAGTATTTTCTATTATGATAATGTAACTCACAACTTAAAATTGTAATAGTATAATTCATATAGAGCAGTGGTTCCCAAACTTTTTTAGCTGGCGACCCACCTTTCCTTATCGGAATACTTCCACGGTCCATCGGTCCATGGTGGACTAAAAAACCTTATTTGTATCGTTTCCCTTCCATATGTATATATAATTTACCATCAAATATTGCAAATATATATACCGGGTGCGTCATAAATTCGTGCAAAGTTCAAAAATTTGTAATAAAAGAAATAATGCTCGGAAAACTTTTCTGTTTCCGCGAATAGGGTCAGAGGGACATTGGATTTTTTTTCCATGTAAAAAAAAAAGTTTCCAATAGTAACCAAAAGAGGGCGGTTTGGCATGACCACGTTAAGCCTGTATTGCAGGAAAGACATGCGTTACCTTTTGTCACCTTCATGCAGGATGGTGATCCGCCCCACATTTCCCGTGATATTACGTTCCTGTTAGAATCTTTCACAGAAGACCGAGTTCTATTAGTCGCGGTTATAAGGTTCAGTGGCCCTCACGATCACCAGGCTTGACCTAGGAAAACTTTTAGTTGGGGGGATACTTCTCATGTCTCATGTGTACCAGGTCATAAGTCTCATGTGTACCGGGACTCCCCACCACTTTTGTGGAACAGAAAAATGTCATTCGACAGATAGTCGCAGCCATCGATGCCAGAATCCGCTGTAATGGGCTTAGTGACGCGCCTCACTTGCCTATTATCTTGTCCTGTTAGTAATGTTGAACATATGTTACTTTAAAATAAATGCAGAGTCTCATGTTCTTGTGATTTGTTTGATTTTCTGTTTGAGTTTGCCTGATTTGCATAAAACGACTCCGTATGACGTGTGAGCGCCCTCTTTCGGTTACTTTTGGAAACTTTGAATTTTTTTCTATGTAAAAAAAAAAAAAAAAATGTCCCTCTGATCTTATTGGCGAAAACAGAAATTTTTTTCCGAGCATTACTTCTTTTATCATGAATTTTTTAACTTTTCACGAATTTATGACGCACCCGGTATATATATATATATATATATATATATATATATATATATATATATACAGTGGAATCTCGATCTATCGTTTTCGAAGGGACCGACTGAACTAAACGATGGATGCGGGAAAACGATAGATGCGGGAACATACAAAAAAGTATTAACATTCCTTAAAGTTTGATATCCTTAAAATATATTTACTCATATACATAAATGAATACATACCTGTAGTGTAACTGAAGATAAAATTACAAAGTTGTACTGAAATCCAAGATAATAATAATAAAAAGCGAAATACACGTAGGTACACAGGAATTTTGATTCAAATAAAAGTATTCCTCTTTCGTTTGTTCTTTGGCGGTTTTCTCTGCACAAGTAAACAATATTTTTCTGTGTTGCAAATTGCATTCCTTTCGGTATTGGTTATTGTGTGAGAGTATTAAGAAGCGGCAGCCGTGAATCGTTTGTAACTAGAACCATTGCATTGCACTGGATGGGGTCCGACATAAGACCACCAGGAAGTTCTGCTTCCGGGTGAAGCCCTCACCGGCCAGTGTAGAGTGCAGCAATCAGAAACTTTTCACACTCTAGACCAAACACCAGGGCGCCTCCATCCCAAAGCCAAGAGAAAAGCCAGAGGACAGCAGGAACCGCTCAGGTCGGCTGACTGTGAGCCATTGCCCATAAGAACAGAAATGTTGAATAGTCGGAAAATTTGGAATGAGTTTCCGAAAATAGGATACTTCAGGGGCTAAAGAATTAAGGAACACCAACGACGAACAAATAATGGGAGTGGTACGATTCCGCGAAACCATGCTAAACAAAAGAGAACAAAAATACGATACCGTGCATCTCAAATGTTCTGTTCATTGTTTAATTAGAGCGTCATTCTAGCTCAATCCAGATATTTATATTTCAGGTTCAGTTATTATGAATAAACGATTGATCCGATAAATTAATGTAAATCTGCGATATTCTGAACGAATATTGCGGGAAAACAATGGATCAAGAAACGATCCATGTGGTCTGATTTTGCTTGTTTTCTGTGGAATTTATTCGGGACTGGATGAAATAAACGATCCATACGGGAAAACGATCGTTCGGGGAACGATCGATCGAGATTCCACTGTATATATATATATATATATATATATATATATATATATATGCTTTTCTGAAGATACAGATTGATTATTGATAAAGAATTTTTGTTCTGATTTGAAAATGGTTGACAAAATATATGAACTTTTTAGCAAAACAGTTATTTATTTAACAATAGATATATGTTTGCAATATATGCAACAAGAGGTCACTGCACGACGTCCACAGTAAGACTGAAGGACTGAGGTTAGTAAACAATAGTGTTCACGTGGCGTGACCTTCGGCAGTGTAGAGGTAGACTGAGAGGGGGGGCGGCGTTGCCAGAGTGTGCACCACATGTGTGACTGTGTGAGTCATCTGGGAGGGATGTAGTGGTTCTGTTGTCCGCCCCAGATGCCAAAAATCAAGAACCAAGAAAACAATCAAAACACAATTTGATTTGTTTCGATTTTTCTTATCTTTTCTGATGGTTTATTCGATGGTTTCTGATAGTTTTAGGATCGAGTCGCGACCCACCTGTAACACTTCCGCGACCCACCGGTTGGGAAACGCTGATATAGAGGATTATACATGATTATGTAATTTTTTATAAATGACTGTGTCATACAAAATGCAACGCTTCGTTGTTTTGCTTTATTAAATTTTTATTATGTAATTAATAAATTAAAATTATGTGAATATGAAGGATTGTGTATGAATGTGTAATTTATATGAAATATTGTGTCATGCATAACAAATATACTTGCGGGTTTAAATTTCCATTTTTGAGTATGCTTAATATGTCATTACGATCTAAGGTTTGGTTAAGCCCAGACGTCTCCGCAGATTTGTTTTAAGGAAGACAAAGGAAAATTATTTAATCTTATTCTGTATATAGACTTTAGGATTTAAAAAAAAATCCTGGTTGAAGTTCTCTTGTCCTCTTAAATAGCTGGTAGGGTGAGCCACGTGTTTAGCCAACGTGTTTACCCACGTGTTCTGGTAAAGGGCATATAGTATTACAATTATAGGCCGAATAATATTTTATTACCTGCAGAACTATTCAAAAGCAACAGATTAAAAAATCTGCAAAGACGTCTGGCTTCACGAAACCTTACTTCGCAATAACATATTAAGCATACTCAAAAATGCAAAACAAAACGCTTAAGTGTTCTGTTATGCATAACACCATCCTTTATATAAAATACATAATCATACATAATCATTTATATTAACACCACAGTTTTAATTTACGAATTACATAACTAATAAAGAAAAACACTCAAGTGTTTTATTTTTGCGTTACACAAATATTAATAAAAAATTGCATAAGGATATTTAATCACTTATATGAATTATATAACATTTCATAAATCATAATATTTAGAGAAACTTTATTTCCGAGCTGAATGAATTTTATTAAACACCACGTGAATACCCACATTTCGCTTCGGAATATATTGGTACCATGAATTATGTTTAGTTAATTTAATTAAAAATATATTTATCAGTAAAGTGTGTTAAATTCTCAGATATATCCCCATATATAATTTAACGATATTTAACTATAACTTAAAAAAAGTTAAAATTCTTTATTACAACTTTTTTTTCTACGCTTATAAATATTTTTAAATAACTCAAGCTGAATGCAGTTGCAAATTTGAATAATATTTTACTAACGTTAAAAATTTTGCTATGATTTTCGTTAACGGATTAATTTTTATAGATCTTCCGTGAAAAAGACTGAATTTTTATTTTTTTTAGATCCATCTATTTTGGGCTGATTTTAATGAAACTCGGTTTGAATATGTGGCTTTAGTCATACTTTCATTAAAAAGCAATCCGATTCAAATCCAATATTAAATATGGTTTTTAGAATTTTTTAGAGGATTTAAACAATTTTTAACACCCTTAAGGTTCCACCCTTAATTGCATTATTACAATTTTAAGTTATGAATTGCATAATCATACCTTAATAAAACAAAATACTCAAGTGTTTTGTTTTGCACTCATAATCATGCTTAAACATTAATATGAATTGCATAACTATTAATTAGATAGTTATTACATAATCATTTTTAATTTAATGCTTTATTAAAACTCAATTTTTATAGCATTAGAGTAGTGCGGGAGTTTGTTTCATAACACTGTCCGATTTGTATTTCACAGAAGAAAATATATAACAAGGCTGCAGTTTGAAATGAATATAATTAAAGAATTAGATGCACTATTAATTAAATAATTATATACTTTTTTAAGTTATGAATTGCATAATCATAACTTAATAAAACAAAATAGTAAAGTGTTTTATTTTGCACTCATAATAATGCTTAAACATTAGTATGAAAAAAATAACTATTAATTAGATAGTCATTACATAATAATTTTTAATTTAATGCTTCAGTAAAACTCGATTTTCTCTCAATTAGTGTAGTGTGCGTCGGTTTTTTGTTTCATAACACTGTCCGATTTGTATTTCACAGAAGAAAATATCTAACAATGCTACAATTTTAGATGTATCTAATTAAAACTTTGTAAACCGTTTTATTACCTCTTCTGCGTATATACTTCGAATATCTCCATTGTACTCCATATTACCCCTTTCCTTTAGTCATTAACTTGTGAATTTGGACAGATGTGGCTGGCACGCATTTCGCCGATAATATCTATTATATCCCTCAGTGAATTAACCTGGAAAGACGTGTTTTCTCTAAACTTGTTTTTGGGTTTCTCAGAAAATTCTCCATTGGAGCTTAATTAATTGGGATGTTATCTCTGTATGAGAGAACTAATCTGGATTTAAGAAAACATCTGATTTTCGAAAACTAGGTTAAGTTTACGAAGGATGGATCGAACTGTACTAAGACGTAAACAGCCCTTAAATTAATAAAGCAGATATAAAAATTTGTGTGTAATATATTTTGCTTATTTCACGTAAAAAAGATATACACATGTTTGAAAAATACAAGAGTATAATTAAAGATATTTCTATTTAATGAAATATTGTGGAAAACTGTGATTTTATGGTGCATACTAAATTCATTTATTTATATTATTTCACATATTATTTTTCATGTTAAACATATTTCACTGAACATATTTTTCTTCTTTAACATATATCAACAAAATATTCTGGAAAAGCATAATTTTACGGGACTTTCTGGTATCTAATTAATTCAATTTATCATTTTTTAAATATTGTTTCGCATGTTTGACGTATTTCACTGCAAAATATTTTTTTTCTATAACATATATTAAAGAAATATTCAGGAAAAGCCTAAATTTATGGAACTTTATGGTATCTAATTAATTCAACTACTAATTTTATTTAACATATTTAATCATTTAACATAGTCAACATATTTTATCTAAACATTCTGAAAAAACATGGTTATATGGTATCTAATTAATTCAATTATTTATCTTATTTTTAATTTAACATAAATTTTATTATAACATTTTTCATCAGAACAATCTGGAGAACCACGATTTTATGGTATCTAATTAATTCAATTACTTATCGTATTAAAAAAATCCTAACATATTTTTATTTAACATATCTAAACGAAATATTCTAGAAACACGTGATGCTATGGGATTTTATGGTACCTAATTAATTCAATAGTTTTGATACAAATGAGTAAAAATTAATTTATCATAACTTTGTAGAGCGAAGTTATTTTACAATATAGAATCAATCGACAAATTTGAAAGGGATTGCATTACCCTGAAGATGTTTCAAAATACAATATTTTCTTGTTTCTAAACCCACTATTACTTGGTAAGAAACAAATTTATTTATAAAATTAAGATAGTGTTATTCTGTAAATAGTAGCTTTCTTTAGTGTTTCAACCACTTTCTTTATTTAATTTCATTGACAGTTTATATCTAATGTTAATTTCTTTTTACAAGTTTATTTTTTGGGAAGTATTTTAATGGAAATTCAGAAATCGTTTATATAATTAGTCAAATACTTGCATTACATTATTTAAATATTATATAACTATATTATTTATTACGTACGTTACAAATTTTACTTATTTACTTACACACACACACACACACACACACACACACACACACACACACACACATATATATATATATATATATATATATATATATATATATATATATATATATATATATATATATATATATACAGTGGAATCTCGATTGATCGTTTTCGGATCCATCGTTTTTCCGTATGTGTCGTTCATTTTATCCAGTCCCAATGATCCTATTGCATTGTTATGTTTCCGCATCTATCGTTTTCCCGCATTTATCGTTCATTTCAATCGGTCCCTTGAAAAACAATAGATCGAGATTCCACTGTATATATATATATATATATATATATATATATATATATATATATATATATATATATATATATATATATATATATATATATATATATATATATATATATATATTATATATATATATATATATATATATATATATATATATATATATATATATATATATATATATATATGTGTGTGTGTGTGTGTGTGTGTTGAAAAGTTAAATAATATTTTACTAATGTTTTTATTTAATGCGCCTTTGTCATGTAGCAAATCTTGAATTCTGCAGTGAATAAAAATTATACATATTTAAAGATGGCAAAATGGAGGCTTAGCTTTTGTGTTGGATTTTATATTGGAGTTTTTACTGGTCTTAGAGTTTTCCTCGTTTCCAGTTTATAATATTAGTTTTCTTGACGCCGACACTGCGTCCTAGAATACTTCATGACGCAAACACAAATATGTGAATTCGAAAGTATGATTGATGTAGCTTAGTGATTGAATACACAGAAATGCAAGTTTAAAGAGGATTTGGAGACATTGATTCAAGTAGCCGTCAGAAAAAAAATCAGAAATTGTCACGACGAACAGAATCACCCGAAAAATAATTTCTGGGCGGTTGGCTAATCTGATTAAAAAGTAGCTATAGACGGGAAATACAGTACAGGAGAGTTGAGCGAACTTTGGACTATATTACTGCGGGTATCGCCAACTACAAAATTTTGTAACGTAAATTCGTGGCAATTTGTGTTCCCAAGCGATGTCTACGGAGCAGTCTGTTTTCTGAATGATGGGGAAGAGACGACTTGTATTTCTGTAGGGATTTCGTCAGACAGAAATCTTTTTAGAAGATGAGACGGGGGTGTTGGAGAATGTGCATAAAAGGAAATGCCAGAAAGTTGAGTTACGAATAAAGGATTGTTTTTATGTATAGAATATGTTGAAACAATTGACCACTACTATGAAGTAACTAAGATGTATGATTGGGGAGCACCACGCAAGTACATATTTATATATATATATCTATACATAAACACAAACATATATATATGAAGGCCTTATTTTAATAGCGGTCCAACTTCACACTTAAATAATAGAGTTTGCCTCACTTTCATGTTCATATAAGTGATTTCTAACTTATTTTTAAGCTGGTGCACCTCCAGATTAATTCTGCTGCTGCCAACACATTACAAATCAGACTGCAGAATCATTTCACAGCACTCACCAGATTGGTCTATTTATGTATAATAAAAATAATAAGGTTCATTATGTGAACATGAACAAGAATGGAGTTGGTTCACTATTCAAATAAGGCCTTTATATATATATATATATATATATATATATATATATATATATATATATATATATATAAAGGTGATTTTTTTTAAACTGACACTACTAAAGCAATCTATAGAGCGATCTATCAGCCGGAATTCAACCAAAATTGATAGAGGGGCTAAAGGCGACATGGGAAAGAGTTTCCATGGAAAATAAAATTAGTTCCAAAAGTCACCGATAGGGGACAATATGGCACTGTTGTGGTCGGCGCACCCAAGAATTTGCATAAAAGACATATAAAACTTCAAAATGCAAATTCATGACTACGTAGAAGCGGCAGTATTTTGGGCTATAAAGATCGGTGCGGAGTATGTTGCACCTTCGCTTTACAGAAGTGTCATGAGTCGGTTTTATGCACTTGCATAGTCACCTCTCACCCCGGACCTAACCCATGTGACATTTTCCAGGGGGGTTATTTAAAGTCTAAGTTTTATCTTGGTGGAGTCTCTTACTTGGCGACCCAAAAGGACAACATATTCCAGACTTTGATGAACATTCCTGGTGACATGTTACGCTGGGCTGTTGAGAACGCAGTATTCAAGATGCAATGTGTCGTCCACAAGGACTGTGGTCACATTGAAGGAGAGAGAAGTGAATTTGCTGCACGTGGTGCACCACTTGAAGCACATTTGCTTCAAGTGGTTTTGAAGTGAAATTCTTTATTATTCATTTGTCTGCTTACAACTTTTTAGGTATTCATCCCTGAAATACTGGCGCTGCTGTCGACTACATAGTCAAAAATTTGTATTTTGATGTTTTATTTGCCTGTTACGCAAATTCTCAGGTGCGCCCGACAGCAAAAGAGCCATATATTCCCCTATTGGAGACTTCTGGAACTATTTTTTTTTTTTTTACGGAAACTCTTTTTTACTGAACATGTTGTTTTTACTCCCTCTATCAATTTTGGTGGAATTCCGGCTGATAGATCACACTACATATGGCTCTGAGTAGTGTCAGCTTAAAAAAAACCACCGTATATATACATAATACAGTTGAGTATTATGTATATATACGGTAATGTATGTATAGTATACAGAACCATACGTTTAAAGCTTCGAAATGCATATATGGGAACATTTAATCTATGTTCTTTCTTACGTATTTGAAACTAGCCGGGTTTTGCCCGTCTATGCTCGGGACCCACAAAAGATAAAAAAAGGCCCTTATCAGGGCCATACAAATGTATTCAATTCCCGTCAATTTTCATTCCCATCGCTGCCGACAGATGGCTGAAACCATACTGCTTGGAGTGGCCTGCTTCTCCGGTGGAGTGCTTTTTTAGAATTATAATATCTTTAAAACTATTAAAGTAACAGAATAACTGTAAACAGAAAAAGTTATCAGTTTTCAAAGCTTTTTCCAAATATGTACGATTTATGTACTTTCATGAGAAAAATAATACACCGATTTTCGACCATAACAAAATGGCCGCCAAAATCTCGATCTCAGGATGAGTGAGACCCGGAGACGTGACGCTCACGTGACTTGACAAATACGTCTGTTACTTTATTTATATAGATGCCTCAAGCTTAAACTTCCCGTGAAAACAACAAACAAACTAAAACTGAATGATCATATAATATATATATATATATATATATATATATATATATATATATATATATATATATATATATATATATATATGTAATATCACTTATTATATACGTGATCATTCGTATTAAACTTAAATCTTACGCATGCCGCTTCTCCGTCCACTGGGATCGCCCTTTCCCATAGCATGCGAACTTTGACAGGTGACTAGCACGCGATTCTCCCCTATCTGCGGAATATCTCCTCGGGGGAATTGATGCAGGAGCGCGAGTTTTCCTTTTTCGTAATTTTTGATGCCGGCAGTTTGCCGCTTTGATCCTGGGACGGTAGTTTAATTAGCTCGGGGGTTATCCCCACTCGTGAGAAATTTAAACAGGGGTTAAAGAATGCGCTGCATTTTCGGAAATGAGGTGCACATAGACGTAGAGAAAAAATGGTTAAACTAACTGTTTCTAATTAAAACTGTTTATGAGTTATTTGTTTGTATAAGCATTATTACCCGAGTTTATAGGCCGATTTAAGGTGAGACAGCAGTTAATCTCTCAGATCTTCATTCCCGTATTAAGTAATAATGAATTTTCATATTGCTGTATTTATAATAATAATAAGCAAATATGCTTATTTTTTTAAATTCTGTCTTTTTGAAACTAGAAATAAGTGTTTAAATCCAGAGTGCATGTTTTCCAAAATTTTTTTGTTTCAGTTTTATGAGAAAAAAGTATTTTATTTTTTGGTATATTTTATATATAACAATTTATCTTTTATTTAAAAAATACTTAAATGTCTTAGTAATTTTTTTTGTATTAGTTTAAATTCTATGAAG